>CM053585.1:525606167-525626687 GCA_028646515.1 Pseudochirops corinnae
GAGTTGAATTCTTTCTGCAGGTCCCAGCATGTTGGTATTTTGGGGTCTCAGGCAACCCTAACCCTCTCTGGGTAAAACCTCTTCACCTACTACTAGTGTCCCTCCTTTTTTTTTTTGTAGGGGGGAAAGCAAGGCAACTAGGGTTAAGTGACTTGCCTAAGGTCACTACCCTTTAGAAAGGGCAGGATGGCAGAAATTATATGGGTTATGGTCTCCTTCTGATTTCAGGAGCTTCCTTCTGGGCTCAGCTGAAATGCTCTCCCTCCCCAACCCTCCAAAGGAGACCTTTCCCACTCCATTGCAATTGGCTTCTCTGAGATTACCTTAACTACAATTTACCAAGCAAATGAGTTCTTGGGTTTGTCATCCATTTGTGAATAGTTATATATTTGTGTATAACATTAGGTCCTTAAAATACTTCATTCTTTCAATCAAGCTGGGGAAACCACACATACAAAGATACACTCTGGTATAAAATAATGCACGACAAGTACACTAGAGATGCAAATGGAGTAGTATGGAAGCAGGAAAGATTGCTAGCTATGGTTTGGGGGTGGGCATCAGGAAAAGCTTAAAAGAGGAGTCAGCATTTGAACTGGGCCCCAAGAAGCTGTGCAGTGACCACACCCTGGTAAAAACCATCTTGGCAGACAAGCTAAACCAGGTTGAGGGCATTGATTTCAAGCTGAAAGCAGTCATCAAGTCTAAATCCACCCCAACCTCATTTTATAGATTGTGATACTGAGGCCCAGAAAGGCTAAGAGACTTGCCCAAGGTCACACAAATAATGAGTTACTATAATAAACTGCAAGTAGAAAACAAACCTTACGATTTTAATCTAAAGTTGTGGTTAATTCCCCCAAGCAACTATGTAAATGAGTTCTTGAGTTTGTCATCTACTTGCTAATATTTATGTATTTTTATATAAGATTAGGTCCTTAAAGTACTTCATCCTTTCAAGATGATATGAGGAATATGAGGAGTATATGAGGAATATATATATGTGTGTGTTATGTGTGTGTATATACATATACTCAAAAAATGAAGATGTTTCAAAGTTGTTAAATTTAATGTAGTAATAAATTTAAAGAAATAATATTAGACTGTTAGAAACCTAAGAACTAGGATATATGTACATATTAATATATAGTACATTATATGACATATTATAACATATAAAATTACACTAATAATTTTAAAGAATTTTAAGTCATGAATTCTCTTCCCCTACTTTGAAGTCCCTGTCTGTTAATATTAAAGCATAGGAGGGTTCATTTTCCAAGTCAGACCCTCCTCCTTCAGCCTGTGGATGAAATTGGCCATATCATATACAGGATTTGGGTAAAGATAGAAAGAGCAAGTGGTATATAAAAACTGAAATTCTCTGAAGTTGAAGGTGAATTATGGGTGCCTAATTTGTTGTTCTCCTATAGCTCTGTTTTTAATAAGGTTAAATACATACAGGTTTTCACCACATGAGCTTGTTACTGGAAAAGCAAATTTAGGAGGTTATGCTAAATTTTATTGAATCTTATTCCTGGAAGATTTTAACAGAATTACCCAGGAATCTCTACAAGTGACTTAGAACCAGAGAAGCACATCTACTAGGAGGATCCCCCTTCAGAACTATCCTGAGAACAAGGCCTCTTCCAGATGTCCAAGGGAAGATGTTTCCAGGGACCAGAAGACTGGTCCAGGGACCAGGGTCCAAATATGTGGATTGAATAAATGATGGGAGTAGGTTACCAGATTACCAGGAGATTTGGTGTTATTAACTATTGGTGATCATTATTTTAAGCTTCTGCTTGTTTTGTTTTGTGGTGTTCATTTTTTACTGAGTTACCTTAGTGATATGTAAATCTCCCCTCTCAAATTAGTACTTGGTGAGCCCTCTAAATGGTTTCATCTGTAACCTGATTTAGTTTACCTATAGAACCTGTTTAACCAGGTTAGTGTCCTTAAGGGATATATGATACTATGACTGCTCAACTAAGTTTAACTTTTATAACACTGAAAGAAACATGGCATTATGATTTTCATAATATTTGTGATCACAGTATACTTGTTTTCTGTTGCAGGTTTAAGTCTTCCATCTTACAGCTACTAATGTTTACGCAAATGGCTTTGGCAGGAGCAACAGAGATCAGAATGATGCTGTTCAGGATAGAGGAACTATATAGGTGTGATTGTGGTGGTGTACCATGAATATGGTTGGCACCAAAGTGGGGTTTGTACAAAGTAAGCCACTGGGACAGAGTCAGTCTGAGAAACTCCTGTGTTTTAACCTTATTCAGTCTCTCAGAGCTCAGCTAGCCTGCAGGAAAGGACTCCTTGGTCCCTTTAGGATTATTCCCACCTCTGGCGAACTAATTCCATCTCTTACAGACCAATGCCCATCACCTGAGGGCTACTTCCGTCTCCCCATGACGTCATACTGGGAGAGGCTCTAATCCCAGTTTTACTCTGATATGTCAATTGTTTTGTTGTTGTTATAGTTCAGTCTTTTTTTTCAGTTGTCCTAGCCATTTGGGGTTTTCTTGTCAGAGATACTGGAGTGGTTTGCCAAGTCCTTCTCCAGCTCATTTTACAGATGAGAAAACTGAGGGAAGCAGAGGTAAGTGACTTGCCCAGGCTCACACAGCTAGTAAGAGTCTGAGATTTGCACTCAGGAAGATGAGTCTTCCTGACTCCAGCTCCAGTGTTCTAACCACTGCACCACCTAGCTGCAAATTGTTTCATTCCTGTCTAATAAAAACAGCTCAAAGTTGGAATTTGGAGGTTTGTGTCACTCCACCTGCCTGATGCTTTAGTATACCAAGAGACTCCTTTTGTCTTATTACCTGATTTTGCCTTTAATTGACCAGGGAGAGGCCTGAATCAGGATTTCCTTTGAACACTAATTTTAGGTGTCCTTTCACAAGTCATTTCTGGGCTTCAGGCCTCAGTTTCTTCTTTTGTAAAATGAGGGGATTCGATTAAGTGTCCCTTCTAACTGAACAATCATTTATTTACATGGCACCAACTATGTTTTAGGCTCTGTGCTAAGAGCCTTTAGGGTCATATGCTCTTAATAGCTTTGGTTATCAGTTTTCTTCCTTACCTGTAAAACGAAGGAATTGGACTCCATTCTGATGAGATACAGGCTCTGGGAGCCCCCTTTAAGCTCTCCTTGAATCTTTGAGGTACAGGCTCTGGGAAACCCCTTGAAGTCTGATCAAATCTTCCCACTTGATGACGCATTTGCAGAGCCCATAAGTTTTTCATTGTGGCTGGGCCCAAACCTCTGTTACTAGCCTAGCCCTCCATTGTCCATCTACTTCCCATCCTTGAGACTATCAAAATATCAATCCATCCTTGCATTGACCTCATTAACTCCTCCTCAACACCCTCCCCAAACTCCTCCTCTAGACCACCTCTAGATTCCTCTGTACATAAGACCCTGTCTTCCTTCCATGTGGTGTGAGAGCACCATAGAATGACCTAGCACAGACTTACTGTGTCACACTTACTCTGTCCTACTTGCCCAATGCAAGCATCACAGATACCTAGGCTCCTTAAGAGTCTATCCAATATGGTGAACTCTCTCACCACCTCGGCCTGGGTTCGATTCCTGATGAGGGAACCATAAAAATGATGTGGTTACCCATAAAGAGGGTTAGGGGTGCTCTGGAGACCCCAAAATAACAACACGTTGGGTCCTGCTGAAAGAATTTGACTCAAGTCTTCTCTTGGCCAAAGAAAAGCAAAGTTTATTGAAAGTTTGCCATCTCGGGCAGAAAACAAATGGCCTCTGCAAATGCCTCATCAAGTGGGAAGATTTAATCAGACTTCAAGGGGTTTCCCAGAACCTGTACCTCAAAGATTCAAGGAGAGCTTAAAGGGGGCCTCCCAGAGCCTGCACCTCATCAATTCCAGCTTCAGATCCAGGGTCCTTCCAAACACTATTTATTGTGAGTAGATACAAAGCAATTGTTTTCCACGGGGAGGAGAGCAAACCCACAACTGGGTTGATCAGAAAGGATCTTCCAGAGAAGCTGGCTCTTGACCTGAACTGAGAAGGGAGCTAAGCTTGGAAAGACCAAAGGAAATGGATGGAATCAGTAGAGAGAAATCAAAAGGGGAAGGAAGAAATGACTTTTCAAAGATTTATTAACTAGTAAGAGTCTGTTAATTAAGAAGCTTCATTTATCCTAGTATACAGATATATCCACACACACAGGCTCATTCATCTCTATTCATTCATGCATTGCTTATGTACAGTCTATAGTTACCAGATTCAGTGGTCGTGAGGGCCAGGGGTGGGAGGGTGGGAGTGGGAGAGGGGATACATATGAATGACATCAGAAGGAGGAGGAGGACTTAGAAAATTTATGCACATGAGTAGGATGGAATCCTGGAAAGGACCTCATTTCACTGGATCCTTTCATACAAAAATCCCCATGAATGTCTCTGAAAAGATCTCTTTGTGTTATGTTGAAGCCTTGTCCCATTAATTCTGGGACAATTAACCCTTCCTCCCCTTTTGTTCTTGTGTGGCACGGTCTTCACCATGACACATTGGCCTCAGTGGCCAGAGTGGGGTGGTCCTGGCCCCATTGTCTGTCTTCAGCTGTCCTCATTACCTCAGATGGTTTCTAGGTGGGATAGTCTACAGAATCCTCATTATCTTGGATGCTTCTGGGTGGAGGGGTCTCAGCCCTTTATTTATGCCTTTCAGGAAGAAAGACTAACAAACACACTCACCCAGTACTTGCTTCAATGGGATTAAGTCAGACTTAATCTCCCTTGCTGACACTATGTTAATTGGTTCATTAATGTGAGATACATTTTAGTTTCCTTTAAGTATTAACACAGGAATTATAGAACCAATGCTGTTCAGACCCTGATGAGCAGGCCAAGTAGGCTTCAAGGTTACTATAGGTCAGCCTGAGCTCTGGGAGGAATCTTATGGCTTTGAATTCATTTTACATATATTGTTTCATGTGATCCTCCCAACAACTTTACCATAATAATAATAACAAAAATCATGATAGCAACAACAATAGTAATGGTAATCAATATAACTAGTATTTCTACAGTATTTTAAGGTTTGCAATGTGCTATACACACACACACACACACACACACACACACACACACACACATTTTGGGCCCTCCCTTGGTACCAGAGAAAAAGTCTGAATTATTATGATATTAAAAGATAAAATGTGTTGATGTTATATAATACTATACATATATTTGATGCATTTCTGGGTTTCTAAACTTTTTCTGTCATCTGCTGGTCTTCATGGCTTCTGCAAAACTCTCCCAAAATTCCATTCAATTTCTTATGCTGACCCACAATATCAAAACCATATATATATATATATATATATATATATACACACACATACACATATATACATATATATATACAATATACATATATACACATTTTCTCATTTGATCTAATATTGATAACAGGTACTATTATAATCTTCATTTTACAGATGAAGAAATTGAGACTGAAAAGTGAAGAGGTAACTTACCAGTAGTCATGGTAAGTGTCTGAAACCAGATTTGGATACGGGTCTTTCTGACTACAAATCCATTGTTCTATCTTCCATATCACATAGGTGCCTAAATCTGGGGCACAGGAGGGCTATCTTCAAACGGGGTAGAGGAGAGAAAGATTGAAATAGGAGCAAGGAAGGTTCACTTTAAAATAAGCATGCCGATCTGGAGCTAACAAAGGATTTTTCTGGTTAGGATTTCTTTGCATATGTTTCTTTTTAAAATTTTATTTTTCAATGAGTCATTCATTGAACAATAGATTAGTTGTTCTAAATTTCCTGAAATTCTTTTGTATTTTAAAAAATTTTTAGATAAAGCATTTAGATGTCACTTTCTATCTATGATACATACACATATACATATGCTCACATGCATGTATGTTTCATGCGTACTATATTCTTACATGTGCACATGTTCATTTACCCTATATTCCCAGAGCCCAATACCACATTTAATAAATACTTTTTGAATTGAATTTGGAAAAACTAACTATTTTTTCTCATTCAGTGTTAATGTTGTTAGTAATCTCTGTACTGAGCTATTTGTATGTGATTCAATGGCTGAAAGAAATAAAGATGGAGGAAGTAGAAGCCATTCTACCGGGTATGCAAATGGTATAAGATTCTACTGGGATCCAGACACACAGGGCTCAGCTGATGTTCTTTTCATATGAAAACAGCCTTTATTTGGAGGTGATTTAATCAGTGTATGGTACTTCTAGTGTGAAAACTCCCTCTACCTCAAAGGTGAAAAAGTGATCAATAATTTATAGTCAAAGATGATGAGGACTCTGGAGGAGAGAGGGAGGCCAACAACTTTGTGCAACTCTGCCTCGTTCAAATCCAATTTACTCATGAATTGAAAGACATCACTCATACCATGCAGGGCCACTGACTCATCCATGATCACATAGCCAATATTTGTCACAGGCAGAATTTGAACTCAAATCTTCCTGACTCAAAGGCTAATTCTCTGCTGTGCCGTGACAGGCACACTTATCCATCGCTCTCTGGGCATATTCATATTATCTGTACTTCATGGCAAAAAATAATTTTTGGGGAAAAAAACTGGATTTGCTTGGAATTCTAAACACTACTTCCTAAATGTGTGAACTTGGGGGAGTCTCAACTTCTCAAAACATCAGTTTTCTACACATGTAATGAGAGGGCAGGACTAGAGAATCTGTAAGGTTTTCTCAACTCTTTTTGTTATGGTCCTATTATAAAGATGGAGAAATGCTTCTCTCACTGAGTTGGCATGGATTTGGTAGCCCTGGATTCAATGCCCATCAGAAGATGATCCTCTCCTACCTAAGGGCTCACACCTCATTTCTACCCCTGTTCTCCTTTTAGTAACATTGATGTCTTTGCTGTTGCTTCCATGCTTCCTCTCCTGCCTTTGTGTCTTCCACTGGCTATCTCCCACACCTGTCATTCTCACCCTCTGCATTCTGGTCTCTTGGCTTCGATAGCTTCCTCCAAGAACTAACTTAGAGGCCACTTCACAGAAGCCTTTCCCAATCACCCTTAATACCAGCTATGTTGGTTATCTCCAATTTATCCTGGCTACATTTTATTTGTACATATTTATTTGTATGCTGTCTCCCCCATTAAACTATTAGCTTTTTAAGTTTGAGACTTTTTTTTTCTGCCTTTCCTGGCACATAGTAGGCCCTTACCAATGCATGTTGACCTACTGATTGACCTGACTTCCTTGCCACTGTTAAGTTGCAAGTTTCTTACAGTCAGAGACGAGAAGTGAGGGAATGGGAGTTCAAATCTTGCCTCTGATGCTTCTTATTTATGTGACCTTTGGCAAATCACTTAACCTCTCAGTTTTCTCATCTGTAAATTAGGGGGTTGGATGAGATGACCTTTAAGGACCCCTCCAGCTCCAGCTCTGTGCTCCTATGTTGTTGTTCAGTCATTTCTGATTCTTTATGACCCTGTGGACCACACTGTCCATGGACTTCTCTTGCAGGGATACTGGAGTGGTTTGCTATTTCCTTCTCTAGTTGATTAAGGCAGAGATCAAGTGACTTGCCCAGGGTCATACAACTAGTGTCTGAGGCTGGATTTGAGCTCAGGTCTTTCTAACTCCAGACCCAGTGCTCTATCCATTGAGCACCTATCTATCGGCTTCTATGTGCTCCTATACAAGGAGATACAAACCCTTCTGCTTGACCTTGAAAAACCCTTCACAAGTTGTCTCTAGCCTGTCCTTCTGAACTGATTTTCCATCATTCCCTGTCAAGGACGCTATGGTTTCAAACCATTTTCTCATACAGGATATTCTATCTCCTGCTTTTGAACAGGTCTGAAATTATTAATACCACTCCAAGCCCAGCTCAAGTCCTGGGCCTCCCACTCAGATAAGGCTTGAGGCCTTTCCAGATCTCAGCCAGAGCTACACTTCCTCCTTTTTCCATTGTTTTGCTTATTTTTTGTACTTCTTGTGGACAGCGCATGGCAAGCTCTTTGGAAGGCCCAAATGGTCTTCACATTTATGTCCAACATCTTAGTACAAGGCATAGTACATAGCAGGCGATTCCTAATGCTTATTCAATTGAATGGGAAGAAGCTTGGACTTTGAAGTCACTGGACCTGGCTTCAGCTCTAGTTCTGTGACCTTGGGCAAGTCTCTTAGCATTTCTGGGCCTCAGTATCAGCAACCACAAAATGGGGGTGGGGCAGAGTTGGGCTATGACTACTTCAAGCTCTCAATCAAGGCCCTCAAAGTAGAGACTTCTTTGTAACTCATGGTCCTTTCTAATCTGGTGCCTTTTATCACCTGGCAACTTCCTAAATGCTACTTCTTGATTGATCATGATGAGGGAGAGAAGCTGCACCCTACATCTTCAGCCCCTAATAGGTTTCATACATGCCTTGGATTGCAGGCGTCTGGCCTCAGGCCACGTGTCATTCAGAGGCTGTGAGATATATGACATAATGAAAATCCATTTTCAGTTGTCAGAAACCATCCACCATCCAAACATAAGGATTTTCAGGGTGGACTGACATGGGATTGCAGAGCTTTAACTACTCTCTATCTTGGAAGCAGGATGCCTCTCAAACTTTCTCTGTGGCTTCCAGCCTCAGGCAAAATGCATACTGACCTTGTTCAGCTGTTGGGTGAATCAAATAGCGATTAGGAGTGGTCTGTCCATATCCTGGACAGGAGGAGGTCTTATTCCATGTGGGAGTAAGTAGTTTAAGAATTTCATTTGTCCAAGCAGAGTTTAAAAAGCATATGCAAATAGCCTTCAGTGAGCTGGTTAACACTGAGAAATAAAGTTCGGTACATCAGACAGGAAATGGAACCTTGAACTTCTCATAACAACTTATATTATGCAATCTAATTGACAGCAATTTTATACAGACTTTTAAAAACTGGGTGGAAGGTATATCCTTTTCCATTAAAACAATCTTTGTTCAGATTTGCAATGACATTGATTTTGCACGTTTTTTTTTAAACTCAAGAAAAGAAAAACAAATCAGGGATGGAAAAAATAGTAAACTGAGATGTGAAAGTTGGTGTTTCCAGGGATGGGACTTACTAGTCTCCGCATCTATAAGGAAGACAATAGCACCTACCTCCCAGGGTTGTTGAGAGGATAAGATGGAAATATTTGCAAAGCACTTGCAAACTTTAAATCATATTAGTGGTAACTATTCTTAAGGAATGCAAAGAATCTGGCAGGATATTCATATAAATCCCCTGTCCTACACTATGCACTTGTAAAAGATCCAGAGAAATAATGGTTTTAGAAGTAAATTTGAAAGGCAACTCAGAAAAAAATCGGCTCACTTGCAGAAAGTCAATAAAACGTCCCAGTTCCATCTAATTAATGAAAAGCAATTAAAACTCTTGTTTCAAAAACTTTCTCTATCCCAAATTAGTAGTAAGCCCTTGAAGATCAGACAACGATGGTTTAGTGAAAAGGTCACTGGATAAAAACGGACACAGAGGACTTGGGTTTTAGTCTCGATGCTAGCCTCTCACTTTGCTCTGTGTCCTTGGGCAAGTGGCTTCCCCTCTCTGGGCTCCAGTGTTTTTTTTTTTTTTCTGTTGAGTTTTGACAGGACGGTCTCCAAGGTCCTTTCTAACTGAGATGCTTTCATAGTTTTTTTTTTAATTTCTCTGTTCCAAAAAGTCTTTTTTCTCTGCATTTTATTTTGTGTGGTAAAGTCCCACTTCAAACAGTCTAGTAATTAAGTTTCAAAGGCATTGTGACAAAAAACCAGAGACAAACTTTTTTTTCTTGTAAAGTGTAAAGCGCCCCAGTTTACTTTTTCTTTTGTTAGCACAGTTTAGGAATAGTCGAAGGAAGAACTTTTTGTAACCTTCCAGTCGAGAAAAGTTGGACGGAAAAGTTGGCGCTTAAAAAAGAAAACATTTTATTTTGGCTAACAACAAAGAGGAAGATCTGTCCAGATCGGTCGCGTTGTTTCCGCTCTCTCTAGGGCTCAGAAAAGAAGCTTCTTGAAGCTGTGTCTTTTCCTGGTGTGGGTGTGTTTGGGGGGGAGGTGTGGGAAGTGGTGGTGGTAAAGTGTAATTAACTGGAGCCAATGGGCAGAGTGCCTAGCCTCTGTGCCTAACCCCCCCCCCCCCCGGTAGCAACTGCACCCCCACCTCCCACTCTCCTGGGACCTGCAGTGCGTGAGATCCCGTCCTCTCTCGGTCTCGGCTCCCTCCCCCCGCCAAGCACCCAGCTCGGCCCACTGGACGGGGTGGGGCTGACCGGTGGGGCAGTTAGTTGGAGAAGCAGAGGACTAACGAAGCCTAGGGTGCCTCCAGCAGGTGCCTGGAGATTCCAGCTCCGGACTCTTTTCTCGCTCCGCCACCCTTCCGCTACGCCTCGCCCGCCGTCGGACAGCGCCACCACCCCCTCCGCCCAGCCCCGCCCACATCGCGGGCGCTCCGGGACCAAGGGAGACCCGGGTCATCCCCGCAGGGAGCGGAAGAGGAGCGAGGGTTACAGGGAGGAGTAGCTACCGAACACTCGGGCTGACACACGCATGCACGCTCCAGGAGCCCCGGTGCTGAACATGTCCCTGGCTGCTGTTGCTGCTCCTGCGGCGGCGGTGGCGGCGGCTGCTGCTGCTGCTGCTGCTGCTGCGGGGCGCTGGCACCGAGCCCAATAGGCCCCGGGGAGGAGACCCCGGGGGAAGGCGGGAGCGGCGGCCGCGGGGCCGCTAGTGCCCTCCCTCCTGGGGCAGCAGCAGCAGCCGCCGCCGCCGCCGCCGCAACCCCAGTCCTAGCTGCAGCTGCAGCCGCAGCCGCAGCAACAGCAGCAGCAGCGGCGGGCGGCCGAGGCTCGGAGCCAAAGGGGAGAGGAGCGGAGCGCAGCAAAGCCGCGCAGCGCAGCGCAGGGCGCGGGGGAGGAGGGAGGGGAGAGGGGGAGGGGAACTCCGAGGGGGAAGGGAGCGGAGAGGGAGGCCAGGCCCCGAGGGGGGAGGGTCCCTCTCGCCCTCCCTGAGCCCAGAGGCGCCCAGGGAGACCCTGGCGGCGGCGGCGGCCACCACCACACTCCGCCTCCTCCTCCTCCCGTGCTCCGCGGCGGTGGCATGTCCGAGGCTGGCGGGGCCGGGCCGGCCGGGGGCGGTGGCAGTGGCGGTGGCGGCGGGGCCGGGGGGCAGCAGCAGCCGCCGCCCCCTCCCCCGCAGCCGCCGCCGCCGCCTGTGCCTCTGCCTCCTCCTCCGCCGCCCCCGCAGGGATCCCCGGCCACTGGGGGCGGACCGGCTCGGGCCGCGGCGTCCGCGGCCGCCGCTGCTGCTGCTGCTCCTGCTGCGGCCGCCCCTGCCCCCGTCCCGCCCGGCCCCGGCCCCGCCGCCTCCTCCGGGTCGGCCGCCGCCGAGAGCCCGGGGGTCGGCAGCGGCGCTTCTACGGCCCGGATCGCGGTGAAGAAAGCGCAGCTCCGCTCCGCTCCCCGGGCCAAGAAACTGGAGAAACTCGGCGTCTACTCCTCCTGCAAGGTAACGTCGCTTCACCTCCCTGCCAGGGAGTCCTGGCGAGCAGTCCTGCCCCGTCCCTCTGTTCCCTTCCCTCCGCCCCTCTCTCCCGCGATTGTTGGCGGGGACTGGACGGGGCGCCCGTCGGGACCCTCTGCCTTCACTTCCCCGAAGGCCTCCCCCGCCTCTGCTTTCCTCTCCTCCCTCTCTCTGCTGCTACACCGCGGAAGTACAGCTCTCGGGTGGATTGGATTCTTGGATTGCGTTGGTGCGTGTGTGTGTGTGTGTGTTTATGTGTGTATGGGCGCGTGCATGGCGGAGGTGGGGGTGGGTGGGGTGGAGAAAGCCGAGGCAGGAGGCGATTTTTGCTGTCTGGGGGCCTGGTGCGTGCGCGTGTTGGCTTCGGAGGGGGCGGCGGAGAAGTTGCTTCTTCTGGATTTATTTGACTGGGCCAGGAGAGACTTGCTGATGGGGAGGGGGGCGGGTGAGAGAGTGGCTGGGGAGGGGCGGGGGCGGTGTGCGCCCGCGCCCTATCCCTGGAGGACTGGCTTTCGAAGTAGTGTGTGGTGCAGTGTGCCGTGTTGGTGTGGCCTGGGGAAGGGAGGGAGCCATCGGGGCTTACGCTCCTGCTCTGTTTTTCCAGTCGGGGAGGTGTTGCCAGCACTGACTGGCGGTCAGCAGCTGGGCGCTAAGGGTTCCCGAGGGGGAGAGGCGGGGAAGGGGCGGGACGCGGGAGGGAGGTAGCCCGGAGGATGGGTACGGCGGTCGGCCAGATTCCTGATTGAGGACTGGGTAGCGGGATGCCTGCACACCTCATTTTTGCATTATTAAGGGTTTGTTTAAAACCTTACTTCAGATGCTTGGGTTGTAAACAGTTGGGCGGGTCGATAAGCTTGGCTTGACTGGCTGCTGGTGTCGTTCTTAAGAATAAGACGCTTCACTCTGTTTCTGTTTGCCCCTTTTCTCGAGTGCTCCACACCCCTGTCTATGGTCTGGGATCCTTTTTTGCCTTCCCTCCCTTCCCTTCTCCCCGCCCCCCCCCCCAAATCCATATGTGACCCTAGGTGGGGGTTGAATTCTGATCTCTGGGATAGTAGTCACAGCTCTTGGAGGCCAGTGGGTCTTGGAACGATAGTCTTTGTTTTGACAGGGTGACAGCTGAAGGAGGCGGGCTTGTAGCTTCTTCGGCCTGTGACTGGAATTGGGGGTGGTGGGGGTGGTGTGTGTGTGTGTGGAATGGAGGGCCAAACAGCAGAGTGTTCTGGTTAATCACTCCCATGCTTGGATACTTGGGAGCCAGAGCCCAGTTTCCCAGAATGACCCGGGCAGGGCCCAAACCTCTGTTACTAGCCTAGCCCTCCAGGACCAGATTCCTCCAAAGAACTTAATTTTAATAATAATCGAAATGTTATTTATGGACCACCTTAAATTGAGAGTCTAGCCGTGTCTCTTCCCCCAGCGCACAGCAGACATGACCTAGAGCTGGGATTCTAGGAGTTTAAAAGCTCTCCGATGTCGAGTCCTACTACCTTGGATCGACCTTCTCTCCCCCATTTACTTGCTCTCTGGCCAAACTGCTGGGCATCATCTTTGTCTTCTCTTTCCAATTTCTTATTTCAGTCTCTTCTTCTGAAGGGTGATCCCTGCCCCTCACACTGGAAGTCAATCTGAAATGTTAAATTCCACTGTGTGCTAGATTTTGAACGCCAGACCTGGGTTCAGATATTGATTTTGCTACTTATTAATAAGTATTTCTGAAGTCCCTACTATGTGCAGCATCGAGGTATAGTCATGGAATCTGTGACCCTTATTAACAAATATGAAAAATAAGCAAGTTGGAGTAGATAATCTAAGGCCCCTACCCCACTTGATATAAGAACCTGGGAGCAGAAAGGGTTCTATAGTCGGAAAAAAAAAAAACCCAACGTTGATTAGGGAGCTCCCAGAACAGAGATGCTCCTTCCCTGGTTCTTTTTCTACCTAGGGCTTTTTTTTTCAGGGAAGGGAACTAGTGTAGTGGGCAGTTAGGATAGATCTAAAACCACTGGAATGAATGAATGAAAACTGTGCGAATGAATCGTTAAATTCAGATTGTACTTAAGAGAGTTTTTGGTATTATCTTAACTGAAGCATTGAATCTTAATCCAGTTGAAGCTTGAATCTTCGTTCTAGCATTTAGCACCACCTTCTTACTGTGTTCCAGGGCCTGTTTTGGTGCTAGCAATAAAAGGATTGAAAAACAAAACAAAAACAACTCAACATTTCACAAAGCCTGTCTTCCTGAAGCCTCTGATTTCAAACCGTGCGGACAAGGATACAAATGCCAGCCATGTCAGGTTAGAGTGTAAGGGAGATGGCACAAATGAACCAAGAGAATTTATAAAGGCTTTTCTCATTTATAACTGAGCATACTCATGAATGCCCTTGATTTGTCCAGCATATAGAAAAGGGTCATTTATTGTACGTCTTAAAAAGGATTCTGATTCTCCCCTAAGTGCCACTGCTTACAAAGGACAGAAGGGACAGCTTGGAACCCATTAAAATACCAATCCTTAAGGCAATCTGGAAAGAAAAGAAAGAGGATAGAGAATTGGAGGAGCAGAGGAAGAGACCAGTCCAGAACTCCTGAGAGATATTTTTTATTTTCCTCTTTAGGCTCAAATGAAGAAGAAACTGGACACTGATTTTAGCCTGTAGCCAGCTTTTTCCTCCCCTCACAGGTAGGGTAGCCTACCACATCTCACCTAGAGAAAAGAAACTAACTTGCTTTGCAGGGTACAGGTAAAATTCTTTTGAATTGTGACTTGGCAATTTCTAGACCTTCAGCCTAGTTCTTCTCCACCTTTGTGAATCGGTCACCTCTCTATCCCAAGCTACTAGTGGGAGAGATCTAGGTCAGTGATAGTATGCCAAAATGGGACAATTTGAGAAGTGATACCTTAGACTCTTAGAGGGAAGTAGTTGGGAGATTTTGACATAAATTTTTTGAGACTAAACCAGGTAAAACACATTTTAAAGTTTGGTACCTCTTGTTTTTAGAACAGTCATTTCTCGATATACTCAGAACCCACTCCCACCTTTTAGGAAAAAAAAAACATCATTAAGGGCAGAGTAAGGAATCCCAGTGGGCAGTGTGGGACATTTCACACCTGTACTCTGCATATGCCACAGTTTCATCCATGTCTTTGAGGTGAAGGAGGAACACTGTACATCTCTGCAGGGCTGGCTTAACTTTATGGTTACACTGTGTCCTTGCTTCTTCCTATCTTCTAGGTCAAATTTTATGCAAAGATACTATGTCTCAGAATCCCGAATAGAGCTTTACAAAAAAAAAAGTTTGGGAAAAGTAGTAGTCCAAGTCTTGATAAATACTGTGGAAGGGCCAGAAACATACTTGTAACCCCCTGGAAATGTCATCAACAACCACAAAATTCACAAAATTTCCAGTAGTGCCTCAAAAATCGGGTGTACTATCCCTGAAATTCTAGTTTATTTTAAATTTGAGTATGACCTATGATCATACTGTTAGTTTAAGAATAACAGAAAATGATAAGGGAATCTTTATGTGAATCGAAAGAAATATTTTTTTTTTAAAGGCTCCAAATTTCCACAGTGAATGTATCATGCAGTAATTTGGCATAATTTTTAAGGTCTATATGAGGCAGCCTAAGATGATGATAACTCTTATTTTGTGGCTCGAGGTGGGCACTGGAGTCAGGAATATACCAAGATAAATTAGTTAAATGCTTACTTTGCATCAGACTCTGCTTCTACCTATCCTCCCTCTGCCTTTATAGTGGTAAGCCAATGGCAGGTATATATTCTCACTTCACCTTCCCATATCTACCTCTGGGAGTCCCTTTGTTTCCTTCAAAACTCTTTTCAGGGGACGCTCACTACAGGAAGTCTTCCCTGTCTAGACTAGTGGATTTTTGCCCCTGGCTTCACTACTTTGGAACTCCTAACTGACTTCTCACTGTGACCTGAGAAGTTCATAATTGGGATAATCTCATGATCCTGTAAAGATGTCATCAGGTTTATCACTGATGTTTCTCTTTGGAACTGCAACTTCCCCTCCTAGCTTGATTTTTTTTCTTTTTTTCTAATTAAAAGGCCATTCCTTGACTCTCTTCTTAAAGAGGCCTATTCACTGCATGGCCCTTACCTCACTCTAAGTGTGTACATTAAAAGGCCTTAGCTTAAAAGGCCCAGGGTCTCACATTGCAGCCTGGGTCGTCTCCAGTCATCTTGATGAATATCTGGTCCATGAACCCAGATGGCTCTGGAGGAAAAAGTGAGGCTGGTGACTTTGCACAACCCTCCCTCCCTCAAATCAAAGTCAACTGCAAGTCTTGTCATCATTTCCCTGATGCCATGGTCCTCTTTGAGGAAAGAAAACCAGACCAAACTAGACAAAAATGAAGGACAAACAGCTGTCTGCCCCTCTGATGGAGGATGGGGCCATGAACTCCAAATCTCTATTTAAGGAAAGAGTTCAGTCCAGACATTTCATTTCTGGCTGCTCTACTCTGGAACTTCTCTGATTGACTCCTCCATTATGCTTCCTTGCCTTTCTTTTCTTTCTCCTTTCTTCTTCTGCCCTTCCCCTCTCCCCCACTCCAGCTTCCTTTTGTGTTTCCTGTCCCCCATTACAATGTAAGCTCCCTGAGTGCAGAGACTACATTTCTTTTCCTTTTTTAAAAAATTCTATTCTCAGCACTTAGCACAGTGCCTAACCCATAGTAGGTGTTTGCTAAAAGTTTATTGACTAGTGTTCTCCCTCCTTCAGATAGGTGGAAGGAATAGTTTGACTAAAAAGTTCCTTGGCACCCATGAAATCACAGATTTTGACTAAAAGCCAAACAAACCTCCAATCCAAACCAAAACCTAAACAAAAAACTCCCTTACCTGTTTCTGCTTCCAGATAGATCTAATTTTAGAGATATAGTCTGTATTTAAGGGTGGCTTCCATTAAGACTGATATGATAGTCAACCATTCCATGGCATTAGTGGAAGCCTGTTTCATTGGTAGGGGGCATATTTTTTTCTATTTGCCCTTTTTGTTTTGCTTGGACCTGTAATTTCAACATTATAGGGAATTCCTGGTGAGGAAAGGGAAGTCCTGCAGCTGGATATTGGTGCTACAGTTTGTGGGTATAGACAGCTGCTGGGTGGGTAAGGCCCTGTGTTGGATGGCTTAGTCCAGTCAGAGCTATCATGTATATATCAGAGATAGGACTTTAGTCCGGATTTTCCCAAGTCCAAGAACAGCCCTTGTTACCGCTCCTTCTGCAGGCCTCTTTCACAGTTCACATGGTGCTTTTATCTCTGCCTTTTGTGGTGATAAAGATGATGATGATGGATATTTTATTTTTATTGAGTGCCATTTTGCCAAGGTCACGTGCTAAGTACTAGACTGAGTGGTAGACAGACATAATTTCTGCTTGCTGGGCACTTCGGGAGTGGGACAGGAAACACTATATCCAAACATAGGCACTAGACCAGAAATATTAAGACATGGTTGGCCTGAAGGTACTTATGTCATGGTTAAAATAACAAAAGTCTCTTCTAACTCCAAAAACTCATAAATCTGTGGATACAGGTCAAGGGTAAATGGATTGGAGCCAGGAGCAAGCCATATAACTTGTATAGAGCCTTGAGTAGACACTTAGATTTGTAATTTGTTCCTTATGAGAGCAAAGTTATTTTTAGGCTTAGCATACAATTCCAAGAGCTGTCTACATTTTGAGAGAAATTATGCTGAGTGCCTAGTAGTGCCGTAAATATGTTTGAAGGATTCATAGTGGGGAAAGATTTTTTTTTTAATGCTATTTGAAGCCTGACTATCTCTATAGAAACTTCCTCTTGGAAGTCATTTTTTGAAGGTATGTGCGTACATACATTAGATAAATTGATTGTTGACTTTTTGTTGAAACTCAGATGTATTTAGTGCTCTCTCACATGTGTGTGCAAACTTAGAACAGTTTCTTAGTATACACTATGGTTGCTGAGCCAGTTTTTTAATACTTAAAAAAAAAACTCTCCAGCCCTTAGACTTCTAAATCATGGCATAATTCTCTGAAATCTAGTCATTTCTAGATAGCAAAGCAGCAGTTATCACACAACCAAAATTGTAGCAGGAAAATGTTTCCTTTGGCAGGGACAACAAAAAAGCATTTAGGAAAGCTGCCCAAATTTATTTTCCCACCAACTTTCAAGGAAGATCTGGATCCAATGTTTCCGACCCACAAAGAGTGCAACATGAAGCTACATGCAACCAAGGAGGTGTTTGTAGGGTCAAGCAAACTGACCTTGCCTTCAAACAAGGAGCTCCCAGACTCCAAGAGAAGAAACTCACATAGAAGTGACATTTTTTTGTTGGGTAGTTTTTTTTGGGGGGGGAGGAGGTAGATTTGTTCATTTTAGCACCAAGTAGGTGGTTTCAACAGTATGATCTGCACATGCTAGGAAGATGCCGGTATTTGGTGAGCAGTCCACTTTGATAAAATCTACTCTGAAATTCATTGCAAGACTGTTCATAGATTTAGAGTTAATAAAGATCTCAGAGACCATTATGGTCCAACCTCTTGCATTTTAGTCGTGAGGAAATGAGGCCTAGGGGAAGAGAAGTAACTTACCCAAGGTCACACAGGAATAAACGGGAGATTAAATTATGAGATCACGTATAAAAACCCTTTGGAGCACAGAATAGTGAAGGTATACTTTTTAGCTGATTCTTCAATAGAGAGAACTCTAGGTGTGGAAACCATCTCCAATGAGATCTGTGGATCATAAGATCACAGATTTAGAACTGGAAAAAGACTTGGAATCA
Organism: Pseudochirops corinnae; assembly: GCA_028646515.1. NCBI lineage: Eukaryota > Metazoa > Chordata > Mammalia > Diprotodontia > Pseudocheiridae > Pseudochirops > Pseudochirops corinnae. Next base: position 525,624,504 of record CM053585.1, read on the forward strand.
TCCCATCCAAATTCCTTTTTACAGATGAGGATTAGAAACTGAGAACAAGAGAGGTTACAGCAAGTAGCAGAGACCTGATTCAAATTCAGGCTTTTCTTACTCCATATCCAAGACCCACATTATTTTCACTCTGCTATTTCTTCCCTCTGGTCTGTAAACAGTTTTCTGGGAACCCAGAGATTAAGTGATTTGGTCACACATGGTCACACAACTAAAGGCAACAATTGAACCCAGAACTTTTTTACTTCCTGGGTGAATAGATTCCATTACCTAATAGGTTCATGCCATCTCATTTCTTGTATGATTGGCATATCTTATTCTTCAAACACAGCATTGATGTTTTGACTTGATAATATCAATGGTCTCTGCCCACATCTTACTGCTTCAGGGGTGATTAGATTAAGTCACTTTAGTTCTGCATTAACTGTCACCTTGAAAGTGTTTGACACTTCATCCTTTTTCAAAGTGCCAATGTATGTCGTCTCCTTTGATCTTGATAACACTCTTGGGAAGTTGGTAAGGAAGGTATTATCAATCCCATTTTACAGTTGAGAAAATTGAGGTCCAGAAGTTAAGGAATCTCCTCAGGGGCCTGTGCCTGCCTCATCACAGAAACTGGCCTGCTCAAGTGTGTGGGGATGCTCTGAGATTCTAGATTGTGAGTTGGAAGGAATTTCAGAGGCTATCTAATAGAACCCTCTCATTTACAGATAGGAAAACTGAGGCCCAGGGAAGTAATTTTCCTCATATCACTCAGGTAATGAGCATCAAGCCCATTCTCTCATTTGAAAGATGAATAAAATGAGACCCACAGGAGAAAAGTGTTTTGTCCAGGATCACACTGACCATAAGTGCCTGAGCTTGGTCTTGAACCCGGGCCCTGTGACTCCAAATGTACTCACTATTATATCTTGCTACCTTGAAGAAAGCTGACTCGGAAGGTTTCCAAGCAAAAATTGATTTTTTTTTTCTCATCTGTTATGGAAGGGCTCTTATTTAGGTACAAGATGGCCTCAGGTCCTCTGCATTTTTGAGATTCAGTATGATTTCACATGGTGCCTTTGCTTCTAGTGAAGGTGAGTGGTTGGGTGAGGAGGAAAACATCCCTATTGTTACAAAGCTGACCATTTCCCATAGGCGACTTTCAGTTTCATTCAGGCCATTAATTTCTGGTCTTGTAATTTCTTTATCAGATGACTTATGGCAACTTCTGATTTTCCTGGGTGCAAAATTCCAGGAAGGAGTGTCTATGGCTGGAATAAGAACCAGTAGTCCTTGAGGTGTTGAAAATGAGTTGTATAGAGCTTTATCCTTCCTTTTCAAAACACATCTTCCCACACATTTCCTCTTCGTCCTCACAGGCCCTCTGGTATATGGGTAGTAGTGTCTGAAACATGAGGAAAACGGAGAGGCATGGAGAGGTTAAGGATGTGCCCGCTGCTGGGTTAGGAGGCACCAGCTGAGTTGGGACTTGAGTCATGCAAGGTTCCTGGGCTGAAAACAGTGACCTTTCTGCTACAGCATGAGAATTAAAAAAAAAAAAAGAAATGAAGTGGTATCATGTGAGTATAGTTTAGAAGATGAGACTCCTAAAGTGCATTCCCATCATCTTTCTGGCGTTAGTGCCAATTGGACCTTCTATTTAACCCCTCTAGACCTCAGTTACTTCTGTAAACTGGGGGTAATTCAAACCTGCTTGTCATTTGTGCTTAAAAACATGGTCATTTTTGGCGGTGACAGCCCCCTCCCTCCTGCCAAGTGAGCCCTTTCTTTTTTTTTTTTTTTTGTATTTCATATTTTTTTTTATTTACTTATATACTTTTAGTTTACAAGATTCAGTTGCACAATCACTTGAGTTTCAGATTTTCTCCCCTCTCTTCTCCCCCCCTCTCTCCCCCTCCCCGTGGTGGCATGCAATCATGTATAGGATCTGCAAATACTTTCACATTGTACAATAGTTTGGTCATATAGAAGGGTTGTAACCAATGAGTGATCACTGGGAAAAGAAAAAAAAAAAAGGAAAAAAAAAAACCAGACATTAAAGAGAACAATAGCGTGTTTTGCTTCAGTCTCCATTTAAACTATAGTCTTTCTATATCTTTCTCTGAGTTTAGGTATCTCCTTCCATCCTGAGGCTTGTAGAGTTGTCTTTAGCTGTGTGTTGTTGAGGATAGTCCAGTTTAT
>CM053585.1:525627187-525739193 GCA_028646515.1 Pseudochirops corinnae
CTTTGGGCATAGCTCCAGATTGCTCTCCAGAATGGTTGTATCAATTCACAACTCCACCAACAATGCATTAGTGTTCCAATTTTTCCACATCCTCTCCAGCATTTGTTATTATCCTGTTTTGTCATCTTAAGTGAGCCCTTTCTTGTAATAAATAGGTGAAGTACCAGTCATATCAATTGTTTCAATCAGTACAGTAATTTTTAAAAATCACTTAAATTTTTTCCCATAATTTTACTATTGTTGACTATTTCTAGCTCTGGAAATATACTTTAAATCCAAATAACTATAGGCAGATATTATAATTTTACTTTGAAATAAACATTTTCGTCTTATCTTGAGGAAAACGGAAGGAGATAAAGATTTATATGGTGCCTACTTTGTGCCAGGCATTCCGCTTTCCAAATAATTACGTCATTTGATCTTATTTGATCCTTACAACAACCCTTTGAGGTAGATAGACACTGTTATTATCCTCATCTTACAGCTGGCAGACAAAGGTTAAGTAACTTGCTCAAGGTCACTTAGCTAGGAAGGATCTGAGAATGGATTCAAACTCAGGTCTTCCTGACTCCAGGCCCATCTTCTACCACTGTGCCCTCAAATGCCTTCTGCAAATTTGTCAGTCGACAGCCTGGTGTTTCCATTTATGCTTAAATTTAGGTCCTTTTAGTAGTAAATAAAATGAGTAAACACAGTAGTTATATCTGAGAGTATTGCATATGCAACATTCTCTCTGTAATTCCCCACCACTCTGCTAAAAGGAAGGAAGCACATTTTCTTCACCCTTCTCCTTGGCCACTCATTACAGTTACTCGCTGTTTTACTGTTTTGATTTTGCATATGTCATTGTACCTATTAATTCTCCTGGTGGTTTTCTTTACTTTGTATCCTTGAATACAAGGCTTTCCATGTTTTTCTGAATTTTTCATGTTCATTTTTATAGTGAAATAAAATTCTATTTCATTGATATGCCATAGATTTTTCAACTATCCCTAGTCTTTAGAAACCTGTTTTATTTCCAGTTTTTTGCTACCCACAAAGGCATTGTTTTGAATGTTTTGGCATACATATAGGGCCTTTCTTCCTGCTTTTGACTTATGTGGAATATAGACTTGGTAGCGGAATCTCTTTGTCAAAGGCTATGGACAGTTTAGTGGCTTTTCTTTCATTCCAAATGCTTTCCCAGAATGGGCACAATTCCACCAACAATGCATTGGTTTCCTTGTTTTCTCTCAGGTCTTCTAACACTGACTATTTTTGTCTATTGCCATGGTTGCTAATTTTTTTTTTAACCAGATATGAGGTAGAACTTAAGACTTATTTTAACTGTCATTTCTCTCACTGGTGATTTAGAGGAATCTTTCATGTGATTGCAGAAATTTGGGGATTCTTCTTTTGAAAACTTCTCATATGTTTTGTGACCACATCTCCACTGGGGAATAGCTCTTGGTTTTATAAATGTTTATATTAATTGCTTATATTTCAGTTGGTCTGAAATTGTCATAACTATGGCCTAAAGAAAAATGAGAGTTAAAATACTTGAAATACTTGGAGATCCTTGGGAAAATGTACTACTGAATATCTTAAAACACATATACACACACAGACACACACAACAATTCAACTTTATAAAGGCAATTTTTCTTACTACTCTAAAGGCTTTGAATTCGTGCTGTGATTCTGCAGAACAGAATTCCCCCTTCCAAAATTCTTGCAGTAAAGTATCTCCTGTACCTTTAGCAAAATTATACAACATGCTTTGAAAGTGGAAAGAGTAGAGATAGCTTCGGATGCTTTTCTGATTATTAATATCAATTAATGCATAAAACAAAGTGTTTATAAAAGGTATTGGCAACCCTTGTGCAGGATTATATTGTATTATAATTGTATTATAGCCCAGTGTCCACACTGAAGGATATTACTTGTGGATCAAAAGGTCCCCTGCATGTTTCTGGTTGTTACTTGTACTACATGAATCCAGGCCCTGTACCAAGAGGTGCTTAATATTTTTTCACTTTATCAAGTGAAAATGTGAGTAATAACTGTCGTAATCACTTTGGTGACTATTACCTGGTAGTTGAAAGAAAATGTAATCATAGGACAATGTTGTAGGTAAACCTTCAGTGATCTGACTCTGACATGTGGAGCTAGTTGTAGTCTGTTCCATATGATAATCAATCAGCGGTTATTGAGTGCTCACGGCATGCTTGACATTTAACTTGGCTCTAGGAGATGTAATTGATTCTATAAGTATAAGAAAAAGACAGTAGCATCCCAGTGTGACTAATAAGGGAGGCGGCTATAATTTGCTTCAGTTGTAACAAGCTAATGTTGAAGTAGGATGGCAGGATACCGGGAAACAGTCGAAGCCTTCCTAAGAACCGGGCAGAGATTGCCTGCTTCGTCATGTAAACCTTGAGGATTTAGTGCAATGAACATTTATTGAACATATGCTCTTGCTATCTGTCCTATGACTGCAAAGGACACCTCTGTCCTCACTGTCTCCTAGGCTCCGTCTCACCCCCTATTGCTAGTTTGTTGCTGAATCCCGTCAGTCTTGCCTTCCACAATCTCTCATGTCTTCTTGTCTCCTGACACTACCACCACCTAGGTACAGGCTCTCATGGCCTCATGCCTGGACCATTGCCACAGCCTGCTGGTTGGTCTTGTGCTTCAGGTGTCCCCACGATGCCATCATCAGTTGTCAATTGATCTTCCTAAGGTGCAGGTCTGACTAAGTCATATGGCTTCCTATCACCTCCAGAATAAAATAGATAATCTTCTCTTTGGCTTTTAGAACCCTTCAGAACCAGGCTATTTTCTAGTTTTCCAGGCTTCTGATACTGTACTCCCTTGTATGTATTCTTATGATCCAGTGATACTGGTCTCTGCTGTTCTTCACATAAGTCACTCTCATCTTCTGACTTCCAGTATTTTCACTGGTTTTCTCTCATGCCTGGGATTCTCTCTTGGCTCCACTGGCTTCCTTGAAGTTCTGGCTAAAATCCTTCCTTTTACAAAAAGCCTTTCCTGATCCCTCTTAATACTTCCCTTGGTGTCTTATCTCCAGTCTATCCTGTATATATCTTTTTTTGTACATAGTTGTTAGCAGTTAGCTAGGTTGCTGAGTGGATAGAGCACTGGTTCTGTAGTCAAGAAAACCTGAGTTCAAATTTGCCTCAGGCACTCACTAGCTGTGTGACCTTGGACTAGTTAACCTTTATTTGCCTTAATCTACTGGATTAGGAAATGTAAACCACTCCATTATTTTAGCCAAGAAAACTCCTTATGGAGTCATGAAGAATCAGATAGAACTGAATTCCTCTCTCTAGTTAGGCTTTCCTCTTCTTCGTATTCTCAATGCTCACCACAGTGCCTGGCACATGGTAGGCACTGAATAAATTCTGCTGGGTGCTAAAAGGACTTGTTCTCACCTTGTTCCATCCATAACTTGTAAATAATGAATGGAAGCATTCTGAGGCCTTCATCCCCAGGGAAGCTCCCAACTTTACATTGGGCATTTTCCGTGATGTTGGCAAAAAACCTTTGAGTGGCCCATTGCTTAAATAGAATGGATCTTGTCCTCACGGTGGGGTTATAAAAGATCCACAAATTGTGAATAATAATGTCATTTCAGGAGATAAAGAGACTAACAACTGGGTACTTGAGGAAAGTTGTGACCAAGGTGGTAACTTGGAAGCTCAATCTAGCAGTGAGTATGGTCTGGAGACCATTGGTTTTAGAAGTCTAGAAGTTCAAATCCTGCCTTAGTCACTGAATCCTTGTGTGACCTTGGGAAATTTCTCTGGGCCTAAATTTCTTTTTGCCAAATGAAAATCTTGGGGTCAGTGAATCCCAAGATCTCTTCAGCTTAATAGCTAGAATCCTTGCTCCCATCAGGAGCTGCTGATATAGAAATGACTCTTGTTAGTCGCTGGGGCCTCCAAAAATGTTATGCAGAGAATAAGAGTGAGCCGAGACCTGGGTTCAGGATAAATTTAGGTGTGGATTTATTGATCAAGTGCGCAACTACCCAGAGGTAAACTCAAATTGGGTAGTAATCTTTTGGGGGTACAGACTTGATTATATAGGCTAAAACCACAAAAACCACAATCAGGGAGGGGAGCTATCAGAAGCCATGACATACAGAAGCAAAGAACAGCCATTGGTTAGTCTGTAGCTCAGGGCTAATTTGGGAATATGGCACAAGGGTACAAGGGTGCAACCTTCTTGTGACATGGGGCTCCCTCCTAGAACAGGGTGGAGGGCACAGGGTGGAGGGTCATGGGGTAAAGGGGACTGGAATTCCCTAGAACAGGCTAGGGTCATGTTCTGGGTGAAGAGGGTGGGGGCCTGGCTTGTTCAGCGGCTCAGGACAGGGTGGTCCCTACATAAGATCCTTGTACCATAATGAACCTTATACACTATAATGATACCGGAGAATATATAAAATGCTGATTAGGGAAGGAGGGGTCAGGGAACCATGCCTTGAACAATATGCCCAGACATACCTTAAGCAGTTTTCAAGTTATGACAAAATGTAGGATAGAAATATAAAAGGGGCTTAATGGTGGGCCATTGATCAGGTGATGTGAGAGTGGCCTGGGATTTGGGTACAATACCCCCTCTCCAACACTGAGAAACTGTTGATGGCTTATTCCTTTAGCTTTGGTTGCATGAAAGGTCCTAGTCTCCTCAGCTGTTTGTGGGAGATCATCAATGATCTTTACTAAGAATCTCCAATTTTAGAATGGACTTTATTTTTTCTTTTCTTTTTAAAAAAATTAGTTTATTTTTATTTTTCAACATTCACTTCTATAAGATTTTGAGTTTTAAAATTTCTCCCTCTCTCTCTTCTCCCCCCTTCCCAAGATAGTGTGCAATCTGATATAGGTTGCACATATACATTCCTATTAAACATATTTTCACATTAGTCATGTTGTAAAGAAGAATTAGAACAAATGGGAGGAGCCACAAGAAAGAAGAAATAAACAAAAAAGAGAGAGCAAATAATATGCTTTGATCTGTGTTCAGACTCCGTAGTTCTTCCTCTGGACATAAATGGTATTTTCCATCGTGAGTCTTTTGGAGTTGTCTTAGATCCTTGCTGAGAAGAGCCAGATCTATCGAAGCATTGCACAGTGTTGCTTTTACTGTGTACAGCGTTCTCTTGGTTCTGCTCACTTCACTCCGCATCAGTTCATATAAGTCTTTCCAGGTTTTCATCATTTCTTACAGTACAGTAGTGTTCCATCACAATCATATACCACAACTTACTCAACCATTCTACAGAATGGACTTTAGAGACCATCTTGTTCTTGGGGTCTGTAAACTTGGTTTTAAAAGTTTTTGATAAGTGGTTTCCTTTGTATTCTAGTGCTTTTTATTATATGCATTTAAATTTATTATTCTGAGAGTATTCCCCAACTGTTAACAGATTAAAGAATATGAATAGGTAGTTTTCAGAGAAGTTGAAGAAGTTGAAGTTCAAGAAGTTGAAGCTATTGATAGCCTTATGCAAATCACTAATAATTAGAGAAATGTAAATTAAAATAATTCTGAGATACCACTTGACACCCATCAGATTAGTAAATGCTGGAGGAGATGGGGTATATCAGGTATACTAAGGGACTGTTGTTGGAGCTGTGAAATAGTCCAACCACTGTGGAAAGCAGTTTGGAACTATGTGCTGAAAGTGATTAACCTAAGCATGTCTTTTGACCCAGCAAGGCCACACTACTCGGGCTATACCCCAAAGAGATCAAAGAAAGGAAAAGGACTCAGATGTCAAAGCTTTCCTTTTTGGGTATCAAACTGAAGGGATGTCTGCCAGTCTGGGGAATGGCTAAACACGTAATGGCATATGAATGTGATAGAATACTATTGTGTTATAAGAAATAACAAAGGGACTGTTTTCTGAAAAGTCTGGGGAGACCTAAATCAACTGATGCCAAGCGAAGTGAGCAGAAGAACGGGCTACACAGTAACAGCAATATCATAAAGACAATCATCTTGGAAAGACTTAGTAACTCTCAGAGAAACAATTAACCAGCCACAGTTCCAGAGGATCCATGATGAAAAACGCTTTCCCCCTCCAGATAGAGAACTGATGGCTTTGCAGTCCAGACGGAAGCAGATTTTTTCTTGATTTTTCTTGCCTTTTTGGGGGAACATGGCTAATGTTGAAATTCGTTTGGCATGACTGTGCAGATTTGTAATAGGTTTAATTTTCATTGCCTTCTCATTGGGTGGAGCAGGGAGTAGAGGGAGGGAGAAAGCAAAAAAGAATTTTAAAAGTCTGTTGTTTAAAAAGGAAAAAAAAATTCTTATCCTGAGAGGGGCTCTAAGGACTGCCCCTGCCAAAAGGGACAGGGTCCCATGATAGATAAAAGGTTAATTTCCCCTCATTTAGTGCAGTCCCCTCTCTTCATCTATCAGTTTCCTCATCTGTAAATCAGGAATAAATATACCCTTCCTAGTGAATTTGAAGGGTATAGTAAAAATAAAATGAGCTAAGTTGCAAAAGTGCTTTGGAAAGTGTACACAAATGCATATATTATTGTGAAGGGTGAGTTTCAGAAGATAGAACTGGTCCTAGTGATTTGGAAGTAACAGGAATGGAGATGATGAGTTGGGACACTGTTGTAATAATTTAGGCATGAGGTCACAAGGTTGGCAGCACATAGTGAATGGAAAGGAAGGGCTGAGTCTGAGAGACATTTTGAAAGAAAAGCCAATGGGACTTTTTGGTTACTGTGCCTTGGGGTGAAACCTCTGGAATGGGACTATGCCGGGAGCATTGACAGATGAGACTGCTGAGAAGACAGCTGGCCTGGGGCAATGGTCTGTCTTAGTGCGTGTTCTGGAGGCAGCTGGAAATGCGGGGTCAGAGCTTAGGGAACACTGACATAGAACTTACTATGGACCAGACATTGGGATAAGTGCTTTACACATAATATCTCATTTGATCCTCACAATAACCCTGGGGTGGTGGTGGTGGTAGTAGTAGTAGTACTATTATTATTCCTATTTCACAGATGAGGAAACTGAGGCAAACAAATTAAGTGACTTGTCTAGGGTCTCATACTGGTAAGTGTCTGAAGTAGGATTTGATCTCAAGGTCTTCCTGACTCCAGACTTGACACTCTATTTTGCTACCTAACTCTCCCCACTTTATGTTTGGCAGTTGTTAGCAGAGATAGAAATGAAAATTGGTAAACAACCATATGAGGTTTATTTGCCCAGGGGGTGCCTCACAAAATACACTTTGCAAAATACAAGGCATCATTTTTTGGTTGCTGCTTACCGACCAAGGCTGTCCAGATGATGCCAGAACAGTGAGCTGAAAAATAGGACATTTCAGTCAATCAACAGTTGTTGACGGTACATAAATACCAACCAGTTTGTCAGCTTTTTCTCCCTCTTCATTTCAGCACATTAACTCTATTGAGTAACTGTTTTGGCACCAGGTACGTATAACCCAAAATTTCTTTGTGTGTCAAAAGGAGTGAATCAAAATGCCAAGAGATGCCAGGAACTCTGTCTTAGGTTTCTGCTTCCAAGGCACCATATCCTCCTGTTTTTATCACTGAATCCAACCAAGAAGCATTTCAGGAGGCTAGGCTTATCTTGGTTCCAGCCAAGAAGCATGGGGACAGATAAGTGGGCCCAGGACCTGCTTTAACATATGTCTGAATGGTCCGGTCCAGATCTGTGCCTTCCTGATCTCTGGACAACTGAAGCCATTTAGGCTCCCACCCTGAAGATTAGGGTGTACTTTGGGATGATCAAACTGTCATGGACTAAGCCAGACATAAGCTATAATTAGCCAGCTCATTCAAAGCCAGAAGTTTTTTTTTTCTGGACAAGTAACACTTAGTGAACTCTATCGTTGGAGTAAAGGATGCAAGCCTCCCACTAAAGAACTGTTTCTTCATTCCAGACTCACAAAAAGAGCCATGGGCCCTGACTGACTGCTTTCCAGCTACAAGAGCTAGAGTTTTAGCAAAGATCAGAACAAGCAAGATGAATTAGAGCCTCATCAGGAAGGCTCCCTTGTCTTTAGAAACTGAGGGTAGGAAAAGGTTTGAAATATATTAAAACTTGATGAAAACCGTGTGTGTTCCTCCCATTGTATGGAACAGACATACTTGAGCAAAATTGCCTCAGAAGTGGTTTCCTTCAAAGCAAATCAGCCTGCTTAGGGAAGAAAGCAGCCCTAGAACTCTGCTAAATGGCAGCTGAAATCAGATTGGTCTCAGTGACCAATCTGTCCTGAGAACAGCTGATGAGACAACCGCCCTTGTTAGAGAGATGGAGAGGTCCAGGGATGCAGTTGTATACACTGTCAGATGGGTTGTCTTGTCAGACAGCTATGTAACTTTCTTCGTTTTTAAGGGGGGGAAGATATCTTAGAAAATGACTCGGATGGGAAGGCCATCAATAAGACTTTTTTTAAGCATGGCCTATTTTCACATTGAGTTCTGTTATAACATGGAAGTACATTTCCATTCAACAGAAGGGGTGGAAAGCTTTTGGAAGGAAAAGACAAAAACATGCCGTCTGGCTCTATAGAGTATTTAGTATTGGAATAGATCAACGATGGTTTGCCTGCTAGGAATTAATGGCATCTACAAGATTACCCTCCAGCCACTGTATATGTCTTGTGTCTGCCTACTTACTGATATATTATCTTATCCATGAGATTAAGAGCTTCTTGAGGGTAAGGACTGTTTTTACCTCTCTTTGTATCCCCAGCACTTGGGCCAATAGCAATTTCTGCTTAAATGCTTTTTGACTGATTGTCACCAGCTAGAAGACTGAAACTTTTAAAAAGTTCCTTTTGAAGACAGGGAACAGTGATGAAGATAGAGCAGTTAGTGTTTACTGTGGAGCATCCTTCTTCCCCTCTGTTCACTTCATCTTTAAAGGTTCAGTTGCAGCATCAGTGAAAAGATGGGAAAGGTGGCTATTCACACTTGTTTCTTTCCTACCCTTCAGAGGTTGGCCTAAATGAAGAAGTTGACCCAGCCAGGTTTTAACTGGTTTGTAGCTAACTGGATACAAGTAAGCCATCACAGACTTCTGATTATACCATTTAGTCTCCAAGAGCCTGAGGTTTTCACTGCTACTCAATAAATGGGAAACACCCTAGAGTAAGGTGTCCAGGGCATTCCATGGATTTATGGGCCTCCCAGCATGGAAACATGTAGATGGGTTGCAGTTTGTCCCTGTGGAGGGAATACCCACATCAGTACGATCATGGAACCATTGAAGTAATGAAGCTAATATCCTTATTAGAATATGAATGTCCTTATCAGCATCCACAAGGATACTAATCCTTATTAATATTGATAAGTCTTTAAGTCTCTGGATTGAAGCTGCCTTGTTCCATGACTAGAATTTGCAGGCAGTGAAAAGAAAACTGTATGTAGAAAGGTCCCCAAACTGTCCATCATAGACTCAGATGGAAGGAATCATAGAGGGCTTTAATTCCATTACCTTTATTTCATTTCCCCAGACCTGAGGCCCAGGAAGAGGTTATGCACTTTGCCAAGAGTCACATGGGTGACTTAGTTGGAATTTGAACCCAGGTCCTTTGATTTCAAATACAGTACTGGACTGCCTCACAACCATGGTGGCTGTTTGCAGATGTACATTGTACTACATTCATTAGAGCTTTGTGGAAACCTGGTCGTGCAGTGTTGGAAGGGACCACAGAGATCATCCATTCCTTGAAAAAAGAATCACTGCTAGAGTGGTGGTGATAGGTGGTCATCCTGCAGCCTCTGCTTGAAGGTCTCCATTGGGGGGTAGGGTCCCCATCCTCCCAAGGCACCCCCTTCTCCCAGCCACTTGTGAATATTCTGGTAGGATGTGAAGTTTTTCCTCTCTGATCAGCCCTTTTAACTTCTCCCCACTAATGCTTCCTGGTTCCATCTTTCAGAACCAAGCAGAACTAGGCTAATACCTCTTGGCATAGCAACCCTAAAGACGGCAGTTAAGTCCTCTCTTATTTAGAGAATTAATGGGAGAGGCAGATTTCGTATTTCATTCATATGTGGCATGCTTTTGTTGTGGGTCCCCTTCTAAAAAGAAACTGTCAAAACCATCAAACATCATTTTAGAGTTCTAAATGATGAGGAGCTTTTAAAACTTATTGTCGACTTAACAGTCATCAGCAAACCTAAACATTTAGGATGCAAAGAACAGTCATCAGCAAACCTAAACATTTAGGATGCAAAGAGTAGAGATGAGGCTTATATGAGGGACTGAACTTCTCTAATATGGTTTTTAAAAAAGGTGTGTGTGTGTGCATGTGTGTTTGTGTGTTTGTGAGTGTGTGTGTGTGTAAATTTTAAAAGGTAGTAACTAGTACCATTATTTCTGTCTCGTCTGCTCTTTTTTAAACTTCTGCGCATTTCAAAACAAGTGTCTGTTTGGTAGTTCTCCTGCCATATCCCCCACTCCCCACCAGTCTGTCTGCCTCCTCTTTTCTTTGGGTAGAAGCAGTGCTTGAGAACAAGTCTGTATACACCAGCCCGGCAGATGAACGCATCAGCAACAATGCAGGATGCGTATTGGATTCTGTTCCTCAGATGGCTCACCTCTTATGCCGCCAGGTGAGGTAGCCTTTTCCTGATTGGTTTTCAGAAGGCACCATTGGTTGCTGCTTTGATCATTAGAGTGCTGAGGACCTACCCTGTCTGTTCTGTAGGATGCTTTGGTGCTCTGGTTCCTTTCCATCTGGACAGCATCCAAAACATCTTCACACCCGTCTTACTCATCACCAACCCTGCTGCTGATGCCTATTTGCTTTTCATCTCTGTCACTGAGTTTATAACTCCTTTATTTAGCTAGTTTAAGCAACTGTATTCTTATTATCATATTAATTGAACATCGCATAATAGTAATGTGATAATAATATTAACATGGCACTTTAGCTGTTGCAAAATATTTTATACCCACGATCTTGTTGATCCCCGCTGCCAAGTGTTATTAGCATTATTTTTGCAGATGGGGAAATTGAAGCTGGGAGAGATTTAGTGACTGGCCAAGGACACATTTATCTGAAGTCAGGGCTGGCAGGTTCCTGATCCTGGCCCAGTTTTTCTGCCTCCAAATCCAGGACTATTTCTCCTCTTCTGCACCTGCTTCTTTGCTGTTGGCCGTAGCTGCATCCTCCCGTTATAAAAAAGACTAACAGATTCATTGGGCCTACAACTCTGGCACCCCACTGTAGTTTTCTCTTTCTCATAGTGAGCCTGATTGAAGCTGACTTGTGGCCTCTTCCTTTGCCCAGTAGGAATCTCCATAATCTGTGCAGACTTGCCCTTTCTGCCCTAGGCACTTAATATAGTAATTGGCTTGGAAGCTCATCCCTAAAATAGACGGGGGTCTCAAGAAAGATGCTTTGGGAAAGCTACTGCATCTCTTTCCCCCTGCCCCCACCAGTTCTTTGAAAGGTCCATGAAATAGCAGCAATCTTGGCTGATTAAGGAGAGATGGGAAAAATGTCTTTCAAGGGGAGACCTGTCTTTGTGTTTTTCATCAGAAAAGATGGTAGTCCTGATGTGGAATATTTCAGGTGGCACAAAGGGTACTCAGGAGGGCAAACATGCACCATCTTGTCTGTTATGGAGAGTCAGCTAAAAGATGTGAAAGTCTTGAAAATGTTCTACTTAACAAAGAGGGAAGTATTTATTATATGCACAAAAATAAAAAGGATGATTCATATTTTTAAAAAATTAAAAATTTTGCAATCACATGAAATAAAGTGGAAAAAAGGCCTAGAAGACTCTAGTTATCCCAGTACTATAATTTATACCAATATAATCTAACATGCATTTATTTACCTACTATATATGTTCTGGGGACAGTTAGATGCTACAGTAGATAGAGTACCGGATCTGAAATTGGGAAGACTCATTTTCCTGAGTTCAAATCTGGTCTCAGACACTTACTAACTGTGTGACTCAGGGCAAGTCACTTAACCCTGTTTGCCTCAGTTTCCTTATATGTAAAATAACCCGGAGAAGGAAATGGCAAAATATACTCCAGTATGTTTGCCAAGAAAACCCGAAAGGGGGGTCACAAAGAGTCAGATAGGATTGAATTTACTGAAAAAATATGTATGCTAGACACTGGAGATGGAAAAACATAGGTAAACAGTCCCTTTCCCTCCAGGTGCTTAAATTCTGTGAGGGGTGGAAGTGCAGAATGGATATTTAATACAAACGGATAAGTATAGATTGGATAATTTGAGGAGACAGTAAACTCAAGAAGTTTAATAAAGGTGTCCTGGAGGAGGTGGTACCTGAGCTAAACTTTTGAGGAAGCTCAGGGTTCTAAGACATGAGGAAGGACTGCTTTTCCAGGTCTACCCTAGGTTACAACTTGTACAAGTGCCCAGAGATGGTAGATAAAATTCTGCATTCATGAAACAGCAGGTCATCTACTGTTTTGGCTGGATTATATAGAGAAAGAGCTCAAAAGGGAAAAATAGGAAAGATTCTTGCAGGTAGGAGGTAGCAGTAATCTGGACTCAGATTGCATGACGGCCTAAAGATGTTAGTCTGAGGAGTTTGAGGCAAGAAAGGGTTGGGAAGGTCTCTGAACTGGAGAATGACCTGGTCTGATGTGTGCTCAGGCCAGTCTGGTGGCCAGGTGGAGGATGGATGGAGAGGGCGGGCACTGGAAGCCACGAGTTCAGTTAGGTTATGGCCTCCAGTGATGAGGGCCTAAAATGTAAGGGTGACTGTGAGTAGAGAGAAGGGGTCAGTGAGAGGTAGAATAGACTGGATATGGGGGAGGAGGAGGAAAAGGGGAAAAGTCTTGGATGCCACTGATGTGCACACCGAGTGACTGCAAGGTGATACCTTGGACAGAAACAAGAGGGGGGTGTCTTGAATGCTGAAGATTGAGTTCCTTGTGGTCAGCTTGAGTTTTTGATGCCTTCAGGAAACTGAATTGGAGGTGTCTAACAGGCCTGGAGTTGAGAAGAAAGGCAAGGTCCCTGACTGTGGGGTGGGGAGCCCTCCTAAATGATGGGGTAGAGGTGCCAAGCTTGTCCTTGTCAGAACTCTGCCCCTTACCCTCTCCCTCCTCCCCTCCTCCTCTCCCTCTTCCTGCTCCTCCCTCACACATCCTCCATGGCTGAGGTTTTTACCTGGGCTGAGGGATGGGGAGAAGACCACAGAAACCGTATTTATTTTAGGTTGCTTCATTGAGCTTTTCACCAAAGTTATTTCAACTGTGACTGCTTTGAGCATGATCTGTTATTGCACTGGGTGGGCAGGCTGTGAGGCTTTATGAATTTAAGTCAGCACAGTACAGTATGTATTCTTTTTATCAGTACAAAGAGCCAGCTGGTAGCAGCGAGGTAGGCGAGGAATGGTTGGTGTTGGCTTTTTGTGTTTTTTGCTTGGATTGCATTTCTCCTGATAGATTCTGCATGAGTAGAAAATCCTTATTGTCTCTGCTTAGGGATTATTATTACAAGTTTGTTACTCCTTGGCTCAAACCTTGGTGAAACTGGAGTTTGTACAAACATCAGGTTGGGTGAAAAGGCTCCAATTTCTGATCCCTTAAATATGGTGTGTGGTGGCAGTGGGGGTGAGGATTGGTGGCTGCCCTTCTCTCTGGCATTCCCCAGGAACCGTTCTCTTTAGCCGGCCTCATGTTCTTTCTCTTCTTTTGACCTTTCCCATTAGAAATGACCAATTGGATGCTGTTTAGTGGTTCCCAAACCAAGATCTGTTGTTCCTCAGTATGTCTTCTAAGTGATGTGGGGAGAATTATTTTCTCTGCTAATGGAATTTGCCATTTATTTGTCTATGAAACACTGATTGTGCCAGCCCCACTAGTGGTGGTCGTGAGGTTGGAAGAGAACTCCCAAACTTGTTGGAGTGCCTGCCGCCTCTAGGGAAACTCTTACTATCCACATAGCTTTAGAGTTGAAAACAATTGTCTATCCCTGCCTTGATTTTCGCCCATGATGGTGATAGTGGGAAAATGGGGCTAGTGGAATATTAGTTAAACAGAAACCTGAAAATTCAGAGTGGGAAGAAATTCTGTCATGTTACTTAAAGCACTGCCCAGGGCATTTGCTGTTGAAAGGGGTTTGGGTGGGGCTTGCCTCTTTATTAGCTTAGTATTGTATGTGTTCTGTTTATCAGTAGCACAAAACACATCAACCAGCCCTCTACTTCAGGCCTTTATCACTTCTCACCACAGATTACTGGCTTCTGGTGTCTCCCTGCTCCCATCCATCTTCTTGAGAGCTGCCATCTGAACCTTCCTAAAGCTAAACTCTGTCCTGGACATTCTTTCTCTCAAGAACTTTCATTGACTCCCTACTGCCTCTAGGAAAAAGAACTCCTCAGCTTGGAATTTGTCTCCTCAATGGCCTTTTCATTAGCTCAGCTCCAAAGCCAGGGTGAAAAAGCACTAAACCAATGACTTTATCTTTGCTTATCTTGTTTCTGCTGAGGAATCTCTGAAAGCCTAGGAGTGAAGAAAGAAGAGGGGCTTACAGACCTCTCAGAAAAGATCCAGCTGTTTTTCCTGCCTTTAGTAGTGACCTCCTTCCCTGGGTGACTAGGCAGCCATCTGTTGTGGACAAGACAGTCTCAAATTCTACTTTGCCCCTCATCCTCTGGTCCTTTGTCAAGGGCTGAACTGGGCTTTGTTGTTCTTTCTCACTGTCTCTCTATCTTCTTGTTTCTCCTTCCTAGGTCTAAGAGGAGCAATGAATCCTGGGACGTCCCCTTGCTCAGGGAAGCCAGTGCTGACGAAACTTCCTCCAGTGTACTTTCAGGGTCTCTGTTTGCTTTGGAGAGGATAGTCCCTCCACCAATAAGGATTTCAAACCCCTCGCAGTGCACACCAGTGACTGGGCTGCAAGTTAGTTTTAGAGTTGCTTGGAATTTAGATCAACAAGTCTAGCATTTTTAAAAATTCTTTTGGGGATTCTTTTGTTTTAATATCTTTGGCTGTTTACCTTTATTTTTTTCCCCACTTAATAGTATTTTATTTTTTCCAATTACATGTAAAGATAGTTTTCACTATTCACTTTTATAAGATTTTGAGTTCCAAATTTTTTTCTCTCTCTTCCCTTCCTCCTCCCCAAGAAAACATGCAGTCCGATATAGGCTGTGTATAGTGATTCTTAGATCATGGGCTGGGGATCCTGGGGAATCCCAGACACCCTCTTGCAGGGCGTCTGCAAAGTCAAAAACCATTTTCATGAGAATACTAAGATATTTTAATTTTGAATAGATATAACCCACATGAACACAAGTTCTTTGGGGGGCCTTTTAGGAGCATGAAGTGGTCCTGAGACCACAAAGTTTTTGACTGATCTAGTCCAACCCCTCCTTTTTAAGATGAGGAGCCTGATGGGAGAAGTGATTTGTCGAAGGTCACACTGTTAGTAAATAAGCAAGCTTGGGCCATTGTAATAATCTTACTGTAAGTTTTTCCTAAGGGGGAAGCTAGGTGGCAAAGTGGGTATTGGGCCTAGAATCGAAAATACGCATCTGACCTCAGATACTTACTGTGTTACCCTGGACTAGTCACTTCACCCTGTTTGCCTCAGTTTCCTCATCTGTAAAATGAGCTGGAGAAGGAAATGGTAAACCACTCCAGTATCTTTGCTAGGAAAACCCCAAATGGGGTCATGACTGAAAACAAACAAAAACATGATTGAACAGGCACTTCTCACTCATCATTCAAATAGTTGCCAACAGAATTTTCTTGAAGCACTACTCTGTTCATGTGGTGCCCTCCTTCCTGCTCAGTAAATTCCCTTGACTCTGTTACCTCTAGTACCAAACATAAATCCCTCAGTTGTCATTTAAAACTCTTTCCAACTTGCCCCAAACTACCTTTCTGACTTTGTTAGACATTATTCCCCTTCCCTCACTTAGTGGTTCAGCCAAACTGACCCTTGTACTGTTCCTTGGTAAATGGGTGTCTTGTCAGTGGGACCCTGATCCTCTCAGCTGACGAGTAGACTACTTGGGCATACTCTGAATTATGGAGCAGGGCCCTTCAAGTTACCAGTCATTCCATCTTTCCTGAAGCAGACCTCTCAGCCTCTTCCATGGGAATTGGCAGCAGACAGAGCATGTTGTGCATTTGTGGAGAATGGGGCTCCCATTAGGCTAGCCTGTGCCATTCCACTCTCCTATTACAGAACAGATAGAAGTACCATCTCTCTCTGAACCTGCATTGAATTCCTTTGCCTCCTCTTCCAGGCCTGAAATGAACTCCTGTACCTCAACTCCATGGTTTCCCTCAAAGCTCAGCTCAAGTACATGAGGCCTTTCTTGATAGTCCTAGCTGTCATGACATACTCCACCCCATTTCTTGTATTTTGTACATACATACCTATGTGTGTGTATATGTGTAGTTCCAAAAGTCTTAATGTGAGCTTCTTGGTTCTTTTTTGTCTTTCAATTCCCATTACTTAGTGTAGTGCTTGACCCACAGTAGGTCTTCCAGAAATGCTAGCTGACCACTTGGTCCTCTTAACAGCATAGCTTAGTTGCTGTGGCCAGAAATTTTCATCATCTCCTGCCCCATCTTCTGGTGATGAAAGATATTTGGATACCATGGCTAGAATGGAAGTGCCTTTGGGGCAGAGGCTAACCCTTTTCCAGCTTTTCTTGCTCAGGACTTTATGTCTTTGGTTAACCTCCTGTTGTCACTTCCCTGTACTGTTTCAAAGAGGGCCTGGTAGGTCTTTAAACAGGTCGGTGATATTTTTGTTTCACTCCCTGGAAAGCTTCCCTTGGACCTCCTGCCTTCCTAGAGACCAAGTGTGCTTGTATTTGGGATTCTAACATATGGACGTACATGAGGAATATTGATCTTACCTGCCAGAGGCAGCTTGGGTCTGCAGCTAAGGCAAAGGGGCCTGTTCTGAGCAGCCATAATTCCTAAAGGTCTTCCTGCTCTTCTGACTCACTCCTATGATACAAGGACAACCTGAAGACCCTGGTGGGGAGTAGACCTTGGAAATCATGGTTTTTTTTTTCTTGAGGGGCACCAGAAATGGAGAATCTGAATTTTTACACACACACACACACACACACACACACACACTCACTGTCTCTCTCTCTCTCTCTCTCTCTCTCTTAATGAGGTTTCCTAAAAGGCATCATAGTGGAATGGATAATGGATATGTCTGGACTTGAAATCAGTGAATAAACATTAAGCACCTACTGTGCTAGGCACTGAGTGCAGAGGCAAGAGACAGTCCCTGTCCTCAAGGGGTTTATGATCTAATGGAGACAACACGTAAGCAAATTGAATAGTGAGAAGGAAGAGGTAATTTTCCCTCCATCAAGGTTTGCAGACCCCCTGAAATCTATCCAAGGGCCCTAGTTAAGAGCCCCTCCTCTAACCCATGTGTTCCCTCCCACCTCTTAGGCAGTCTCCTTCCAAAGCTACACCAGGAGGAGCTCAGACACCTCAGATTGAGGTCATTCGCTCTGGGCACAGTCTGATCTGCCTTACCCTCTCAGCTCATTCTGTATTGGCAAATGCAGGAGGCGGGAAGGAGGCGGCCTAGCAGCTAGGTCAGTCCAGCCTGGGCTGAGTCTCCTCACCTTTCTCCCACCCTGTAGCCAGATCTCCTGCAGCTGGTTCAGTATTCAGGCCGACACCTTAAGGTTGCTTCCAAGGCACCCAGGCTTCCACTCACGCCCACTCCAGTGTACATTCTGGGCCCATTAACATGTGCTCTGGGGTCTGTTGGCTTCCAAATCATTAGGAGTGCACCAGTCCTGGGCTGCTGGATACTTCCTCTTGGGCCCCCCCTCCTCCCCCACCCCTTCAATCACTTGCTCCCCCTTTAAGCAGCCTCTCCCCCCGCCCCCCTTGCAATGTTCCTTCAGGTGACTTCATCCATGTTCTTTGGGTCAGAAGGTATTTATTGGATCGTAAAGGTTTCAGGTTTTCTTTTCCCCTCTGTGACGCCTGTCTTTTCTCTCTGCCCCCGGTTTGGCACGTATCATTGTGTGTTGCTGTTTTGTTGCTGTTTACTGTTGTCTAAACACAACCAGTCTCTAGTAGGGCATCAGATCAGAGCAGCTGTTTGGAAAATCTGGATGTAGCAGCTGATAAATGGAGAGGGGTAGCTGAGGGACCTCAACCTATCTGGGGTGTACTTTCTCAGCGTTTAAGGATGGTTCTTTACCTGTACCTGCCTTGCATTCTGCTGTCCATAAATTTCAAATATATGTATATATGTATGTATTTGTGTGTGTGACACACACACACACACACACACACACACACATTTTACATCACTTAATGTTTTCCATGGCATTTCTCTCTGTCTCTAAATTCCATAGGCAAGACAGTGGCACCTTCCATTTCTCTGGTGCTGAGAATGGAGAGGTGGATGCCCAGCATCTGGCATGGCCCGACTTCCTTGTTGCTTCTTTCCCAGCACTGCTGTTTCCATCCTTGGAGTTTTGTGTGTGTTATGTTTTGTGTGTGTGTGTGTGTGTGTGTGTGTGTGTTACCTGTGAGAATAGCTTGCTTTCCTGCAAGACTCTGGCATTCTTCCATTAGGACAAAGCTGTTTCCCATACCCCCTCCCCCCCCATTATTACCCTTAACCACCTTCAGCCTGTATAGATTTTTTCTTTCTTTTTTCTTAGTCTCCTCATACATTGTCTCTTGGAGGCCTGCCCCCACCCCACTCTCAATTTCTCTACCTACCTACTAAGTCAAGGCAATAATACTTCACGGATTTGCTAATTTCAGCCATCAGAAAAAAAGATGAGAGCAGAAAAGTGGAAAAACCATGAGCAGCCATTGGCACCTTTTCACTCTCACTCACTAAAGCGTGTATACTCTGTCCTGGAGGATGGACTTTTAGGAGCTTGCTCAGGAATGAGTGATTTCATCAATCAGCCAGTCATTATTAAGCATGGTCAGGAACTTTGCTGAGACTCTGGGCATGCAAATTCCAGGAGTAAAACAAAAGAGCTGAAATTTTGATAGGAAAGATGACCTCTGTATGGAATAATAAATAGCAAAAGATTAAATACAAATCAAATTTCAGTCATTTTTACTTACCGGTTATTATCAGAAAGTTAGTTTATTAGGCTCCCCCCTGCCCCCCACATACACACACACAACAAAAGAGAAGCAGCAAATGAGAAAGGAAGGAAGGACTGTTAGAGGCAAAGGTGTTGACGATGTCTGGAGAAGTGACAGCTGAAAGCTGGAGCAGATAGCATCTCTGTGAAAGCACAGTGGTCTTGGGCCATTTGATTTAAGGACAATCAACCCTATGCACTTCAGTACCCTGAAAGACAGTACTTTAAGGGCACTAGACTGTAAGCTTCATCGAGGCTGGGGTGTGGGGGTGGGAGTGTTAATGTGGAAATCCTGTCTCTCAGAACTAAGCACAGTGCTCTGCGAAAAGGACATAATTAATAGATGTTTATTAAATAAATGTTTGACGAGTTACACAGTATAATATTTGATAATACTGATGACCCTGAATCATCAGGAGACAGAAGGCAAATTTATTTTCAGTATATAGTCCCATGAAGAGGGCTGTACTGTTTATAGTACTTTTTGGAAAGATATTTGTCGATGTTAATATTTAGTTTTTTAAAAAGGTATTTTGCTGCTTTAAAAGGTTTTGTTAAGCTTTAGGTCCCAGAATTCACTTATATCCCAGGTCATGCATGATAAGAATGCAAATGTGGCAGAGTAAATGGATCATTGCTTTTGGAGCTCTGGAGAACAGGGTTCAAGTCCTGTCTCCGACACTTACTGATTATGTGGCCCTTTTGATATCTTTGAGCCTCAGTTTGCTCATCTGTGAAAAAGAGATTGGAGCACATGACTTCCAAAGGCCCTTTCAGCTCTGGATCTCTGATCCATAGTCCTGTGTTGCTATGAAATTAAGTAATCTTGTAGAATTTCACAAAGATAAATTGATGAAGGAAGAAAGACCCCAGAAGCATGGTCTTTGCTAGACATGTTATCTCCTTTTCCTACCCTTAAAAAGACCCTGGGAGAGACCTTCTCTTTTTCTTGTTCCCTCAGACACCTTTCAGACATTTCTGCATTCCATCCTTCCTTTTCTCTTCCTGCTATCAAGGCAGGGTCATGGTGGGTGAGAGCCCCATTGAGCAAATGGGGACTATTGTGGAACCTGCCTGCCAAGGCTCTGCTAAGCTGCAGAGCAGGCTATGGCAGGGTGTAGGAGACTGGTTTGTCACTTTGAAAACACCAGGAGACATTTCCAGTGGTTGCCTCTGGAATCCTTTGCCTCATACTTGCCAAGAGCCAGGTCAGCAAGAGTAAAGGGTGTACACTAAAGGACATAGGCCATTGGCTTACTTTCTGAACTGGCTGATACTGATGGCTGAAGATTGTCAAAGTCAGTGGAGAAGACCCCTTCACCCCCACCCACTCACCCCGCAAAAAACCTAAGTAACCCTTTTTACTTTGTCCACTAGTTCTTTATTCTTCTGGGCATTCCTAGAAAATGCAGAGTCAGAATGTCTGTAGTCAGCCGTCTCATAACTCATCTGTATTGTCTTATACGAAGCAATCAGCCCATGTTATACAGTCTGTTACATAAACTTGTCTCTCTCTTTTTAAATTTTCAGGCCGAGGAATCTTGTAAATGTAATGGCTGGAAAAACCCCAATCCCCCGCCCACTCCTCCCCGGGCAGACGTGCAGCAGATAATTGTCAGTCTCACTGAGTCCTGCCGTAGTTGTAGCCACGCTCTCGGTAAGCATCAGACCCCTCCATCCCAAAGAGGCCCAGGCTTCTGTGTAACCACCATACGAGGACAAATTTTATCTGACTTTCCTTCAAACAGGGTAATGGCTCCCCTTCTTGTGATGATCTTGATGTGGGAGCCTCACTGTCCCATCCCCACTGGCCTCTTCTTTCTTCTTTTCTTCTGCTCCTTTAATAGAGCAGCTCTGACCTCCCAGCTCTCTGACATCAAAGAGCTCCCCAGACTCCAAGAGACTTGTCAAATGAGATGAGACACTGGCCTCTAACTCCAAGACCAAAGTCACCATCTCTAATTCCCTCATCTAATTATCGTTATTATTGCTTCAGGTTTTTTTTCCTTGGGATCCTTCCTTGCAATGTTTTCTCATTTCTCATTTGCCTTGATCTCTGTGACACCAATAATCACTGAAATTTATCACATTCATCAGCTCATTTGAGCCTTGAGACAGTTATGCGAGATACAAGTATTATTACGACTATTTTGCAGATGAGGAAACTGAGACTTAGTAAAGTCAGTTGACTTGCCCAGGGATTGCCTAGTGAATGTCAGAGGCAGGACTCAGACAAAACTCTTTTGGGTTGTTATATGTAACTTCTGTTGTTTTCAAGTTTTTATTTTCGTATTTCTTCTTTCTTCTACCATGAAGATACCACTCTCTATCAGGATGGGAAAGTCACTGAAACATTGTCATAAGAGGCTCATTTTTTAATAGCAGTGACTACTTTATCCTGGTCCAGTAGGCTAGCCTTTGGTGCAAAGAGGAAAAATATCAGTAAAGTCATTTGGAATTTTATTTTCTCTTAAGTAGACAAAGAGGGTCATTGGAAAGAGAGCTTCCCTGGTCTTGTAATTCCAAATGACAAAAGATTTTGGGCCTGTTTTTTTTCTTTCCTGTCTCCGAATCTTCACTCTTACAGTTGAATAGGTTGTTAGGGGGTGTTTGCATTTCCTGTCCTTCAAGGCTATATCACATCAGAGACATAATTCTCCCCTAGTTATTTGGCCGTTTTCATTCTGTAGCTACCATTTACTTTCCAGGATTTTCACTTTCATTTTTTCCTGGTACAGGGTATTCTCTCAGAGTCTATAAAACGTTTCATATTGAGTGAAGTCAGGTTATCATTTTATTGCCTTTGGCCAAAGGCCATCTCAAGATGTGCAGGAAAGTCAGACCTGATAAGAGCGTTATCTGGAGAGTATGTTATAGCAATAAAGGGTGTTTCTGGGCATGGAAATATGTAAACTTTCAAGGTAGTTAGTGTCATAAAATAAATAATAGATTTTGAGGGGGGAGTCTCTAGACCTGCTATAAAATTAATGTTGGGTGATTCCTCATTTGGAAACTCCCTCCACCCTTGCAGATTGGTTGTTATTCTATTAGAACCTAAAATTTTTTTTTTTTGGCCTTTTTGGAGGGGGGAAGGCAGGGCAGTTGGGGTTAAGTGACTTGCCCAAGGTCACATAGCTAGTAACTGTTAAGTGTTTGAGGTCAGATTTGAACTCAGGTCCTCCTGACTCCAGGGCTGGTACTGTATTCATTGTACCACCTAGCTGCCCCTAGAACCTAAAATCTTAGAGAAGGGTATGTGACTTACCCCTGGTAACAGGGTTAAGTGAGTCTGAGGCAGGACCTGAACCCAGATCTTCTGATCTGCGAGGTTGGCCCATGATCCCCTCTGCCATGCCAGTTTTCATTAAACCAATCCATTGACATACTCATGATTACACCAGTCTGTCGCTTTGGGTGTTGAAATAGCCAGTGCTAAAAGAAACATTTGACAAGTTGCAGACACAGCTGTCATGTACTAAGTAAATTAACCTTTTCTAGGATTGGTCTTAATTGAATATTATTTTGGATTACTCCCAAGAAAAACCTTTGGCATGGTTCCAGGTTAAAGGTTAGGAAGAAGGGCCTCTAGCTCAGGGACTCTGCAAACACAGGCCTGTGTTGTCTTTTATATGGGCTTTGAACATGATATCATTCCATAACAATTTGTGTTTGAAGCAGAGCCACTTTCTTAGCTGTGGGCAGATTGGCCCTACTCTGGGGGCAAGTTCCCTTCCTTTATACCACCAGGTTCCCCCAGCACTAAACAGCCAAGCCAGAAGTATTGTGCAAAATACTGGGTGTGACCAGCTTGTCAGAGGCTGGTTTTCCCTTTTATCTTCTCAGGCTATAAGAAACTGTGCTCTCCAGGGGGAAAAAAGCCTGGCTTTCTGTTATGTATACCTTATTGTGAATTTGTCATCACATTGCTGTGGGCTCTGTGTTGGGCACTTAGCCTTTCTGGCTTTCACTTTCATTTTCCCTAAACTGAAGGCATTGAATGGAGCACTTCTTCACCTGTTAAGTGTCATGGATCCCTCTGGTGATCTGGTCAAGCCTGTGGACCCTTCTCAGAGCAATGCTTTTTTAAATGTAGCAAATAAAGCTTGGAAGTTTCAAAAGGAAATTCAGAGTTTGTGAAAATCAAGATGTAATTTTTCCCTTTCCCAGTTCCCAGACCCCTTGAAATTTCTCTATGAGGCCCTTGGGGGCTGTCTCACAGACCCCTTTTAGCTCAGAATCCTGCAGTCTGCCTCAAAGATACTTTAGTGCAGATAATGCTTATTTCTTTGAATTATTCCTTAGAGTTTGCACTGGCTTTCTTTTTTGAGTTTGCTGGTTGGAGCCCAAGTACTCATGCTCCTGGAGCCTACTCTTCATACTCTGATTTTTGACTCAACCCTTGGTCTAAATTATTAGCGTTACACCCAAGCGGAAATCCTGCTCTGTCCTTTGACATCCTTAAAATAGGGAACCAAAATCAGACATTCTTTGACATGGTCTTCAATGAGGTCTCCCCAGGGCCCACCTTCCGTTTCAAGCATCTGTATCCCAACCTCGGAGTTAGGGTATTAATGACATTAGTTGTAGTTGGTGTTTGTTGTGTGTGCAACGTGAGATTGTGAGGGGAAATATATACACTATATATTACCTCTGCATGTTTGTATTTTGTTTCTCTCTTTCCTTCCTTCCTTCCTTCCTTCCTTCCTTCCTTCCTTCCTTCCTTCCTTTCTTTCTTTCTTTCTTTCTTTCTTTCTTTCTTTCTTTCTTTCTTTCTTTCTTTCTTTCTTTCCTCCCTTCCATCCTTCCTCCCTCCCTCCCTTTCTCTCTCTCTCTCTCTCTCTCTCTCTCTGTCTCTCTCTCTCTCTCTCTCTCTCTCTCTCTCTCCCTGCCTTTCTTTTCTTTTTTTCAGTCAGTATTTATTATGTGTCTACTATGCACTAGGCACTGAGCTAAGGACTGGAGATACAGACAGCACCTACCCTCAAGAAGCTCATAATCTAATGGGGGAAGAGAGCACATAAACAGAAGCGGGGAGAGGAGGCAGGGTAGCCAGTGTGGGGGCATGATGAAGTCCACAAGAGTGCAGCCAGGTGGGAAATGAAGAGATCAGGTCAGGACATAGTCCTTAAATGGATGATCTGGAAGGAGAGGCTGGCTTATGGTTCCTTCTTGTCCATCTGGATTTGCTCAAGTAATTGAAAGGTTTTCCCTCAAGTCAGGCTTAAGACCAATGTATTGGGCCAGATTCCCATTTTCATTCGCTGTCATATTGTGGCTGTTGCTCAAGTTACCCATAATCACTTGTGCTTTTGTCATCACCCAGATTTCCTGGACTCCTCAAAGCAAAAACATCCCCAGGGTTTGCAGAGTTGATGTCAACTGATACTAATCAGAGCAGTGGTCAGAACTCAGATGTCACTCGCCTCCTGTACAAGTACACTTGTACTTGGTCTGTTGACAGTGAGTTGTGGCGGGATGAAGATGAGAGCTCTGGGCTGCTTCTGTGGTCTTGATGCTTATTCATTTCTAGAATCTGTGGCTTACTGTCATGTGACTGATCCTCTGCATGGCCCTTAGACACAAAGTACGTGAAAGAAGTAACTTGGTATAAAAGAAAGAGCACCAGACGGGATGTTAGGAAACCTGGCTCCATGCCGGATAATCCACAGCACCTTCACTAAAGCATATTGGCTGCAAATCACAAGTCTCTGCCGTTTGCTTGTTTTCAGACTTTGGCAAGTTGCTTAACCTCATTACTCTCATAGATGACCTCAGATGTTCCTTAATCCTGAAATAATGAAATTCTTAATCTTGGTAGACATTTGAACAAGTTTGTCCTATTTGGAATTAGTGATCCCTTTAGTACTTGCAGAGTTCCCATTTGGGGAAGGAATTAGCATTGTAAGACCTTGGGTTATGGGAATGGAGTTTAACCCCATCATTCTATACATAAGGCAACCGGTACTGCCTCTAAGGTGACCAACTGATGGGGAGTCAATGTGAGAGCTGTGATGTGAACCCAGAGCCTTCAACTCCAAACCCACTGTTCTCTCTACTACACCGTATCTCCTGTCTTAGATGAGTTTTGTTACTGGTTCGGTAGAATTTGGCTTTCACTAGCATTTGTCAAGGCACCTTGACATGAACGTTTCTGCCATTTTCATCCTTCTCTCTTTCTTCCTCGAAGTTTTTCTGTTGATGATGGAAATCCTGTGTTAGGACAGATGGTTTATAGACACCCTCCTTCTGCAGTCTCTGACTTGGAGCTAATGTGTCTCTTGTCTATACTTTGTATTTACTTGTCTATACATTGTATATGTGAGGACCCCAAGGGAATATAAGCTTTGTGAGTGCTGGGCACCTCCAGTGCCTAGTGGAGTACCTGTTCAGTAGGTTCTTAATGTTGATTAAGTTGGATTGAATCTCTACACAGTTAACTAGCGGTTGTCATGATTTTATTTGTCCCTATAGCCATTGTTGTCTTTGTTCAGTTGTTTTCAGTCATGCCCAACTCTCCATGATCCCATTAAAGTTTTCTTGGCAGAGATACTGGAGGGGTTTGCCATTTCCTTCTCCAGCGCATTTTACAGATGAGGAAATTGAGGCAAGCAGTGGCTTGCCCAGGGTCACACTTAGCTTAAGTATCTGAGGCCAGATTTTACTCTAGGCCTGGTGCTTTATCCACTGTGCCATCTAGCTGTTCCTCATATCCCTAAGCTTTCAGTAAAACCTCCCTATCTCCCTGTATTCAATATTACAGAAAATAAGAATTCTAGAGTATTATGGACCCCTTTGGTATTTGAGGAAATTTATGTGCCCCTGGACAGAATAATAATTTTAAATGCATAAAATAAAATACAGAGGATTACAAAGGAAACATTTTATTAAAATAAAAAATATAATTTTTTTTTCTCCCATCCAAGTTCATGGACCCTTCCCCCCCCAAATCTGTTCATGGATCCCTTGGGTTTAAGAACTTAGTCAGGTTACTGTGCATATACATGGAAGAAATAAAATTAGAGAGAGAGAGACAGAGACAGAAAGGAGAGCAAGAAGACAGATGGAGGAGAGAGACAGAGAAGAGAGAACCTGCACTGTCAGCATCCTGATGGAATGTAAACTTGCTGAGGACAGGCACTGTTTTCGTTTTTGCTCTTAGCTTGTACAGTACATTGCCCAGTACAGTGCAAAGCACATAGGGCAGGGGCTTATTAAATGCTTAATGGTTGATGTTCAGGTCTCTGAAGTACTAAAATAATTGTTTTCTGTTGGATTGTGTGGACAGCAGCTGCTTTAAGCCTCTTCTGAGTATCCTAAAACACTTTGCTCTAATGGCAGAAACAGGAGATGCCACAGTAGAGTTAATCCTATTTTGCTGCCTATAAATATATGGGACTGAATTTGCCAAGCACAGGGAACTCATACCTTCCACAATTACGCTTATCTTTTTTTCCCCACTTACAGACTGAGTCTTCCTGTGGTTTTCAGGCTAGCCCCTCATGGACCTGTCCCACTCTGGGTGGCACAGGTTCTTCTCTCCTTAGACAGCCTGGTCCTTTCTGCCACTCCTGGGAACTTGCCATCTGAATGCTGAACATGGTGAGGACAGTGATCACCTTAGCCTGCTGCTGCTCAGGACTCCTTCAGAATGCCAGCCTCGGCCTCCCTGGTAGCAGGGATTATGGGAGAAGCAACACCACCACCTCCAGCTCACATCTGTTTTCACCACCACTACAGGGATACTGATGTCTAGTTCTTGGCTTAAAATTGTAGAAAGGGAACACATGATTTTGGTTAGATTTTTTTTTTCAATTTCAAAGTTTTTGGAAAATCATTTGAATCAGTACATTTTAGTCATAGAGATAGAGACCAGACCTGTGATTTCACTGATTTGGAGAACTCCAAGATGGGGGAACAGCCTCAATCAATGCCCATTGGCACCTTCGCTCTAATTTAGAATCGTTCTAGGTATTAGGACAGATAGAGTTCTGGGAGACCTGGCTTCCCATCCTCTCATAGACTCTTACTAGCTGTGTGATCCTGGGTATAGTCAATAAACATTAAGTGCCTAGTATATGCCAGTATATACAGTATTCCAGGAATATAAATATACATGCGCACACAATGCTGTCTCTCTCTGTCTCTCTCTTTTTCTTTCTCTCACTCTCCCTCTTCCATTTTTCCCTCTCCCCTCTCTTTCTATATACATACACACACACACACACACACATATATGTACATATATAGATATCTAGCTTTGTATCTTTACAGTCATATCATCTCTTCCCCTTCTCCTTCTCTACCTACACATACACAGATAGGTGTATAGCTCCATCAATATAGCTATTTCTAGCTATATATCTATCTTCACAAACATATCATCTCTACCCTCCCATACACCCCCACACACATACATAGCTCTATCTAGCTATATATCTATATCTTTCCCTCTCTAGTTACATACACATACACATACTCAGATACACACATAGGACTTGTCAAACTTTTCCAAGCTGCAGGACAAGGGTGTCTCAAGTGATGAATGAAGTTGGTGGCTGGAGAGGGTCCCAGGGCCAAGGTGACCATGCATTTCCTGTTTCTATCAAAGTAGCAGCTGCCTTGGGGTTCTTGGTGGGGCTGTCTTAGCAGATTGCTGTCTCTTAACACCATGGGTATTTTCAAGTCTGACACAGCACAAAACAGCTGAACTGGGTTCTGGGAGAATCTGAAAGCAAACAAAAGAATTTTCCTTTTTACCATAGGGAAAAAAATGCAGAGAGAGAGAGACAGACAGACAGAGATGGAATTCTTGTAGTTCAGGAGGTAGTTGTGTTTGGTTGTTCCCAGAATCTGAGTTGAGCTGAGCTCAGAGGCCATCTTGTCTAATCTGTATCTGAGGGAGGGCCCCTTCTCCAACACCTCTGGCAGCTGTTCATCCAGTCTTTGCTTACAGCTCACCAGTTGGGTGGAACCTCTTATTTCCTGAGGCAGCCCACAGCTTTTGGAGCTCACTAACAGTTTGGCAGTTTTTCCTCATAACAAAGCCCAGAGATAAGTCTTATTCAGAGAGTGAATAAGCTTTTCCTCATGTCTTTCTCCCTGAAACTGCCTCTAGTTTTACCCTCTGAGGCTGAGCAGAATATATAATCCTTTTTCCACAAGGGAGCCCTTCAGATATTTGAAAACATCTTTGTGGTTACCTCTTCTCACCCTCCCTCCTTCCCAAGTTTTCCAGGCTGAACATTGATGGTGTAGACGGAGTGGTGTGGTTTATGGAGTATGAACTTGGGAGTCAAGTAGATTTGAATTCAACATTGCTTCAGATACCTGCTAGCTGTGTGATCCTCTGAAAGTCACTTAACCTTGCAGTATCTCAGTGTCCTCATGTGTAAAATGGGGATGATAGCAGGACTTACTTCGCAGGGTTGTTGTGAGGATCCAGTGAGCTATTTGTAAAATGCTCTGCAAGTCTTAAAAGTGTTATGTAAATGTCGTCCTCCTCTTCCTCCTCATCATGAGATAAGAACTCAAAAGCTAGAAGTAATTTGCCCAATTAGCCCAGTTCTCTTGTCACCCTGGTTGCTCCCTTGTCTATGCCGCCCTCCTTGAATATCTGCCCTGAAATATGCCCAGAACTCACCCCCTCCCCCTCTAGTGGTTTGCTCAAGGCAAATTTTAAGGGAATTGCAGCCTCCTCTATGGCATTTCTCTGAATGGGTGGTGAAATGCTAGGCCTAGAAGATCTGAATTCAAATTCAGCCTTAGATGTTTACTACTTTTGTGACCCCAGCAAGTCACTTAACCTGTGCTTCCCTCAGTTTCTTCAACTGTAAAATGGGGATCACAATAGCACCAAGTGTGAAGGGCTGATGTGAGGATCAAATGAGGTGATACTTGTAAAAAGCACTAACCAGCATGCCCGGCACATAGTAGGTCCTTTTTCCCTTCCTTTCACCCCAGATTCTTCATCTGTAAAATAGAAGTGATAGTGACAGCACCTTCCTCCCAGGGTTGTGAAGAGGATCTAAAGGAAATGAGTAACATTGGTTTAGCTCGCCATTAGCCTTATCATTGGAGTGCAGCAAAGGCCATCATTTACTTCCCCTCCCCCCTGTAGGGTACACTTGCACTCTAGTTGGGAGGAGGATGCAAGGGGGAGGCATTTAGCATCCCTGAGACCTTTGGTGTTTGCAGAGAAAATCAGGCTTGGGCAGCAGTGGTGTTGACTCATTGAGTCTGAAGTTCTCCTGGGCCCATCTCGGCACCGGGCTTTTGAGTATCATACTTGACAGACAAGGGGTGTGGTCTTCCTGTTGCAGAAAGATTGGGGCCAGCATCATGCCAGGCTCATAACTGTTGAGGGAGTGGGTGGTGTATTTTCAGAAGAGGATTACATCCTTTCTGCTAAGGCTGCCTTGGTGCAGCTGAGTCTCCAATGAAAAGTTGCCAGAGGAATGAAGCAGGAGTGGGGGATAGGTGCCTGAGGAGACCTCCTAGGGGCTGTAGTTATTTGCATTAAAAATGTAAAATATCTGATTCCCCAAAATTCATTGACATTTGTCAAATGTGTCAAAATTTATTGACAATTCATGACATTTTCATTAGGATGCTGGGTAGGCCCCTTCAGTTCTTCGAGGCTAATTTTCTTCATCTCCAAAGTAAAGATGTTAAGATTCAAAGATCTCTAGGAGTAGGTCCCCAAGTAGTGATTTTATACCAGTTTATTGGTACAGGGAACTCTAGAGTGAGGAAACTCTTCTCCATGCAGGTAGCTCCTTCTATGCCGCTTGTAGACTTACAGCAGGGGTTCTCAACCAGGGCTCCATGAACTTAAAAAAATACGTATTTTGTAACTATTTTGCTAGAATTAGTTTCCTTTGTAATCCTATGTATTTTATTTTTTAAATTTTTGGGGGGGGGGGTGAGTGGGGAAGGCAGGGCAGTTGAGATTAAATGATGTGCCCAAGGTCACACAGCTACTAAGTGCCAACTGTGTGAGGCCAGATTTGAACTTAGGTCCTCCTGATTCCAGGGCCAGTGATCTATTCACTGCACCACCTAGCTGCCCTGAGACAGATATTTTCTATGGCTTCCTCTAGCTGGAGAGTCTGCCATTCAGCATCTAGTGCATACAATGAGGCAGTTTTTATGTCACATGGATAGCTATCCAGATGAGGAATGAACTTGACTGCCTTGGGAGGGAGGGCCTCAGAGGTGATCAAGTAAATCATTCATTCTTATTGATGGGCAAGCCAAAGTCTTGCAAGATTGCCTGACTTGCCCAAGGCCAACTGGTGGTAAGAGGGAGAGGGAGGTTTTGAATCCAGGTACCTTTGACTTTAGAGCTAATGCTTATTCCCTCTCATTGGAGGTCTTTAAGCAGATAGATAGTGACTCATTGGGTATGTACACTAGAGATGGGATTCTTTTTCACTCAGAATGGATGGGCACTGAGATCTCTTCCAATTCTGAAATCCTGTGAGTCTGGGAATGGCAGCAGGTCAAGGCTGGAACTAGTCCATTGGCAGAATCTACAAGTGGTTTTGAGCAGTCATAGCCTGAAGATTTTGGCGCCATTGGGAGCATGTTTATCAAGGGAGAGGAAGATTGGAGCAAATCAGCTTTCCGGTTTTGAGGTGCTTTCAGCAATGTAGGCCTAAGGTAATGAGGTGTTCCCGACCAGGGCAGTAACAGGAAGAGCAGAAAGGAAAGAATAAACTTAAGTGACATTGAAAAGAAACAGCCAGCACATGTTTGTGGCTGATTGGCTACACAGGACTGGTGTTGTACAGCAGAAAGGATGCTGGGTTTGGAATCAGAGAATCTTAAGTCATATCCAAGATCAGATACAGTTATAATGGTTGTCTCTTCCACTTTAGCCTCAGTATTCTCCAGGTTAAACACCCATATTTTCGAGAGGCAAAATGGCATAGTTTGTAGGGAGTCAGGAAACCCTGAGTTCATATCCTACCCACAGACCTTCACTAGCCTTGTGACCCAGGACAAGTAACTTAATCTGTCTGTGCCTCAGTTTCCTTATCAGAAAAATGAAGAAGTTGGGCTAAAGAGTCCCCATTTCTCTTCCAGCTCTAAAACTATCATTGTATGATCCTATGGGATAGGAAGATTAAGGGTTTCAAGTATGGAAGAAGAAAGTATTGATGTCACTTGTAGAAATAAAGCAACTAGGAGGAAGAGGAGGTTTATGTGAAATTGGAGTGGTATCAACAACCACTGGCTAATATCTCTTTAGCTCTTTAAGTCTCACAGAGCAGCTTTCATATTTATCTCACTTGATCCTGACAATAACTATGAAGTGGGTGATGTTAATTCCCCCATTTTACAGCAGAGGAAACAGACTGAGAAATTCAGTGACTTGCCAGGGTCACAGAGCTGTCAGGCTTCCAGCTCCCAGCTTCCTGATGCCCAGTCCAGCACTCTAACCTGTATGCCACCCAGCTGCATTTTATAGTTGTCAGAGGTAATGACTTGGCATTTGCCTGAAGAAAACCCCAGAAGGCAGCTGGCAGCAAGGGATTAGAACCTGGGTGTGAACTCAGGCCCCTTCTACGTTTGGAAGTGTTGTTGGCATTAATGGTGATGGTTCAGACTGTGAGAGAAGCAAAGAGTGATCACCTGTTCCAAGAGCAGGATGAGATTTGGTGGTGATTGAGAAGGGACATTGAAATAGTGAGGAAAGGGTCACATGAGACCTCTTGGGCTCTAGAAGGATCCTGGAAGGGATCCAGTAAACAGATGAAGATCACTCCCCATTTATGTTGTACAACAACTTGGCTGTGGCTCCAAGAAGGTAAGGTTTTGGGTTCCGTCTGCCTCATTCCCCAAAGCAGCTATGCCAGACCCTTTTTTCTTCCTTGAATCCCACAGTCCATCACTTAACCCTTAGCCCCTGCTTCCAGCAGATGATCTCAACTCCCCCTCTTCTCCAAGCCCTCAGCCTTTCATTCCTCTCTGACTTCCTTGGCCAGGGCTCCTTGACATTTTTGCTGTCCTGTATTCCTTTGGCAGTCTGGTGAAAGTCTACAGATTAGACCCCCTTTCATGTAAGGTTTTAAATGATAAAATGCATAGCCTTCAACATAGAATATAAACTATAAAAAATACTTTAACAAAAGCTCACAGACCCCAGGTTAGGAACTCCTGTCCTAGAAGAAGTAATTCGTCTTCATTTCCCCTAAAAGTGACCTTCAGGATCTATGCTTCAGATGCCTTCAGATCATGGCATTGTTGAGCTAGAGCTGGAGATCAGAGCTGGAGATCAGAGGGAACCTCCTTTTACAACTGCTTCTGGGTAGGGGGGTAGGGGGAACCTTCTCCTCAACTTATCACCTCCCTTTTCTGGAATCTCTGATTTATTCCTCCCCCCCACTCCTTTGCCAGCTAGTATTTTTGAAACCCAGAAGCTGATTTAATCTAAATAAAGTAGGAGGGAAATGAGTAATTGCTAATGTAGCCAAACTTCTTAGAACTCATTTGCTTTACTTCAGTTTTTATCTCATCCACAACCAGAAATATGTGCAAAGATGGCTTTCAAGATAAACTAGCCCATGTACTTTGAAGATTTAAACTGCTTATAAATAATAGACTTAATTTGACCAGTATGGTTTAATGGGTGGCTCTGGGAATTGTGTTGCACAACACACTGATTCCTCCCTTGGCCCAAGTTTTCATTCAGCTCTTTGGCATTGGCAATGAATGAAGGCAATGAAGCTGCCCCAGGAAGACAGACATCTTCTTCAGAGAGCTTTTTTCCCTCCTGCCCATGGCCCATGTAAGAACCGTGTGGATTAGTTCTCTTGTAGGAGGAAACATGGCTCTGGAAGGCCTTACTCCTCCTGACCTGAAAGGGACAAGAAAACAGTGAAATGTCTCGGGGTGACTTCTTCAGAATGAACTTACTCAACAAATAAATGCGTCTCCTGCCACTCTATTGTTCCTTCTTTGCTCCCTGAAATAAGAATGAAGTCCAGAAATCTTTCAGATCCTCAGTGTTTTTAAGCCCATGAATGGAATAGTTGGGATTTTGTGGTTGAATAGTGGGATTATGTGGTTCAATAAACAGCAAAGTCTATGATGTACCAGACTGAGGCTGGATCATTGTTGCACTCTAGTGTATCTTTCTGACTTACACAACAGTCGGCCATTTGTTTTTCTACTTGTTACATTTCTGTTGGTTACAGTTATAGTTTTTATACTTGGTAACTTAACGTGGTTGAGTTCTGTTACTGTGACTTTCCAGCTCAAGTTCTTTTTCTTATCACTCAGGATAGCCTGCATACCTCTAACACGATTGCTATCACTCCCTATTGGGAAAGTTCTCTGGGCACATGTGCACACACCAAGCAGATGGCCTGCTTTTGGATGTAGACTTCTGTACACTTAAAGCAGCGGTTCTCCATCTGTGGGTTATGTTCAGTTTGTAACAATGAAAATACATCCTGCATATCAGATATTTACATTATGATTCATAACAGTAGCAAAATTACAGTTAGGAAGTAGCAACGAAAATAATTTTATGGTTGGGGGTCACCACAACATGAGGAACCATATTAAAGGGTCGTGGCATTAGGAAAGTTGAGAACCACTGAAAAGGGTTTCAAGGGGCAGCTAGGTGATGTCATAGTGCATAGAGCGCTAAGCCTGTAGTCAGGAGAACTCGTCTTCCTGAGTTCAAATTTGGCCTCAGACACTTACTAGCTGTGTGACTCTGGGCAAATCACTTAATCCTCTTTGCCTTGGTTTCCTCACCTGTATGTGGAAAAGGAAATGGCAAACCAGTCCAGTATCTTTGCAGAAGATGCATTTATTTGTTGAGGAAGTTCATTCTAAAGAGGCCACCCTGAGACATTTCCCAAATGGGCTCACAAAGAGGCAGATGTGATTGAGACAGCTGAGCAACAAAGGATTTGAAAACTTCCATTTTCCATTGCTTTTCTGACTTAAAACCTAAGAAGAAAGAGGTGGCTGTTGTATCTCTAACTTTCATTTCTTTCCCTCTGCCTTCATGCACTTTTTTTGGGTATATCATCCCTCGTCCTTTTCTCCTCCTATCCCACCATTTAATATTTCTTTGACCTAGCCCCAGAATGCACCTTGTTCCCTTCTTAGCTCTAGTAACAAGGTTGATGAATGATAATAGTAACTTTCCGAATTTATGTAGCAAGTGCTTTGCATATATTATTTCGTTGGGGCCTCATTAGCAACCCTCTGAGGTGGGTGATCACAAGTGTTTTCTCCGTTTTATAGATGGAAAGGAAGTATGGCATGGTTGGTAGAAGGCAGCCTTGGCGCCAGTTCAAATCCTGCTCCTTAATACATGATAGCTGTGTCTCCAAGTTTTGTGTCCCTCAGTACCCTGGGGCAACTCTCTAAGACTGTTAAGTTATAGTTATAGACAAGTTGCTGGTCTGCATTGATGGAGGGAATTTCCACACTGAGTATTCGCCACACTGATTAAATGAGTTCTGGATACTCACAAAACCTTGATCCTCCCCTCGCCCATAAAAAGAATCCTGAAGAATTTGACGTTATGAGTGCCTGAATGACTAGCTTGAGACTGTACAAGTGGTAAATGTTAGAGGTAGGATTTGAACTCCCTTCTTTCTGACTCCCAAGCCCAGTGTTCCATCCAGCACACCATGCTGTCTCTTTTCCTGTTACATTCATTTTTAAAAAATGCTTCTTTGTGCCAGTCTTCCTGGGAGGAACCTTTCTGGTGATGGTCATACTGCAGGAGTTCTTTTCAATAAGAAGTAACTTCTCTTAACCAGTCATGCTGTTAGCATATATTTATTGAGCACCGGTAGTATAGTGGGAGGAGGGGATTCAGCGGTCTTTTCACATGATCTTAGCTTGGGATCAAAAATACACACATAAGAGGCTTTACTCACAGTAGAAGGTAGTAGATACATTGAGTATTATTACTACTATTCGTACTTGTCTAGTTCTTAGGAATTCTATACTTTTGAGTGGTATTGATATGTGCTGTAGAGATTCAGAGGAAGGAAATAGCCACAGCTTGAGATGGTCAAGGGTGGCTTTGTAGAGAGCCTGTACTTTGTCTTGAAAATGAATTGGAGGTTAAAGAAGGGGCATGGAGGCCATTTCCAAGAATGGAGCATCTCATGAACAAAGTTGGTGAGTCAGCAAGTGGAACCGGCCTCCCATCTCTCTTTAAGGATGAGATTGTGGAGATCCTCGGATTTCAGGACTTAGCCTCTGTTAATAAGAATGTCAGTCAAAAATAGCCTTCAAGTCATCCCTCATCCAGTTATCCTGGCCAAAATCTGAGGAGGGTCTGTGACTGAATTTCCAGGGGGATTTGTTTTGGTGTGGCATTCTTGGACCCTATTCCCCTGGTGTGATAACATATAACCCAAAAGATTTATTAGAAGAGCCTCCAGAATGGAGGGAGATCTGCTTGTAGAGAAAGGTTCATTGCTTTTAAATTTCAGTCTGAGAGGTCTCTTAAGGATATTGTCCTGTCTTGGCCCCCAGAGAAATAAGTCATTCACATGTGCTCTTTAGTAACCAAATTGTTCTCTGACCTTATGTAGGTTAGGTTGGTGCCCCTGGAACATTTGAAACTAGCATAATTATAAGCAGAAAGTTATTGGGAAGACTAAGACCTTAACAGGGCTTAGGAAATTTGTGTTTTCGTCTATCATGTATCCTGTTGAGTTGATGAGAAAGTTCCTTTTCAAATACAGCCTTGGTGAGCTGGTTGCTCTTGGCCACCATCTCACTTGAATCTCTTGATGCCCCCTTTCAGCTGCTCATGTGTCTCACCTGGAAAATGTGTCCGAGGAAGAAATGAACAGACTCCTTGGCATAGTGTTGGATGTGGAATATCTCTTCACTTGTGTTCACAAAGAAGAAGATGCAGACACCAAACAAGTTTATTTCTACCTGTTCAAGGTAAGGTTTTATTTTTCTCTTTGACATCTCTCAAGAGATTTTTTTCCCCCAATACCCACAGAATGTTAAAAGTCCCAGAATGCCTTTGTTTTAAACATTATCATGATTTCTCAACATCCCTGACTCCTTCCCAAAATGAACAACCTTTGTTAAAGAATACTTCTTACGTATAATGGTGCCCATGTTGGAGCGACATTCTTCACCCCCTCTCCGCCGCCCCCTTCCCAAAGGAGAGGGGGCTGAATTTCTCCATGTATTCTCTGGCCTCACTTGGGGCTCTCGGGATCCTTCAGTCAGCCTGGGGTTTAGGTTGGTTCTTTCATCGGTATTGCAGTCATTGTGACTTTCGTTCTCCTGGTTCTGCTGACTTTGATCTTGTTCTGTTGATACTTGTTTTATGTTTCTTGGAATCCCTCACGTTCATCTTTTCTCAAAGTGCAATCCTGTTTCACCGCATTCACAAGCCGTAGTTCACTTATCCTGCGTACCCCTTGCTTGCGCAGTTCTTTGCATGCCGTCTCCCCCGTTAGACTGTGAGAGTGCCTTGATGACAGAACTTTTTTGGGCCTTCGTTTCCATTCCCAATAAATATTTGTCAACTTCTTGACTCGAGTGCGGATGCCAGATTTGTTACTGGGTTGTTGTTTTTTTCTGCCACAAAAAATTGTGTTTTATTTAGTTGTTATTTAGTTACACACGGAGCCTTCTTGTCTGTCTTTGACCTCCTTAGGGTATATGCCCAGTAATAGGTTCTTTGGATTGAAGGGTGTAGAGAGTGTGTGTGTGTGTGTGTGTGTGTATGTGTATGTGTATGTGTATGTGTGTGTGTGTGTGTGTGTGTGTATATATATATATATATATAAGTATGGATATATGTATATGTGTATATGTATGTATGTATAGAAGGGTAAATATATGTGTGTATATATATGGTATATATGTATATATAGAAGGATATGTATGTATGTATTTATGTGTATATATGTATGTATGCATGTATATGCAGTGCCTTTTCTTTCATAATTTCAAATTGTTTTCCAGAAAGGTTAGATCACTTCAGAGCCACATTAACGACATATCTCTCCAAAGGCCTTTTTTCTTTTTTAAGAGACTGTCAATTCAGTTTTTTTATAGTTTTCTTTTTAATTATGAACTTAGGAAATGTGTAAGAAAAATTATGTACTGTGCATTTTAGCCAAAGTCAATCAGAGACAGTTTATTACTATATAAGCATTCCTGGTTGGAGAACAGTTCAACTGGGCAGTGTTTTCTCCTATTAATTGGATATTCCCTGTTTTCTGTTCTAAGCAATGTGTCATTCATGAACACATGTATGTATATATGTATACCTATAGATACATATACACATGTATACACACACATATATATTTAGAATGCTATATATTATATGTTTTATAGTGCTATACTATATACTGTATATTTTATAGGAATACTGAAATAAGAAAGAAAAACTTCTACAGAAAGAGAGAACGAAAAGTATACGTTTGGTTTAGGGATTTTCATTTGCCCAAACACAACAACAGAAATGTTGGTGTAACACTGATATCACCCTCTCAGAAAAGTAAATTCCTGAATCCTAAACGTGATGGCATCCTCTTTAACTTTGAGAATTCCCCTTTCAGGCTAGTCAAAGGTATACACAGAGGATGGTTTTAATTATATTAAAGAAGAAACCATGGTTTGATCCCCATAAACAAGATTACTTCTCTTGATTAAAGGGTAGGATCTTTTCCTTGTTGTTAGTAACATCTATTCATGGAAAACTGATGAAGTTTTTGATTCAAGTGAATCCAAGCATTCAGACTAAGATTTTGTTGTTGGGTCACATCTGACCCTTTGTGATCCTGTGGACCATTGCATGCCAGTGCTGTCCATGGGGTTTTCTTGGCAAACATACTGGGGTGGTTTACCATTTCCTTCTTCAGTGGATTGAGGCAGACAGAAGCTAAATGACTTGCCCAGGGTCATGCAGCTTAATGAGGGTCCGAGACTGGATTTGAACTCAGGATGTCCTGACTCCAAGGCTTGGTACTTTATCCACTGAGCCATCTAACTGTCTTGAGAGTACGAGCTGTCAGACTATTTTTTCTTAACATTTTATAACCCAACTGAGGCTTTGGTGCTTTGTAATCCACAACCATGAACTTTTAAGTTGACAAAGAAGAATAGAGAAGAGGGTTGTTTATGAAACTGAATTTGTGTTATGGATACGGTGTTGTTTTTTTAAGCTTCTTCCATGCTGCTTTGCCAGATCGTATGACTCCTCTTGCTGCATAACCCTCTCAAAATGACCTGCTCCATGAAGCCTTTCCTGATAAATCTCTGTGTCATTGAGCTCACTCCAGTACTTCCTACATTCTCCCAGATAATAATACCTGGCATTTACATATGTTGCAACAACCCTGGGTAGCCGTGCTGTTGTTCCCATCTTACAGATATGGAAACTGAGGCCCACGGGGCCACATAGCTTGGCAAACGAGGTAGTATTTGAACTCAGGCCAATGGTCTGTCTGCTATTTTGACACTGACTTGCTTCTTTAGAGCTTGTGTTATTTTCAGCTACTTCATTTTCTCCCCGAGATCCTTAGCCCAGGGGAGATAGGCTGTTATTTCTTTTTTCTCTCCCCTCAGTGCCTCGTACAGTTCTCCTCATGGAGTTGGTCTTAACAAATACTGTTGTTTTGTGGAAAAGGAATATGTCTTCCTCTGAGATCATGGACAACTTTTCCCTATAACAACAACAGCGATGACTCACATTTCTGTAGTGTTTTAAGATTTGCAAAATACTTGATGTGCATTGTCTCATTGGGTCCTCACAATAAGCCTGTCTAGTGGGCACCAATTATTATCCCTGTTTAACAGATGAGGAAAGTAAGGCCCAGAAAGGTCAGTGATTTACCCAGGGTCTCATAGCTAGTAAGGGTATAAAGTAGGATTTGAACTCTGGTTTCCCTGACTCCTGGCTCAGTGGTATAGGCAGGTATGGGCTCTCTCGGCCTGGTCCAGCTTTGTTCACTCACTGCTGCCACTGTTTTTCTTCCCATATCTGCTGGGCAGCAGGGAGTGCCTACTTCAGGTGGGCAAATGGACAGAAGGCTTGTGGAAAAGTTCCAGGTTAGAGAGAATATTCTGAAAAAGTTTTTGCTTCTGCTCAAGGCCTGGCTGTCTTGTTCTGAAGCTTTTAATGGGTTCCCAGGGATAAGAATCACCATCAGCTGATGGGAGTCAGCCCAGAGGCTCATAGCTTTGGCATTATCCAGTTCAGGCCCCTTCTCTTGGCTCTTGGATCTCAGGAATCTGCCAGTGTTTTGTGCACTCTCAGATTTGGAGATTCCATTCAGGATCGTAGAAGGCCAAGCAAACCTCAGAGATAGAGATAGTCTTGTCTACCTCCCTCTTTTGACAAATGAATAAACAGGGGCCCTTGGAAATGGGATGTAACTTGCCCAAATCACAGGGTTCAAACCCAGGTGCCCTGACTCTGGATCTGTCTCTCAGTCTGGCTTGGTAATAACACTGCATTTCTTGAGGCTCCACGGCCCTTCAGTGAGTGGGGGAAAGCAGCAGCAACTCCGTGTTCCTCCTGTTTTGAAAAAGGACCTGTCCTTAACCATTAGGAGATGCTATCTTTGCCCATCCAGGTGTCAGATGGGAAAGGTGATTCTTTTGTACCTAATGTGGGAAGAAAGCGTGACTAGACCAGGATGCTAATTTGAAGATGATCTGCGGGTTTCAGTGTAGAGAAAGTTCCGTATGAGTCACCAGTGCAATCTTAGGGTATGTTGAGGTAAAGAAAATAATCCTCCTGCTCTAGTCTGCTGTGGTCTGACTATATTTGGAAAATTTTATGTTCATTAGAACCTTCCATTAGAGGAAGGGCATTGATAAATTAGAAAGAAGAATGTCCTTTCAGACCTTCCATAATCTCTTTGGCTCCCAGTGTCTCCTCCCCTCTGAATTACTGTTCAGTTGTGACTCCATTTGGGGTTTTCTTGGCAAAGATACTGGAGTTTGCCATTTCCTTCTCATTTTACAGATGAGGAAACTGAGGCAAACAGGGCTAAGTAAGTGTCTGAGGCCAGATTTGAACTCAAGAAAATGAATCTTCCTGACTCTGGGCTAAGCGTTCTATCCACTGTGCTTAGCTAGCTGGCTTCTTTGAATTACCCTGTGTTTATTTTATCTGTAGCTTGTAAATACTGTTTTGTCTTCCCTGGTGGAATATCAGTTCCTTTTTTGTCTTTTATTTCTTCAGTGTCTAGCACTGTGCCTGGCATAGTAAGAGTCAAATAGTAATTGATTTATCAAGGGCAACCAGGATGGTGAAAACATGTGAATTCATGTCATGCTGATCAGTTGAAGGCACTGGGCATGTGTAGCTCAGGGAAGAAAGCCCTGCAATTTTTAAGTATCTGAAGGGTCATCTTAGGGAATAAGAAATAGGGGCAGAAGGGCAGAACTAAGAAGAGATGGTGGTGGCTACCAAATGGAATGTTGAGGCTTGATGATGGGGAAAGAAAAACTTAAAAAAAATACCTCTGGGGCAGCCAGGTGGCACAGTATGTAGAGCACTGGTCTTGGCACGAGGAGGACCTAAATTCAAATCTGACCTCAGACCCTGGGCAAGTCACTTCACCCTGATTGCTTCCAAACAACAAAACAAAACAAAAACTACTTCTAGTTCTTTAGAAATGAAGTGAGCTGTGATTGAAGGCAATGGCTTCCCCCTTACTGGAGGGCTACAAGCAAAGGCCAGTTGACCCCTTAGCATCATAGATCTAGAGCTGGCAGGGGCCTCAAGGCCATCTAGACCAACCCCTTCATTTGATAGATTAGGAAATGAAGGCCTATGGGGGTTGCATGGTT
Organism: Pseudochirops corinnae; assembly: GCA_028646515.1. Classification (NCBI taxonomy): domain Eukaryota; kingdom Metazoa; phylum Chordata; class Mammalia; order Diprotodontia; family Pseudocheiridae; genus Pseudochirops; species Pseudochirops corinnae. The sequence continues at coordinate 525,668,131 of CM053585.1, forward strand.
AGGCAGGTAAGAGGGACAGCGGCATTAAGCTCAAAGAGGAACTGGATCCAAGCTGGGGCTACATGTTTATTTAGAAAACCACAGATTAACATTATCTATGTTGTGTTGTATTTTTAGTTATTCTGTTAAACCTTTTCTGGGTACATTTTAAGATGGCTTGGGCTATACCTCTGGCTTAGTGGATAGAGAGGACTGAATTTAAAGTCAGGAATACTAGAGTTCAGGTCCTGCCTCAGACACTTACTGGTGGTGTGACCCTGCATGAAGTCACTTGGTCTCTATTAGCTTTAGTCTTCTCATCTGTAAAATGGGTTGTGGTGAGACAACATAGGTGAAGCACTTTCCTGCTAGCCATTGTCATTATCTTTAGATTATTATTGTTCCCCAAAGCCACGTGGGCCTATCAGAGGCAGAATGTGGCATCCTCTGCCTCCAGGCCAGGATTCTGTCCCCCATACCAAGCATGTGGAGTCTGCCACAGAGGGCCTTCTCCCTCTTGTGTGGGTTGCATGGCTCTCTGAGATTCAAGGATTCTGACAAGGCCTGGGAGTCTGAGTCATCAAGGCCCAGCTGTGCCAGAGGCCCTGCTCTTAAGGTCTCTGGAAGAGAAGTCAGTAAAAGAAAAACAGGGCCTGCAAGAATGTAGCTGTTATTTACGTTGGAGCAGATCCTTGGCAGGAGCGTACTGCCCTGCTGGAAGTTAAGGTGGCGTCAAGGTTTCCATCCTCTCAGCCTCCCGATTTGATTCTGTTTATAAGCAACCTACTGGGCCAGAAAACATTGGTGATGAGTTGAAGAAAGCCCCTTGCCTGGCACCGAGGTGACTAAGAAATACTTGCTGATTGATTGAAACGTCTTCTTTTTCTAACAAGGCAATGTCTAACTGATTGCTTGGGTTTAAAAAAAAAAAAGGCCAAAATGTGGAACTCGGTTGCCTCAAATATCTTACTCCAGGCAAATAATTCAAAAAGCATCTGTTATTTAGCCCTGTTCCTGTGTTAAGTAGTATTCCAGCTCGCCGAAATAGCCAGTACGAGTTAAGGCAGCATTCAAAACAACTTTCAAGCCCATGTTTGAAAACAAACTCATGTTCCATGCATTCGTCACATAGATTTTTGAAGTGAATGGTACCATTGAGACCTGTTGAAGATCATAGGGTGCTAGAACTTGAAGGGTCTAGTTTAAAGGCCAATGTGAAGTCATCTTGTGGAAGCTTTTTATTTGACGCAAGTGGAAACTGAAACATTGGAAAAGCAAGACGGAAGTCCTTTCTTCCATGATCACCACACATGTGACCATGCTTGAGTTTGGCTCTATGATCTGTAAAATGAGGGCTGGGTCTAGGTGGCTTCTGTGGTCCCTGCCAGGTCCCCATCATTTATCCTGAGAGGAGAAATAACTTGTCTACACTAGAATTCAGGCTTTGTGATCCCTAAATATCAGTGTTTGTGCTGGCTCCAAACTTGAAATCCCAGTTCCTTGAATGGTCAATTTTGACAACAGTGATGGATTAGGTGACCAGAACAAATCTTTTTTCTCTTGGTTTTTGTTTTTTTCAACCCTGGGAGGTTTTTCTGTGATCTACTTATATTATTACTCTCTTGTACCTTGTTAAGACAAACTATGTATGTCACTTAATCTTTTATCTTCAATTTTCTTATCTGTAAAATGGGATCCCCACCTGCCAGGTTTATTATGAGGTTTATTATATTATATAGATGGCAGTAATTATAGTGATGACAAAAATGGAATAGTTCTTTGGTCAAGATTACTGTGGTACGTTTCAAGGATCCTGAAAAGGGTTAGCTATAGCATATTAGTGTTCTGTAGCTGTAGGGCCCGGGTTTAGATGCTGCCTCTAGTACTTTCTACTTGTGTAACCTTGGTCACACTTAACCTCCCTGGGCCTCAGTGTTTTTGGTTTTTTTTTTTCCTACAAAATGATTGAGTTGGATTCAGTAGCCTCAAAGGTCTTGAATGGCTCTAGACCTATGACCTTGTGGTTTTTTCCCGATCATTTCAATGCTGCTCAGTTAGAGAAAAGTGGTTTTACAGTTGTTCAACAATTAGAGGCTGTTTTGGCCTCCATTGGCCTGCTAGCGCCTGAATAGTTTCTTGCCCTGGTGCCCTTCCATATGGGTACATCATGGTGATTCAAGGCTGTTTCTAGGCATGCAGCACACAGACAGTGGAGTGGACAGACAATGTGTGTGACTAAAATAAACCCATGGCTTTCTGACAACTCAGGTTGTTACAAGTTTAGTTTAAACAGGGTAGAGAGTCAAGTACTTCAACATGGTGGCTCTGGGATCTCTTGTCACTTGCCTGTCAGCTTATTTTGAGTGTTCAATTCCAGTGGTAGGAAATTAATCCCAGTGCTTTGAACATGCTGAGGAGTTAGCTTTTTAAACAGTCTTGGATAATCCTTGGGTAAATTTTTCAGTTTTCTAAATCTAAATTCCTTCTTGTGTCAGAAGGATTAGACTTATTCTGGTTGGTCCAGAGGCCAGAGCTGAGAGTGAAAGGTGGAAGTTGCAAAGAAGCGATTTAGACTTTATCAGAATTTATCAGGAAAGACTGGCTAACAATTAATTGGTGGTGGTGGTGGTTGTTGTCATTTTCAGTCATGTCCAACTCTTTGTGACCCCATTTGGGGTTTTCTTGGCAAAGATACTGAGTGGTTTGCCATGGTCTTCTCTAGCTCATTTTACAGATGAGGAAACAGAAGCAAACAGGGGTTAGTGACTTGCCCAGGGTCACACAGCTAGTAAGTATCTGAGGTCAGATTTGAACTCAGGAAGACAGGTCTTCCTAATTCTAGGCCCAGTACTCTATCTACTTCATGATTTATCTGTCTCAATGGAATGACCTTTTCTGGGAGCTTTCTTCTTTGAGGTCTTTGAGTGGAGGGAAGACCTCAGGTTTAGCATGTTGCAGAAGATTCCCTTCTTCAGTTCTGAGTTGGATTAAATGGGATCTGAGGTTCTTTACAAGCCCATCTAACTCTGCTTTTGTGGATAATAAAACCTAGGGTGCTTAAACTCTGTGTGTGTGTGTGTGTGTGTGTGTGTGTGTGTGTGTGTGTGTGTATCAGAGAGAGATAGAGAGAGAGAAAGAGAGAGAGAAGAGAAGGGTAATAAAACCTAGGGTGCTTAAACTCTGTGTGTGTGTGTGTGTGTGTGTGTGTGTGTGTGTGTGTGTCAGAGAGAGAGAGAGAGAGAGAGAGAGAGAGAGAAGAGAAGGCATGGGGGTGGGGGATTTGAAGTCTGTGAAAAGGCAGGCCCTGAATGTTGTTACTATTGCTTAAGTTCTACAAAGTTCTAGCACAAAGAGTCCCAGATAATACTTTGCACTGATGGACTTTGTAAAGAAATCTTGGTAAAATACCCATTAAAACACAAGAACTGTTGAGTTCAGTCAGAGAGATATCATCAATGTCTTTCTTGTCTAGCCATCACCTTTAGTATTCTCTCATTTTTTTTTTTTTTGCTTTTTTTGGAGAGCAATTGGGGTTAAGTAATTTGCCCAAAGTCACATGGCTAGTTTTTTTGTGTTAAGTGTCTGAGGCTGGATTTGAACTCAGGTCCTCCTGACTCCAGGGCTGGTGCTCTATTCACTGTGTCACCTAGCCGCTCCATCTTTAGTATTCTTTTAACAAAGAAATGGTTGGGTTGGGGAAGGATTGGAGATTGCCATGCATGCAGTTGGGGGAGATAGAAGAGTGTAGGAGCGGGAGCTTTCCTCAGTGACTCCTCTCCTTGAAAAAATAAAATGGCCAGGAGGTCAGACATGTCTGCTGGAAGGTACCTGACGACTGGTAGTCCTTTGAGGGGTGAGGCACTTGATTATTAGCAGCTTATATGTCATTTAGGTTAAAAATACCGATAATGCCTTTCTCTCAAACATTTTCAGTCTATTTCATGTGTGTATTTTTTTTTTCTTAACATTTTGGTCTCTTGACTTCTTGGCAGCTTTTGAGAAAATGCATTTTACAAATGGGGAAACCTGTAGTTGAAGGATCCTTGGAGAGCCCTCCATTTGAGAAGCCTAGTATTGAACAGGTAAAAATGCATGTTTATATTCAATTAAATTCAAAAAAATAATTTGCATTAGATAAACATTTATTAAGCACGTATTATTTTTTAAGGCACTGCAAGACACTGAGATTTAAAGACAAAATAAATACAAAACGTTTCTACTCTTTAAGAATACAAAGGAAAAGGGGCAGCTAGCTTGCTCAGTGAATAGAGCACCAGCCCTGGAGTCTAGTGTACCTGATTTCAAATCCAGCTTCGGGTACTTAACATGTGCTAGCTGTGTGACCTTGGGCAAGTCACTTAACCCCAACTGTCCTGCCTTACTCCCTCCAAAAAAAAAAAAAAAAGGACATTTCCACTCTTGGAAAGGAGGGATAAGGATGGTCATGGCTGACATTTGTATTGCCAGATATATTGTTCTTAGTTAAATTTTATTTTTAATTAACAAGCAGTAATATTTTCTTCCTCTATGTCTCTTCCCCACTGAAAAAAAATAAGGACCAAGCCCTAGTAAAATTTGCATAGTTTTGTAAAACAACAGCCATCTTAGGTAGATACTATCATCTTCATTTCAAGGAATTTCAAGGAAACTGAGGCTGCTAGAGGTAAGTGACTTTTACCCAAGATCACATAGCTATTGAGGGCCAGAAGGAGATTGTTTTACATAACTATGCATGTTTTATTAGAGCTTGGTCTTTATTTTTTTAGTTAAATTTTATTTTTTTCAGTGGGGAAGAGAAGTAGAGGAAAAAAATATTACTGACTTCAGGCCCATAACTCTATCCACTGCACCACCCAGCTTACCATTATGAAGTCTTTCATTATGTTTAAATTAGACTTACATTAGAGATGAAAAGATGGCTCAGCATTAATGGAAAACAATCACCTTAATCATATTAAAGAAAAATCTAAAATTACACAATTATCTCAATGATTTGGAAAAAAGTCATTGACAAAGTACAGCACTCATTTATGCTAAAGACCCTACAAAGCACAGGATAGAAGGAACCTTTTTTTTAATATCATAAGGAAAAGTAAAAGCAATACAATGGAATGCTCTAAAATCTTCCTCAGTAAATAAAGGGGTAGAACAAGAATGCCCACTCTCCTTCCTATTGTTTAGTGATATAGTTCTGGAAATGCTATCAATAGCAATAAGATTGTGCATTTTCACTGACTTTCTCCCCTGCCTAGAACTCTCTCCTTCCTTCCTTTTCTGCCTCCTAATATTCCTTACTTCTTTCAAATTGCCACTAAAGTTGAAGCCTTCCCCAGTCCTCCTTAATGCTGCTTTCTCCCCTCTGAGATATCCCCAAATTATGCTAAACACATCTTGTTTGTACATAGTTGTTTGTATGGCTCCTTTATTCGAGTGTGAACTCTCCTTGAGAACGGGGACTTTTAAAATATTTCTTTGTATCTGCACTATTTACCACAGTGCCTGGAAGACAGTAGGTGCTTAATAAATGCTTGTTGCATGACTAATGTAGAAATATGTGTAATATGATTGCTCATGTACAGGCTCATATCAGATTGCTTACCTTCTTGGGCAAGGGGAAGGAGGTAAGGGAGGGAGAAAAAAAAATTTGAACTGAAAAATCTCATAAAAATAAATGCTGAAAACTATCTTTACGTGTAATTGGGGAAAAATAAAATGCTATTAAGAGAAACAAATTAAGATAAAAGTCGTTTGCTGCCAATATTGTTGATTGACTTCTTACAAAAGAATTTCAAGTGGAGCAGAGTGATAAATATCCTCTTATGGTTGAGAAATACTTTCCTTTTCTGGGTGAGCCAGCCCTCCTCCAGCCTCTCCTTCATCTTGGCCTCGCTCTGGGCCTCTCTATTTTCTGCCTTAGTCCTATTGATTTTTTAGGCCATCTTAGGTCCTGGAAGCCAGCCTCATGAAATCCTGCCCCCTCAGGTCCTAGTGAGCCAAGGTGAATGTTTAGCTTGGGAGAGAACCTGGCTTTTGTTTTTTTCAGCCACTGACTGTGCAGTGTTCACTTAAAAATGAATATGCACATCTGAGCAGGGAGCCATGGAATGGAATGTGTCAACACTAAGGAAGGGATTGAATGTGCCTTTTCTTGGTGCTGATACTTTACCATTCAGGCTTTATCCTTTACTTTGGCACTTACTGAAAAAGCCCTTTGAAGCAATGGAATCCATTAGTTTGAGTAAGAAGCATTACCAGTCAAGCTGGGCTGGAGACTGAGAACCTTGAAAGTGACATGCAGATCCACTGTGGCTCGTGGGAATGGGCCATCGGCTTCTGGAATATGTTGTAGCTTGTAGGATGTTTGCTCAGTTAGGTGCAGTGGTATGCCTCAGACAAATGAGCAAGATGAGGTGAAGGTGCTCTTCCCAGCCTTCTTAGCTGGACTCTGGGGCAAGACTAATTAGAAGAGATGGGGCATTTCGGGGTTTTTGTGGAATCCTTTTACCTGTAACTTTTTTTTAATGTTTTTAAAAATGACTTTCTGTTGATAGTTTTTCCTTTAACATCACCTGTGGTTGCCACTGTAACCATCCTCTCACCCTTCTTGAAAGGAAAAAAAAAGAGGAAGAGAATTTAAACAAAACTAAACAACATAATTATGTGAAAATGACTACTGTTGAATGCAGTGTTCCCATGATGCCCCACTTCTTCAGAGAAGCAGGGGAGGTGTTTTCTCATTTCTGTTTTATAACTAAACTTGGTCATTATAGTTTCACAGCAGTTTCATTTGTTAAAACCAGGAAAATAGAAAGTACAGCTATATCTGTTACATTTGAATTAAGAAAAACAAAACAAACTTCCTATCATCAACTTCTCCATCTGAGGATTGTAGATTTAGATCTGAAAGACACCTTTGAGGGCATCTGGCCCAACCATCCCATTTTATGTCTGAGGAGGCTGAGGCCTAGAGGGGAAAAGGAATTTGGCCAGGGTCATCTGGGGAGGACCATCAGTGACCAAGATGGGATTCGAACTCAGGTCCTCGGAGCCTCAATTGAATGCTCTTTGTATGACTGCACACTGCCTCCTTCCTATCCATTTTCTCCATGCTTTATTTGGATAAAAAACCTTGTATGAGTTTTAATGTAAGAATAGGCCTAGCTATAATTTGTTTTGAAGGCTAAAATGTTAAAATGGAAAAGAGCTGGATTTTGGTAAGCTAAATTATTAGGGCTCTCTCCTTTCTCTTCAAATTATTGTGTGTCTTTGGCTGTTTACATGTTATAGCTCATCTGTAGGATCATAGGTTTAAAGCTGATGGGCACCTTAGGGGCAATATCATCTCATTTTACAGATGAAGAAACTTGGGCCTGAAGATGTTAAATAACATGTCCCAGGTCATAAAAGATCCTCCTCCATTTTCCTGGTCTCTCTGACTTCTGGTCCAAGAGGAAAATTGAGTTTGATTATGAGGAAGAAACTTTCTAATTCTTAAATCTACCTAAAAATGCAGTGGACTGCTTTGGAAGGTAGTGGGTTCCCATCCAACAGATGCCTCAGTTCGCTTACTTCTCCTCTTTCTACTGCAGCCCACTGGCCCTTCTCACAGAATGGCAGCTCTTTGGAGGGCCAGTGCCTGGTTTTTATTTCCTTTTTGGACCCCTCTCCCTGGCACAAAAGTACATTTCTGGAGTGAGTGCTCAGGAGTAGGGAACTTGGACCATTTAGAAATTCAGACGCTTGGACAAAATGTGCAAGCTGAGCAGTTGACGCTGTGATGATTTATTTCATTAGACATCCTTTTCAGCAATCCTGTGATTGCATTTTTTTAATGGCAGATAGAAATAAAGCAAACTCTCTGACCCTTTAGGGTGTTTTTATTCAAGCACTGCTCTGCTAACAGCTCCGGAATAATCGCCTTGTCACTCATTAATTTTAAAGCGGAAACATTTCAAAGAGAAGTGTTTTGACACTTCGAGCTTGTGGTTTTGTTGTCTCAGCAACATTTCACTTCTTAGGGCAAGACTGGGGCCCAGAATTCTAGGCCCTGGTTCCTGTCTTCTTCCATGTTGCACTCATTACCGTCTTGGATGAGTTTCCCTCTCTGCATCTCATTCTTTCCAGAAGTGAATTAGAGATGAAACTTGTTTTCAGAATGCTTTGCGTCTTCTGCCTGACAATCTTTTCCCAACGTTTTCCTATTTAAGCAGTTAAACATGAGAACATTCCTATCTGTACAGTAGCTTGGGTTCATAGCCTGAGAGGCACCTTTGACTCCTCCTTCTCTCTTATCTCCTGTATCCAATCAGTTGCCAAGTTTTCTTGCTTCCACCTTCACATTTCTTGAGTCCATTCTGAGGCATTACTGGAGGAGCACAAATTGCCTCCTGCCCCAGTCATTGATGTTCTCTTCCTCTTGAAATTAGTTTGCGTTTTCCTTGTGTTTACTTCCTTATGTATATATTGTGGCCCTTGGTAGAATGGAAGTTTCTTGAGGGCAGGGCCTATTTAATTTTGTCTTGGCATTCCTAGCACTTAGTACAGTATCTCACACGGAGATAATAAATGCTTGCTGAATGTGTTTGATAATGGTGCAGTGGCCTTAACCAATGTCTTTCCTCCTTCTTTTAAGGGTGTGAATAATTTTGTACATTACAAGTTTAGTCACCTACCCTCCAAAGAGAGACAGACAATAGTTGAGCTGGCCAAGATGTTCCTAAACCGTATTAACTATTGGCATCTGGAGACACCATCTCAGCGAAGATTGCGATCGCCAAATGATGATGTCGCAGGATATAAGGTGAACTACACCAGGTAATTGGATCAGGTGCCATCATTGGGGCATGGAAGTAACCATGGCTTCTCCAAGGCCATGCTGGAGAAGGTCTTAGAAAACTGGGCAAGCTGATGGTAGCGGCCAAGTCCTCCAATAAACTGTGTATCTGTCATCTGAAGACTGGGCTGGCTAAATGAGGAGAGGCTCGTTCAGCTGCAGCAACTCTCAATGACTCTTCCACAATAGCTTGTGACCTATGTTGGTACAGATTATAGTCAAACTGCTGAAATCATGACTTCTTGGATTATTAGTGTAAAATAATACTCTGATGAAATACACATATACATTCACTGTATATATGTGTGTATATATATAATGTAGTGAATGGAGGCTTCTTTTATGATCAGGACAGTTCAGAGTAGGTAGTGTAGATTTCAGATCTCTTTTGTTCTAAGAATTTAACTATTTAGTCTTCTATTCGGCACAGGGAAGGGGAATTGGTCCTTTTTCTGCAGCTTAGTCTTAGAGAGTAGCCTGGGCCACTGAGAGATTGCCAGTATATGGCAGAGGGGAGCTATGAGCCCAAATCTTCCTGCTTTGAGGCCATCTCTCTCTCTCCGCTACACCACAGCACCACCTATTTGTGGGGGCATTTTAGCGTCCTCATTGGCTGCCGTTGTTTTGAACTGAACTTCAGTGTCTCAAAGACCCGTTATTTTGTCATTGTGAGAATTCTCTTCATGAACAGATTATAGCCCCTTTACCACCTCGTTTATTGGCTTTAAGAATAGCTAACATTTATTTGCATGTATATCTGTTACCTTGTCTGCTCTTTACAGTGACCCTGTAAGAACAGATACTAGAACTATCCCCATTTTATAGATGGAGAAATTAGATACTAGAGAGGTGAAGTTACTTATCCAGATACAAAGCTAGTAAATTTCCGAGACAGGATTTGAACTCACTTCTTGTCTTTAAGTTCAGCCCTCTAGCCATGATGCCACTTAGCTCCCTTTGACGGTTGTGATTTAAAAAAAAAAACAAAACCCTCCTTCTCTGACCAGCCTAGCAACAGGAGTATCTATACTTGCTAAGCTGGTTCTTAGGCAGGAGATGTGGGCCATCATGGTGTTTATCCTCCTTCCAGTTGGCTATAGGACCTCTGAAGCCATGGCCTGTTAGAAGGAAGGCTTACTTTCATGCCGTGTTGAGGTCTTGGAAGAGGCCTGTAGTAGAAGTGCACTTTGACTAAATGTGATCATTGGCAAGTGAGTACTTTTCTTCATGACTTTTGACCTCATTGGCCCAACTTTGAAGATCTCACAGTGGAGCTGCAAGAAAGTCCTTTCGTGTTTGTTGCCATTATTAAAATATCCAGAGAGGAAAGAGTAAAAAAGACTTCTGTTTTCGGGTGCTTTGTGGACATCATTTTGTTTGATTCTCACAGCCCTATGAGGTAGATCAAACAGGTTCTGTTTTCACTCTTAGAGGTGAGGAGCCCAAGGGTCCAAAGAGATCAGAGAGCGTGTGTGTTCAAGGTAATGTCGCTGGTAAATGGCAGACCTAGGAATCAAGCCTTCTCGGAATCCAGTGCCCTTCCCATCATACCAGGCTGGATCATTAGTTTGATGCATATCATTTAAATAACATGTCTGTTCACCAGTATTCTTCCATAACAGATGATTGAGGAAAAATGCTGTGGTTTGAGACAAGCAGATTAAAATGAAGGACCTCTAGTTTCTTAAGCGAAACCTCACCTACCCTTTGGCTACTGTAGGAAGTATGAGTAGCAGAACCCATTAAACTTGGAAGTTCATAGCTATTTAAAGCATAAATTCCTAAACAAGCTCAAACTCTGTTTTATCGCCTTTCGTGCCTGAGTTTCTTTTCAGACATTAACAAAGAATGGCTTTAAAATTAGCATTGCTGTTATTGATAGTAATAAATATGGTGGTAAGAAAGTCATCCTGACCCAGATTCTGCTTTCAGCCGTGCAGGGGATGGTGAGTTTGTCAGCAGGGCTTTAGGTGGCCAGTCATGGATTAGCATCTCCTCATGGGACACAAATAGCAAAACTGCTCTAGCAAGAAAAAGGAGATTTAAATGGGAGGTCCCTGGCTTGGTCATTTGCAAAAGTTCAGTGAGTGACCTTAAATGGTAACCAAAAGAAAACCACAAAACCTCTCACTGCTCGATCACTCATGGTTGGCTGGAAGTTAGCTGCCAGGGAGGGATTTCTGAGCCAAAATGTGAAAACAAAAAGCTAAGAAAATCATGTATCCCACTTTCGAAATCATCTTATTAGAAAATACCGCATATAGTACTTCAGTAGATCAGTATTTTCTAGCCACCATTACCCCCTTCCTTGCTCCACCCCTGAGCTAGCAGGCAGATAAACCAGACCCAATACACCAGATTGTAAGCAAAGAAAACCTGCTGAATGAAATTCGAGTGAAGTCAGCCAGATGTGTTCTTAAATCAATTGGATATAATAAGGAATGCAGACAAAAAGGAACCTGTAGCTATTGCAGAATCTGTGAATCTGAAGGGACTTCAGTGGCCTACCCGACTTCTCCCATGCCACAACCCATACTACCTTTGTGATAGATCAGAGAAGAGCTCTTCCAGCCTTTACATGAAGACCTTCAGTGAAAGAGGATGCATGCGCTATTTCCTAAGGCACTTCTACTCCCCTTTGGGGTCCCTGTGATTATTAGATTAATATTATCTTCATATGGAGCCATAATTTGCCCCCTGGCAATTTCTAGCCAGTTCTTTTAGCTTTTTTCTTTTTTTCTTTTCTTTGTTGTTTCTTTTCTAGTTCTTTTTTCTAGAGAATCAGTTCTTACTCTTTTTTATTGATAGTAATAAATATGGTGACAAGAAAGTCGTCCTGATCCAGATTCTGTTTTGGGCCATAATGGCAGCTAATCCTCATGGATCACCTATACCTATAGATTCCTTCTGAGAATAATCTGTTTAAATGTATAAATTAAAATATGTAGCGTTGCAAGGAAACAAATTGTATTGAAATAGAGTTATCAAAATGCTTAAAAGAAAAAAAGTTCATGGGCCCCAGGTTAAAAAAATAGTCCCCTCCTCTAGGGCCATGAAAAAATCCTTCTCTGTGAACGCTCCTTCAAATACTACAAAACTGTTATGGCATGTCTCCTGAGTTCTCATTTACCACCTGCTTCAGAACTATGCCGCGGTGATTGTAGATCCAGGGGTAGAAGGACCCATCTAGACTAGCTCCCTCATTTCACAGATGAGGAGAATGAGGTCAGGGACATTGAGTGATTTAAACGCTCAAGATACTAGAGATAGTATTTGCCTGGGTTGGGCCTTTGATCCTGGAGCCAGGACTCTTTCTACCAAACTATAAGACCTTTCTTCTCTAGGCTAAACATCCCGACTTCTTATAATCCTAAAATGGCACACGCTTGAGGCCCTGGCCATTGTGGCTGCTTCCTGTTGGCACTCTCCACTGTGTTTGTGCTCTTCCTTGTACATAGCACTGAAGAGAGATCCAGCATCACGTGGAGGATGAGATCTGAGCTGGGGACAGCAGAGCAGGCCTTATTCCTGGACTCTGTCACTCTCTTACCACAGCCAAAGACAAAGGCATCTGCTTTTGGGTTGTCACATCACACTGTTAACTCCTGCTAAGATTTTGCTTACATAAGAGAACACAGGTAATAGAACACTCATTCTCAAAGAAGAAGGACCATGAGAGGGAAGATTAGCACGGAAATTTAGAGGCTCAACAATTGTTTGAGTCAGAATTTCCCTGGTGCAAATGTGTTTAGCTGTGACAGCCACACCATGATGCATACCACAGAGATAAGATACCTGTCTTCAACCTAGGTACATTTTTGTAATATGTACCTAGATTTTATTGTAATGTTTTAGTGAAATGTCCAGCCCTAATCCATCCACAAAAGCAAAAACCTATTTAAGAAAATATGATTGAAATTAAATTTAAAATTTTAATTTTTTCAAAGAACAAACTTTTCTTTCCTTGCCATCTGTGTCACACACACACACACACACTCACACACTCACACTCTCACTCATACACACACACACACATATACACACACATGAAAAAGAAGAAAACTCTTGTAATAAATGTGCCTTGTTGAATAAAACAGCTTCCTTCATGAGCCATATCCAAAAAGAAGTCAATCACATTGCCCCTTTGTCAGGGGGTGATAGCATGCTTTCTCCTTGGGCCTCTGGAATTATGACTGGTCATTGTGTTGATCAGAGATCTCTTGGCTTTCAGCCCACTGTTGTTAGCATTAGCTTTCCTCCAGTGATGTAGAATTTCTTTGTCATGATTAAAATGTCCAAGAGTTGAAGTTGACAATCACCTGCAGGGCAGTGGAGAGGTCAAAGTCCACAGTGGGCAAGAATAGGCTGACCTGTTGTACCCAAGGAGTTACAGAAGCTGTGTAAAGGGAGTCATCAAATGTTTGTTTGAAAAAACAATATGGTCACACTATGTGGGGAGAGCATGGCCGGCCAACCAGCATGGCTCATTGGTCTCCTTGTCATGTTATAAGGCTATGAGGCCCCCAGCACATCGAGTCAGCCCCTGCATTGCAAATTTAAAGGAGCATGTGTTCAAGAAATACATAGGACAAGCAGAGAGGGGTGGGCTACTCTCTGTAAGAGGAGGAAAACCTCAAAGTTATCTGGAACATGCCCAGCTTAGAAATGATGTAGCAGAAACCTCAAAGAAGATAAAGGATTTTCAAATGATTCAATGGCATAGCACTGAACAAGGACAAAGAGGGAAAAACAGCTTTGTAAGGAAACCTCTTATATTTTGTTACTTAGATGCAATCATGATATATGGATGTAGGAAGAAAGCCTCTAAGGGGAAGAAAAAGATGAGAAGTGAAAATCTTTAAATTCAGAAATTACTAGTGAAGGCTTGATCTAGATAGCTAGGTGGCATAGTGGGTTGAGGTCTGACTTGACTTAAAGTGGGGAAGACTTGTTCATATCTTAGCTCAAGCACATCTGGCACTGGGCAAGTCACATAACCTCTCTCTGGGCCTCAGTTTCCTTATCTAAAAGAATGAAGGCATTGGATTAGAGGACCTCTAAAGCCCCATCTATCTAATTCTATGATCCTGGGTCCTCTTGGTTCTGTTTTCTGTCTCTGTCTTAAAAAATGGAATTTGATCAGTAGGTTTCTTGTACATTAGCATCATGTTCCTTAGGTCACTCCTTTTATTCATTGGGAGCATTTCTGTTGGTGTCAGCATTTGTTTGAGAGAGTACCACAAGATGAACTAGGAATTCATGGAATTGTCCAGAACAGAGAACAAATCAAGTTGGGATGAGAGAGAGCCCCAGTTCCCTGACTGTTGGCCAATTACTGATAAGAATTTCATGATGGCACATGGCCACTTGCAGAACATTCATGGGAGCCCTTTGGATGCTACTGGCCCTAAACCAGATTCTTACCCCAAGCAAACCATCTAATCTCCTGATAAATGGCACTCTAATTCCAGCCAGATTTCCTCATCTGTAAAACAAGAGGGTTGAGATGGTCTGGGTCAGGTGGGGAATCTATGGCCTTCTAGGTTCTTGGGTGAGACCTTCTGACTGAGTCTAAGTTTTACAGAATGAATCCTTTTATTAAGGGGATTTCTTCTGTGAAGTGATTCAGTCAAAGGGCTGAACTTGAGGCCCTGGGCCATATGTGGCCTCGAGGCTGCAGGTTCCCCACCCGTGGTCTTGGTGAATCCTTTCTGCTTTAAGACCCTTTAAGGTTCCTTCAAGATGTAACATTCTATATTTGGTCAAAATGTGTGGAGAATAGCATGACTTAAAAAATGGAAATGCAAGACAACCCAGAGAAGCACAGACAGAAGCATTTTAGGTTCGTTCATAGATAGGTGAGCAAAAGAAAAAGAATGACACTGAAATGTGGTCTATATTCCAGGCTTGAGATGAAAGAGATGAGATATTATCTTACTTCCTTTGAATGGAGTTTGAGATCAAAGTTCCTCCTCCTAGATGACAGCAAAGCCTGGAAGGCAGCCTTTCTATTTGCTTATTTCTGTAATTGAAATCATGTGTAAACTACCCCAATTCCTTTTTTCCCTATCACTTCAAGCACTGACCATTTGCATCAATTACAAGAAGTCAGTGACTCAGTCGCTTGCTCTTATCTACTAGAAATAGTGCAGATTTATAAAATCAGATTTATTTGAGAAGTTAAAACACGACTTAGTGTCTATAAAAGGATTCCCCAGTGAAATGTGTGTAGTGTGAGACATTTAGAAATTGGACATTAACCAGCTAGTACTGTCCTTCCTCCCTCGCCCCTTCCAGGCATACTGCGTGACCTACTAAATCTCTTTATGATTTTTTAATGGTAATATTAATGAACTGTCATCTTTGGCAGGAAGAACATCAGTCTTCAGAAGAGAGACAGATACATAGAGCCTCCTTTATAGATCGCTTCTCCTTAGGCCCAAATTTTTGTTAAGCTTTCCATTTCTAGCAAACTCAATGGTGTTTTTACATGATTCTTTTCTGACTAAGAGTCCTTGAACCAACCTTTAGGATGTTATTAGGTACATATGATTGGCCACGTAGCTTCAAGCTTACTGCTCTGTTCCTTGAATGGTTCACATTTCTTATGCTGTTGGTTTGGAGGTAGTTGGATGCCATTTCCTTCTCAAAATAATAAATGATGTGTATATAATATATACATCATGTCACTGAGTATCACAGCAACCCTATGAGGTGTAGGTTCTACTGCACATGTTATTGGATCCATTTCACAAATGAGAAAACAGGAGCTCAGTGAGGTTAGGTGGCTTGTTCAAGATCATACAACTCAAATGTCAGAGACAAGATGACTCATTCTTTCTGCCGCACACCCAGCATTCTATCACAATACTATACAGGCTTTCCAGTAGTCAGTCAGTCAGTCTACAAACTTTTATTAAGGACCTACTATGTGCTAGATGTGGGATACAAAGGAAAGGCAAAAAACAATTCCTGGCCTCAGTCACAGTCTAAGGAGCAAGATGGTACAAGCAGTTATGTACAAACTAGATCTATGCAAGATGAATTAGAGATAAGCAAAAAGGAAAGATGCTAACGTACCAATACCCAGTGTTGTTGAGTTCAGCGACAATGCATTTCTTTCTGTAGCACACGACACATACAGTTTGTCTCAGCATTGTCATCATTCTATTTCCTCCTGATCTCTCTGTGACACAAAATTTTTTGTGCTCTGTCTTGACAATGTAATCCTGTAGTCCCTTTCAAGAAAGGACTTCTCAGTGATAGAGAAAAGAAGAGTGGAAGAGAGATTGGAACTAGAATTTAGCTTGATGCATTTCAAAAGTAAAGGCTGGGTTTTAGGTAGATAAGAAAGTACTAATGAAAGCCTGCCTTTAATTAGGCTAAAAAAATTCAAGGGAGAGGGGAATAAAGAGAAGAAGGCAGCACTGAGGATGAGTAAATAAGATGAGTAAGTGATCACCATGAGAGAATGATAATGGTCACAGTCATAAGAATGATTAGCCCTGTTATGTGTCAGAGACTGGACTTGAACCCAGAACCCAGGTATGTAGGTCCCCATGTCTGGCAGTTCTCATTTCCCTGTACTGTCTGGAGACAGGATGGTATGACTGGATTTTTTGGCTTTCATTCCAAGACTCATGATGACCATCAGAGGCCCATAAGCCAGGTTTCATCATTAGGAGACATTCATCCTGC
Source organism: Pseudochirops corinnae (assembly GCA_028646515.1). Taxonomy (NCBI): domain Eukaryota; kingdom Metazoa; phylum Chordata; class Mammalia; order Diprotodontia; family Pseudocheiridae; genus Pseudochirops; species Pseudochirops corinnae. The sequence continues at coordinate 525,684,641 of CM053585.1, forward strand.
TGCAGTGGAAAGAGCTCCGGATTTGGAATCCTAGCACCTGGGTTCGAATCCTGCCTCCACAGCTTAACTAATTGTATGACCTTGTTGACCTTGTAGAACTTCAGGTTCGTCTTTAGTAAAATGAGGGTGTTGGACTGGGTAGTGTTGAAGGTCCCTCTCCCCTCTAAATCTTCAAGGTTTAAACTTAAAGGAAATATCTAGGCTGTGTAAGAAAAAGAGAGTGTACGATTCAAAACCAAAGGGCAGCAAAAATAAGGATCTCATTTTTTTCCCATCTAATTTCTCATTCCAGGGGGCGGTGAGGTGGTACAGTGAATAGAGCATGGGCCCTGGATTCAGGAGGACCTGAGTTCAAATTCAGCCTCAGACACTTAACACAAAAACTAGCTGTGTGACCTTAGGCAAGTCACTTAACCCCAATTGCCCTCTAAAAAGCAAAAAATCCCAAAATAATCGTTTATCATTCCTGAGGCCCTTGGACCCCACTTACTAAACCATATCGTAAGAAATTATTTTTGGTGTTGTTTAATTGATTAGTTATATCTGACTCTTTGTGACCCCATTTGGGATTTTCTGGGCAAAGATACTAGAATGGTTTGCCATTTCCTTTTCCAGTTCATTTTATATGTGAGGAAATTGAGGGCAACAGAGTTAAGTGACTTGCCCAGGGTCACACAGCTACTAAGTGTCTGAGGCTGGATTTTAATTCAGGTCCTCCTGACTCCAGGGCCAGCACTCTATCCTAGCTGTTTTGTAATCATAGTGCATGAGGCTAACTAATGGTGATCAGCCAGTCATCAAAGGTTAATTATAACTTTGCTGTTTTGACTGATGTTGTTAATTCTTAATGTTATGACAAAGATAATATGAATTTTTTTTCCCCCATTGTCTTGGGGGTAACCATAGCTGGCTGTCAAAGTACTGCAGGGTTAACTGGGTAGCTTATTGTTTTTTCTCATTGCTTCAGGTGGCTGTGTTACTGTCACGTGCCCCAATTCTGTGACAGCCTCCCTCGTTATGAGACCACCCAGGTGTTCGGGAGAACGCTGCTTCGCTCTGTTTTTACTGTGATGAGACGGCAGCTCCTTGAGCAAGCCCGGCAGGAGAAAGACAAGCTGCCCCTGGAGAAGCGAACACTCATCCTCACCCATTTCCCAAAGTAAGGAGAAGCTGCTTGAGGGCTGGAGGTGACTGGCTTAATGGTTCAGGGGGCAGAGGTCAAGAGAACCCAAACCTGGGAAGGGCTACTCTCCCAAACACACATTGCTTTGCTCTTCTCCCACTTTCCCAGTGCTGGAGAGTGTTCCAGAGTTGTTTCCTAAAGTGATAGAACAGGCTTAGGTGGCCTAAAGAATTCCAGTTGAATAGTACTGCTTTCTGTCTTCTTCTATCTGGCCTGCTTTCTAAGCCAGCGTGACACCTTCAGTCATTTAATTATAGGCCTACTTTCTGGAGGCTGGAATCATTCATTCCACAGCATTTCTTGTGTGTTTCCTATATGCCAAGTGCTAAGTGCTGAGGATACAAAGAAAAAACCGCAACAGTCACTTCCCTCAGAAAGCTGCCATTCCACCTGAGGAGATGGAGCATGTTTATACACATGGTAGATACACAGTAACTGGTAGGTAACCCTCTAGGGCAGCCATTCTCAACCTGTGGGTTATGTTCAATTTGTAACAATGAAAATACATTCTGCATATCAGATAGATTCATAACAGTAGCAAAATTACAGTTATGAAGTAGCAACGAAAATAATTTTATAGTTGGGGGTCACCGCCACATGAGGAACTGTATTAAAGGGTCGTGGCATTGGGAAGGTTGAGAACCACTGCTCTAGGGGAAGGGGAAGGTCCTGGTATCTGGGGGAGGGGTGGGCAGAAGGAGAGCAGCATTTGAGCTGAATCTTAAAGGAAGCCAGGAGGCAGAGGTGGGAGCGAGAGGACTCCCGGCATAAGGAAGGTGGGATGGCGTGAGGGGGCAGCATCAGCTCAGTGCCATGGGGGTACCATGGTCCCTTTCTGAATGACCTCTCATGCCCAGAGTTCAGGATCCTGAACACTGGCTTCTCTAGGAATGGGCATATTTTCATTCTGCCCTTTGCTTTGCTCTTTAGCCACTGCTTAAAATGTTTCACAATAGAGAGAAACATGGCAGGAGCCAAAGCGAATTAGAGGGGGCTGTTCTTTGCCATTGACCTTGACAGTGAGGTCTTAAGCATCTGGAGGAATGAAACCACTTGGAACCACAGAGCCTTCTTGACTAAGAGGATATTGGTGACTTCTTTTGAAGGGGCATGAGCCATGACCATCACATGCTTGAGATACTAGTCCATTTACAGTTGTCTGTGCTGCAGGCAAGGAAGATGATGATTCTCAGATGTTATTCAAAGGCTGGCTCCCAGTAGTTAAACCCAAAGAGTGTATTTCAGAAATGAGATCTCTATTATAAGGTAGTGTTCTTTTCTGGATAGTTTACTATGCCTTATGTTTTGGTGCCAGGAAAAAAAATGTAGTTAGCCCAATAATAGAAATGACTGGAAATTCCCTTGATATTGATTTGAAAGAGAGATCTGAATGTCTTCACGTCTCAAAGTTACATCAGCGCTGTCTTGTCCTGGGCCACTCCAAGAAAGCAGGAACCTTCAAGGTGCTGAATGTTTACATCTGTGCTTTAGACTGTTAATTTTTGAAGTCTGAAACATGATTTTTTAGTGGTATGGTAGGCCAGACTGGGAAAATGGAGACCAGTACTGGAAACTGCTTGGTAGTTCAGATCCATCTCCTAAATAGGTTTATGTCCTTTGGAGAATTTATATGTGAACATCTGTATAAAGTTAATAGAGATCTGGGTTTGGAGTCAGAAAGACCAAGGTTCAAATAACTGTTTGATCCTGGGCTCATCTCTTCCTTTCCAAGCCTTAGTTCCATCACCGATAATATAAAGTGGTTGGATAAGATGGCCATAAAACTCTGTCAGAGATCTCATGACCTTTTTGAGGGAGAGCAAAGATTTAATTTTTAACTGGATCTTGGTCAGGATCCTTCCCCTCCACTTAGAATATATCACTTCCTTATCATATTACCTTGGCTACATGGTTATAACTCAGATTTCTATAATCATGTTAACTTTGTCAAAGCTCATAGGACCCATTGCTTTCAAGCCAGAATGGACATGTAGAGGCCATAGAGTCCAACCCCCTTCCTTTACAGAGGAGGTGTCTGAGGTCCACAGTGGTAAAAGCACTAGACCAGAGTCACGTAGCTAGTAATTATCCAAGATAGGCTTTTGAACCCAGTTCTTGCTGGCTTCAGATCCGCTGCTGTATTCACTCCACCATACTACCTCAAGCTATCTTGGATCTTCATGAGAGATTTCAAAGTCGTTGATCCTCAGAATGTGCTATTGATTATTTATCCCCATTTTAGAATTGAGCAAACTGAGCTCCCACAATCAGGTCCATGCTCTTTCCAAGATACTGCACTCTATTTCTGTTCTTCAGCTTTCCTTGAATGGAGAGGTACCCCGTCCCTTCATTCCCATGATAACATTTCTGCAGCTGAGGGCAGAGAGCTGCAAGTGAGACAGAGGGACCAAAGCTGACAGGGACACAGCCAAGGAGTCCTGGAGGGGAAAGGAGCAAAATTTGTCCAGCAGTGGGAGAGTGTGAAGAAGAAGAGGCTTTATAGATGTGTGTGTGAGATTTTTTTTTCAGTATGCTTTGTTGACACTTTATTTTGTATGTCACTGTCAATGCTCTGTCTCTCTCCCTACTACTGCCATTGAATCTCCTGTGTAATCAAGAAAACTAGTTAAGTAAAATTGACTGACTAAAAGATCACAGATTGTACTTCCCATTTCACTCCCATAAGCTCCCAAATCTCTACTGAAAAATAAACATGAAGGGGCTGGACTAGATGACCTCTCCAATTACTTCCAGCTCTAAATCTGTGATCCTGGGTGTGTTTCATTATCTCCTCTCTGAGCTAAAGATTGGTGATTGCAGTGTAACATTGTACTCATTGTCTCTTCTCATTCTGCTTACTTTGCTCTGTGTTTGTTCATACAAATCTTCGTGAGTTTCTTTGGATCTTTCAAATTTGTCATTTCTTAGGGTATGATAATATTCCCTTACTTTTGGTAATTGATAAATCAGTGAGGCATTGATTAAGCAGCCACTGTCTGTTAGCTACTCTGCCAGGTGCTAGACATGCAAAGACGAGAATGAAATAGTAGCTGCCCTCAAGGGGCTTGTATTCTCTTCATAGAACAAAATTCCCCAATTCTTCTAAGCAGCTTTTCACAGCATTTTGTAGTTTCAGGCAAAATTATGGACCCTATACCAAGCAGCACAACTTTCAGTGATATTCAGAGAGAAAGTTGAATTGTCTTCCACAGCAACATTTCTTCTCTGAAAATCCATTTGGTCTCTTTCAGATATTGGCTAATTACAGTGTTCTATTGCGCCAGCACACGGATCTGGCAGCCTTAGATTGGAGAGCTAAAAAGCTAACCCTTTCTGTTTCTGACTTTATTACTAATAGCAGGGTCAAACTACCAACCACTTCTCCTTTTATATCCCTTTTCAATGCATATAACAGCACTGGAGGTTTTCAGGGGAATTGATGTCAACTGACCTGGCAAACAATTTCTGTTTACTTATTGTTGTAGTGTGGGTGCATGCTCAGAATGCATCAGAAGAGGAGATATGCTTCCACCAGGTCATTAAATCATTGTTATTCTTGGCTTTTCTTTTGTGATTTGGAATTTCTCCCTTTTTTTAGGCTTTTTTAAAAATTAAAATTTCTTTTTTATTGTAGACTTTAGCAATCATAAAACCCCCCAATATTTATTTCCTTCCTTCCTTCCTTCCTTCTTTCCTTCCTTCCTTCTCCCCCCCTCTACCTCCCCTTAGAGGCAATCAGATTTCAGTGACTTGCCTAGCTAGTAAGTGTATGAGGCCGGAACCCCAATATTTCAAAAAAAGAGTGAGGAGGACACTTATGTAAGAGACTGAACTTCTGTGACAGCTTATTTTTAAAGAACATAACAGGCATGTATATGTATATATGTAGACATAAACATATATGCTAGTTATTTTGAAAGAACAATACACATATGTATAAATACATATATATATATAAAGTATGTATGTGAATATACACATATTTCCCATTTCCCTTTGACTTTTATTTTTAAAAAATGTAATTTTTTAAACTTAGCAGAAATCTATTTTTTATCCTTCACAACTTCCCAATTTGGGGAAAAGAGGAAAGAAAAATACAACACTTGTAATAAATTTGCCTAGTTAGGCAAAATAAATTCCCTTGTTGCACATTCAAGAAATGGGTCTTAAAAAAAAAAAATCACACTTTCTTCTCCCATGAGAATGTCCTTATACCATGAGTTTTCAAAGAGGTTTTAAAGGTTTTGGAAAAGAGGAAGAAACATAAAATACACATGTGAAATATGTGGACTTTGGGCTTCCCCTTGCCTTCCAGGTAAGCTGTTGTGGCTTATGCTGGGGACAATGGGGAACTCCATCCAGGATGCCTGTGTTGCTGGAGCTAATTTAGGAATCTCTTCAGTTTTGCAGCCACTTCTCTGCCCTCTGCCCCAGCAACAGCTATCTATTTACACACCGGAAAAGAATACAACATGCTTGCTGCTGTTGTTGTTAGTTGTGTCCAACTCTTCATGAGTCCGTTTTGGGTTTTCTTGGTAGAGATACTCCAGTGGTTTGCCACTCCAGCTCAATTTACGCTTGAGGAAACTGAGGCAAACAAGGTTATATGACTTGCCCAGGGTCATACAGCTAGTAAGTGGCTAAAGCTAGATTTGAATTCAGGAAGGTGAATCTTCCAGACTCCAGGTCCTGCCTGAATACAACATGAAGTGATGATAACTCAATGGAATTAAGTTGGTTTCTACTATAGGTGAGCTAAATTTGAGTGTATGTCACTTCTGTCACTCCCTAGCTTGCTATCTGAGCACTCCAGAGGAGCCTGTTGACTGTCAGCCTGCCTGTTTGAGAGCTCAGAAGTAGAATTTGCCATCATTACTATTAAGGCAGATTGGTGTCTTTTTTTTTTTCTTCTAATGCCAATATTGTGCTTTTTAAAAACAATTTAGTTTACTCAGTATCAGAATCCTCAAATCCCAACTCTGACACTTGGTAACTGTTGTGATCTCAGGCAAATCATTAATCTCAATCTCTCAGCTTTATCATCTGTAAAATGGTATAATAATGCCTATGTTTTCTGTGTTGCAAGGATCAAATGAGATGCTATAGCCAAGGCACTTTATAAACAAACAAGTTTAGTCCAGAAACAAAGGTGTGTACACTTGTGTGACAATTTTTATTTGTTGAAGGGGAAGGTTTCTTGGGGGAGATGGAGACTTTGTGTGGGTGAGTGATTATACTTAAAACAAAAAAGACATCAATAAAACTTTGTAAAAATCAGCCTGATAGACTTCAAACTAGCAACTGTAGAAGAGCTTGAGTACCAAGATTAGGATTTTGAGTGCAAATATGGCTGTAACATCACTGAATGAAAGTGGCATATGTATCACACATGAATAAAATTAACATAATTTTATCAGTAAAATCAAGCTGGCCAATGAATGTGGTTCTCAGCATGGTCTGTGGCTCACTAGCAATTTGGGAAGGGCCCCTTGTTACATCATAAATTGGTAAGTAACTCTGGTTGACAGTCATCATTTGACAGTAATATGCAGCATTTGGCAGAATCCCCTCAAATTGAGATGAATATTTTTTTGTAGTTTTTGTTGTTATCTTTTATTTTCACATTGCCTGAATTTCCTCCTAGATTACTTCCTCGTGCCCCTTCCCAATTATCCATTCCACATAACAATTTTTAAAAAAAAGAATAAGAAGGGAAAAAGAAACAAGAAAAATTGATGAACAAGTAGAAAAATCTTGAGAATATATGCATTGTTTCTCCCCTGTGGACAGAGTTTGGGGTGGGTTGTCATTTTTCTTCATGGCCAAGCTATGTTCAGTTTTAATTTTTTTTCTGGTTGTTCTTTCCATTTAGTTTGTTGGAGTCATTGTGTATATGGTTTTCTTGTCACTACTTATTTTACTCAGTTCATGTAATTCTTTATATGGTTCTCTGTATTCATCGTGTTCATTTTTTACAGCTTAGCAATGTTCCATTAAATTGGGTGCCATAGTTTATTTAATCGTTCTCCATTCAATAGATGTCTAATTTGCTTCTAGTTCATTGCTACTGAAATAAAAACGTTTGTTTATGGAGCCTTTCTTTTTGTCAGTTACCTTTTTGGGGGAAGTGTACACCTACTAATGGAATCTCTGGGTCATTGGGTATTGGCATTTTATTTACTTTAATTGCATAATTCCAAATTGCTTTCTAGAATACTTGTATTCATTTACAGCTCCACCAACAATGCCTGTGTTCTCATAACTCCTCCAAAATAGATGATTCCCATCTTTTGTCATTTTGAAGCAATTATATTTCATCATTTATTCTCCTGGACCATGATTCATCATTATACATAATCAGAGTTGGAATGCCTTTCAGCATTATTCAATTTACATTATTATTGTAGTTATATATGTTCTTCTCTTGGTTCTGTTTACTTGTGTTAGTTCATACATACTTTCCAGTGCTCCTCAGAATTCTTCATATTCACAATTCCTTTTCATATTCACCATTCCTTATGGAGCATTAATTTCCACCACATGTACACACCATAATTTGTTCCTTCCCCAATCAATGAGATACTTGCTTTTTTTCTAAGTTTCTGTCACCATAAAGCTTACTGTGACTCTTAAAGGTGTCTTAAAAGGCTGGTTTGATTAATCTTTGAAGAAATTAATCCTTAATATTATCTCTTTTGCGTTTGTGTTTGTGTGTGTAGATTTCTCTCCATGTTAGAAGAAGAAGTCTATAGCCAGAGTTCACCTATCTGGGATCCAGACTTTCTTGCTGCCTCTTCTCACACTGGTCAGCTAGGAATCCAAACAGGTAATGTTCATTTAGCACAGAGTGGAGAACCACCAGAAAAAGAAGGTGGTCATGTCACTTGTTACCATTAATTGTGCATTGATTTATGCCATTCATTTGGAAAATTGAAGACCAGAAGTGTTTTAAAAGAAGAAAACCAAGCCCGTCATCTATCTGTGCAGTTATAAACCATGCAAGCGTAGAAATTTTGATTGTAAAGACTTCAATATACATATATATCTGACCTAAGCAATAAAACAAGGTCTTTGGTCAAATCATGAAAGAGCATGTCATGAAGCACATAGGACAGCTCTTGCTCAGTTCAGTCACAGGAACCAAGTTCTCTCATGGAGTCTTCTTTTCAATTATTTTTATTTATCAAATGACAAGCATTCTCCCCCCACCCCCTTTCAACATCTCCTTCCCCTGGCACCCAAAAAGGAAAAAAAACCCTTTTAATAAAAATTTGTAGTCAAGGAAACCCATGCCCATATTGGCCAGGTTCACAAATGTATGATCACTTCAGTGTATTCAGTCTAATCCTCCTCTGTCAGGAAGTGGGGAGCACTCTTCCTCCTTGGTTACCTGGAGTAATGGTGAACCTTAGAATCAATCAGAGTTCTTAAGTCTTTTAAAGTTCCTTTTTGTAGTATCATGCTCATGGTAGCTAGTTAGTGCAGTGGAAAGAGTGCTAGACCTGGAACCAGGAAGACCTGAGTTCAAATCTAGTCTTAGACACTGACCAACTGTGTTACCCTGGACAGGTCAATTAACTACTGTCTATCTCAGTTTCCTCCTTAAAGATAATAGTACCTATTTCCCAGGGTTGTTGTGAGTATCAAATGAGATAGTACTTGTAAAGTGCTTTGCAAACCTATATAAATTACTATATAAATGGTAATTGTTATTGTCGTGGCCTCTTAATTCGTGGAGGCTACTTCATGGATGTGAGATGCTCATTGTCCTGAATATAGTAAAGTCCTAGGTCTAGGGAACATATTCTGTAGTCCTTGGATGTAATTAGTGGTTACGCCACTTAGCCCTTTGTTCTGTGCCTGGCATTGGTAGCATACCCTCCAATCTTGGTGCCCTTTTCAGAGTGTCTTTGAAAGAGAAATGGGAATGTATGCATTGCTACCTGTATGATTTGGGGTACATCACTTAGCTAATCTGGTCCTCAATTTCCTCACTGGGACAGTGAACAGTTGACTTTGATGCCCTACCACATTTGAGTCTGGCAAAGGACTTGAGTCTTTTAAATGTTGGGATTATTTATTCCCTCAGTAATAAGTCTTACAGCATCCATTCTTGTTTGTTGCTCCTGATTCTTGTAATAAAGAAAAACAAGAAAATTTCCATTAACAAGGATGTTAATCAGAAAACCTTTTTTTGTTTGACTTCCTTTGGATTACAATTGCTTGGTGTTTCTAAAATTCATCAGCACAATTATTTTTGCCTTAGAACGTGGAATGTGATTTAGTGTTTCTTTCTGACTTAGGATCTTGCCCCAGGCACATAGTAGATATTTAATATAAATAAGTGATTTTTGATAGATTGGTTGATAGCAGTATTCCAAGGGCAGTTGGAGCCCAAGGCTGAATATACACTGATTCTAGGCTATTCTGTGGAAGATTTTTAGTTAAATGTCCATTAACCATGACTTATTTTCTTGTCATTGGCTTCTTTCCCAAAAATTAAAGCCAAAAAATTCTGTTAAGTGAGGTGTCCAACTAGCTGGTTAATTTGGATTTTACTGTCATTACAAACCAAAGGAAGAAATCATCATATTTTATGTTTTTTAATATGTCTAGGGTTGACCATACTCTGTATAATCATTATATAATTTGAACATTACAGTGGCGCCATAGGATGGATTTATTATTATCTCCCTTTTTCAGATGAGAAAGCTGAGATCTGGGGTAAACGGGGACAGGCCGGAAAAAGGGGTGGGGGGTGTCTCACAGCTTGGTCATAGACACATGAGTGAGCAGGTATGAGACATGATTCAAACCCGGGTCTTCTAACTCCAAGTCCAACTCTCTGCCCATTCCAGCACACTGTACCTCACACAAGAATGAAAGAGGAAATGGGATAGAGTTTATTTGTTTGTTTGTAAGAGCTAAGTTAGAAATGGAATGCTGAGCTGAACTCACAAAAATGTGGCAAAACCCACATCATTCCCCAGGGACTTCAGGAATTCTGCTTCTCAACATCCCAGCTACCCCAGCTCTTGTAGCTAATTTTAATTTTGATTCTAATTTTAATGATAAACCTTTCCTTCTATTTTGTAGCACCTATTGTGTGTTCACGTAAATGTTCAAGAAAAGAATGGTCTACATGGTATCAGGGAAGGAGCACTGGACCCAGAATGTGTGATGGGGGGGGGGGGGGCAAAGGGGGCCATTAAAGGTAAAAATACTTTTGTCTTGATTCTGACCTTATAATTACTAGGTGAGTGCAAGGCATTAGGTAAGATCTTTCCAGAGTTTTAAGGCTGGGTCTTGGTTATGCTTTTCTAGCTGGTAGCATAAACCAACTCAGCTTGGTCTCTACACCCTCTGCAAAGTTCTGCTCAGATCATAATCTGGGGTAGCCACTTATGGTCACATATTCTATACCTCTCCATCCCTCTCTCTTTGGGTTAACCAGCAGAGGGTATTGGGGCAATCAATACCCTCTTGTGAATTATAGGACCTTAGAATCATAGGCTTAGAGCTGGAAGATTCTTTGCTGGTCATCTGGTGTAAGGGGGGATGGAGGACATTTTAGAATCTCTCTTCTTAGGCTGGATTTAAAAAAACAAAAACCTGAACTATACAGGAGTTAAAAACCCACAATATTCTTTACTGCTGACTCAAGACTCTTAAAAGAAGTGTTTATCCCCTGAGCCAAACAAATAAAGTCACATTTGTTTGGGAGCTGGCCCAACTTTTATGCTTTGGGAAAATTACTTTTTATGCAAGTTGAGGCCTTTAAAAAAATTCAGCAAAGGATCCCCATAGAATTGACCCAAAGTGCTTCATTGGGCATGGTTCCTCCATCCTCCCCCAAGAAGTAAATAGGAAGTGATGGAGAAGGGCATAAGGTAGACTCTTATTCCAGCAGGCCAAGGAGTAAAATCCAGTATTGCCGACACACCCCAGTTAACCTCACATTCCTTCCAGTGCAGCTTTTATGGCTGCACTTTTGTTCATTTTGGATGTTTTCCTGTTAGTCAGTAAGGATTCATTAAGCACCTACTATGTGCCAGGCACTGTGATAAGCACCATCTTTCTGATCCCATGTGGGATTGAGGTCAGAGGGTGGAGGTTGAAATCTTGGATCTGAGACCTATTGCTTCACCTGTGTGATGTCATGGATAACCCCTCTGGGTCTCATTTTCCACATCTGTCAAATAAAAGGGGCTGGAACATTTGGGGGGCGGGGTGAGGGTGAGTGGTAACTTCCAGCTCTGAGTCTCTGACTGTACGTCCCAAACCAACATGTTTTTTGATCAGCTGAGATCTGGAGCTGTACCTAACAATGTAATCTTAACCCCTGCACTCCTGGTCCAAAGCATTTTCTGACCTTGTTTTTTTTTTTTGTTTTTTTTTTTTGATGGCATTATCATTAAACCTGTTAAAAGCAACTGAGGACAGTGTTACAATTTGGAATCAAGAAGACCTGAGTTCAAATCCTGCCTCAGATACTTAATTAACTCTGTGAGTCTTGGAAAATCACTTAACCTCTCACAGATTTATTTTTTCATCTATGAAATGGGAATAATAGTAATAACACCAATTTCATAGTTGTTGTAAAGGTTAAATATGTAAAGAACTTTGAAAACCTTAAGATGCTATATAAATGCTAATTATTAATAGCATCGTGGTCATCATCACCCTTTGATCTTGTCTAGAAGACTAGGGGCCCAACACAGTCATTGAGAATGAAAGACAAACGGTGATCTGTGAGTTGTAGTTAGCTGCTCTACTGGGGACCAAACTGGACAGTTCCAGTTGGGCAATGCAGCTCCCACTCTCCTTCCTTCCTTCCTTCCTTCCTTCCTTTCTTCCTTCCTTCCTTCCTTCCTTCTTTCCTCTTTCCCTCTCTGCTTCTTGCCCTCCTTCCTTTCCCTCTATCCACATAGGGAATCATACCTTTACCTTTGGTACTCTGCCCAAAGGAATATTGCTGAAACCTCGTAAAATATATTAGGATCATGCCTTAAACCCAAGTAAGTCAACCTGGCTCTCAGGTGATTGACCAACAATAGGTCCCAGCCCAAACCTCACTTGGTCATTATTTGGGCTCTGATGACTCATAGTGGGTACAAGTAGCAATTGTTTCTGTTCTGACCAGAAAACCTGAGAGTCTTCTAGATTGGTTTTTTTTTTTAACTAGGACCATTCTTTGCCTCATTTCTTTCCTAGCCTTAATCACCGAATGGGTACTGCCTCAGTCAAACTGAAACCTATTAAAACTTTAGCTTAAAAAAAGCCACGGTCTCCTGCTGTATCCAGCACCATCTCCAGTTATCCTGATTTATATCTTGCCACTGGATCCAGATGGCTCTAGAGGAGAGAATGGAACTGGTGACTTTGCACATCCCTCCCTCACTTAAATCTAATTCACTTGCAAGTCATGATATTACCTTCCTGATGTCGTGGACTTTGAGAACAAAAGCCCTCCTAGTCCATCTCCTTCCTTTTTCTGGAGGACAAAATTGAGGTCAAGGGAATTTAGGGGCCTCACCCCAGGAACACACACTGGAGTAGGCATAGATTGCCAGCCATGGCTACTCTTACTACTCTGAATAATCTGAATATTTGAGTGGTTGCGAACATCCTAGTCCCTTGATGAAGCCTGGCAATAGTTACTTTTACAGACTTGAATACTTGGCATTTACAGAAGTGCCAGCTTAAGGGGCTCTTCAGATGGCATTGTTCTTATGATGGAGTAGTATATCTCTTGCTGTGGTTTGGGTTTGTTTCGTTTCATCTTGTGGCTTTCCCCATCAACTTGGATAATTGCCTGCTGCTTCAGTTATTAACTCACTTGACTTGTAAGAGGACAAATTCTCTGGTGACTTCTGTCTGTGCTGTGTTGTTTCCAGCTTCTTTCTAAGAATGAGTGTTTTCTACTCTCCCTACATGAGCTCAAGTAGGAAGAGATTCAGCCAGCAATATAACACTGGGCAAGTCCCTTAACTTTCCCAAGACTCAGTTTCCTTCTTTTTAAAACAGGTATAATAATATCATAGAACATATCTCACAGGATGGTTGTGAGGCTCAAATAAGGGAATATATGTAAAGATCCTTAAATGTTTTAAAGGACAGTACAAATGTTAGTTATTATTGTTACCTTGATGATTATTTAAAATATAACTTTGATAATTGGAGGGACATTTTGTTCATTAATTTCAAAGATAAACAGTGATACACAAAACATGTGTGTGTGTAAATATGTGTGTGACACGTGTGTAAGTGTCACACACTACGTGAATATATGCATATACTATAGAGACCCATGAAGGGACAGCTAGGTGGTAAAGTGTATAGAGCACTGTCTCTGGAGTTAGGAAGACCTGAGTTCAAATGGGGCCTCAGATACTTGACATTTACTAGCTGTGTGACCCTGGGCAAGTCACTTAATCCCAGTTGCCTCCAAAGACAAAAAGAAAGAAAACCCATGAAACTAGAGGGATTACATTCTGCGTTGGGTACAAGAATGCCTGTGAACACACTGACTTCAGTGAGTATCAGGGAACTCTCTCTTGACCCTTTCCTTTTCTTCTCTTGCAGTCATCAATCCCCCTCCTGTGGCCAGGACTGTGTCATACAATGGGAGCCCTTCCTCTCTGGAGCAGCCAGTTGGAGGAAGCATGAGTCCTGTCTGCAAAGTCTCTTCTGGACTTGAAGGAAACCGAGGTAATCCAGAAGAGGGAGGGTGAGCTGATTGATTCTGGACTACTACTTTCCTATCACTTGGATCACTTTCCTATAGTCTTCTTTGGTCTTTTAAATCCCACTCTCACAAATACAAATCATGATGTTTAGGGACTTGGTGGCCACTGACAGAGCAACCCTAGGGTTGGAGGAAAATGGACCTTTTAGTCATGGAGTTTCACAGTGGTGGAAACGAGAAAGGGTCAGTCATATAGAGGGCACTGCAGTGGTGTCTGGCCCAGGAATCAGAAGGTTTAGGTTCTCCCACGTGCAGGTCACTTTCCTTTCTTGGCCTCAGTTATCTCATCTCTAAAATGAAGGCTTTGGACTTAAAGATTTCCAAGGCCCACCTATCCCCCCCAATCTAAAGCCTGACTTTTTGTTGTTGTTCAGTTGTTTTCAGTTGTGTCTAACTCTTCATGACCCCTTTGGGGGTTTTCTTGGAGGCGTTTGCCATTTCCTTCTCTAGCTCATTTTATAGATGAGGAAACTGAGGCAAACAGGGTGAAGTGACTTGCCCTGGGTCACACAGCTAGTGTCACACTCAGGTCTTCCTGACTCCAACTTCAGCACCAGAAGCATCTGCTGTGTGTGGAGCCCTGTTTGACAAGAGAAGGTGGAATACAAAGGTGAAGGTACTGTCTTTGCTCCCCTTAAGGAGCTAACAAGTCAAGTAGGGGAGACAAAATGTGCCCATCAACCTAATGGGAAGTAGAATTCAGTAAGTGCTTAAGAGACTTATGGGAAGGGGGTTTGGCGAGTTCCAAGGAAGGGGAGAGGATGGGGCCATTAGGCATGCTAGCTCTATGGCTGGAGGTGCCATTTGAGTGGGGCCTTGAAGTAGGGCTAGGGTTTCAGTAAATGGGAATGGGAGGTGGAGAACATTGCAAGTACAAGGAAACAACGTGAAAGAAACCACTCATATGAAAAACTGGAGCTGTGTTAGTGATGAATGTGTGACTAGACAGTGTTTTTGTTTTTGTTTTTTTTGTTTTTTTTTGCTTAGTTAGGAAAAAAAATGTCAAATCTAGCTGAAGCTGTTTGGTGCTGAACAGCAGAAGGAGGAGGCCTCCTCCCCAGAGCGGAGTAGGACTGGGACACTGGGAGATGAGCATGGGGGCAGGTGGAAGGAGACAGGAAGCCGCCAGTGGTAGCAGAAGATGTCAAAAGAAGTTCTCTTTCTGTGGGCAGCCTTCAGCTCTGAATCTCAAGCAGAGAGCACCTTTTTCTTCCTTGTTTTCAGAAGCTTTGGTGTCTCCCTAGGTTCTTAATACTAAGAGAAAGATTTTTCTGTTGGGCATTTCAAGTCCTTCAGTCTGCCTTCACCCATCTCCAGGCTGATCTCCCCCCTCCCCTCACATCATCTGCCTTGTGGCCAAACTAGCTTGTTGGCCATTCCCTTTCTCCAGCTCTGTGCCTCAGGCTTGGAATGCTCTTGTTCCTTATTGGTCTCTTGGGAGCTCTGGCTCTAGGTTCAAATACGAGCTGGGACAAGAGGCCTTTTCTGATCCCTTCAGTTGCTAGCACTTTCACCCTCACCCTCAGAAATCGCACATTTTGTAGCATTTTGTTTTCCTCCCCCAGTAAATTGTAAGCTCTTTAAGGGCAGGGAGTGTTCAATTTTTGTCTTTGCATCCCCAGGGCCTAGTATGGTGCCTGACATGTAGAATGAGTTAAGTAGAGTAAAGGCTTGATTTATTAGAAGTTAACATCAAAAGATATGTTTTTTCATAAGATGCTTTAATTCAGCATAGCTTTTGAACTAAAGTCGGATCAGAATACTCCTTGTTCCAGTTTAGTGAAGGAATCTGGCAGATGAATGAATCCCTGTTTCCTCTATCATTGCCTCCCTCTCCTTCTCGTCCTCCTTGTCCCGACTCTTCAGACCCTGTTTTGATGATGGTAACACTAGGAGCTTCTTTCATTCAGAGTCATCAATCCCCTTCCCCCATCCTGGGCCCTTTTTTTTCCTCACGGCCTTTTGCCTGGAAAGAGTGAATTGCTCCGTGTTTGCTCTTCTAAAGGCCTGGGTCTGTGTGGCAGGAAGGTTCTTCCATCTGAGCCCAAACAGCCTCAGGAGAGACTGAGGTTGGACCTGGCCCTGCCCTCTTGACAGGGATATCCCCTGACTCCTTGACTGAGCTTTGCAAACTGCAGCTGGAGGATCACTTCCTCTACTTAACTGCTTCTGATGTCGAGGGGCTTTTCCCCTTTTAGTGACAGACTGTTTTTCTTTTTAATTAGGAATTCAATCAGCAGCAGATATAAAAACATTTCAACATACAAAGAACAAAGAAGAGGATTATCTACAATCCTTTGAATTTCTGTTATAGTTTTTAAAAATATGTATTTTGAATTTTACAAGGTATTAACAAAATTGCCCGGCTAGTTTGTGCTACCTTCTGAATGCCCTTTTTAAAAGTTTTATTAATCCTCTTCTTCCCTTCCTCCTCTTCCCCTCTTTCCACCTCTTCCTCCTTCCTGTATGGGTTAGAAAACTACTTACCCAATTAAAGAAAAATCAGAGGAATACTTGTGGTGAACAGAAATATTTTATTACCAATTCCTGGGAATGGGGGCATCCTTCCCTAATGCAGGTCAGAAAAAGGAGGCCTCCCAACCCTTCAAGAATTGAGCTTTTATACCCTGAGTGTCGTTGTCCCTGACTTCTATTGGATGAGAACGGGGTTACAAGCTCAGTGCGGGAAGAGGACAAAGGGCTGAGGGTGAGTTCTAGGACTGTCTTCCACTCTCATTGGGGGTAGGGCGGGGTCTCGTTTAGGCTTGAATCCAAACAGAGAGGTCTCAGACCACCCTGCCTTGCTGTCCCTCATCCTCTGAGCAGAGGATGGGGTGCACACTGTGACATGGGAGGCTAACCACCCCAAATTGAGAAGTTTTCACTCATCCCATACATTCCCCTTTCTTCTTCTTCCTCCTCCTCTTTCCCTCCAAATACTGATTCATTTATGTAGTTTTAAAAATTAAATTAATTTTTCACAATTAACAAAAATCTGTTTTTTCCTTCCTCCATGGCGGGGGGAGGGGGGGAGGGGGTAGAGGAGAGAAACTCCTTATAACAAATATACATGATCAAGCATATTTGTATGTCTACACCCTGAGTCCATCCCCTCTCTTTTCAGGAGCTGGGTGGCATGTCTCTCATCAGTGATCCTCTTGAATTATGGCTGGTCATTGCATTGATTGATGTTTCTAAGTTTTTCAGAGCTTTACAATATTGTTATTATTGTTCTCCCCATTCTGCTCACTTTACTCTGCAGCAGTTCATACATATTTTCATAGGTTTTTCTGAAGCCATTCCTTTCATCATTTCTTATAGTACAATAGCAATACAATACATTCTTGCATCATAATTTGTAAAACTGTTCCTTAATTGATGGGCACTTATTTGCCATTCTATCAGATCGGTAAAGTTGACCAAAAAAGGACGTGATTTATCTTAGCAGGGTTAATGAACTTTGGTAGAATTGTGATTTGGTTCAGCCATTCTGAAAAGCACTTGGAACTCTGCCCCAAAAGCTGCATACTCTTTAACCCAATCACACCAAAACTAGGTCTACACTCCAAAGAGATCAGTGAGGAATCATATACTCCTATGCATTTTAAAAATGTTTTATTGATGTGCTACCTGCCTCTAATTAACTTTTCTATCCCCCTTTCCCCTCCCCCGCAAATGGAAAGACCTTCATTTGACAAATTAGGAAATAGTTAAGAAAGGACTGAGCCAAGATCAAAAATGGCAAATTAATCAAATAATCTGGGTTGTTTTGGCCTCTTGTGAGAAGGTCAGCATGCAGCAGCATGCCCTGGGGAGGGTGTGCCCCACCCTTGTTCTAGGTGCTAAACAAGAATTTCAGTTCTCCTTTGTATAAACAGCAAATAGAAACTTGATCCTCAAAACTTCAAAACCTTGTCAACAAAGTAGAGTCATTGACTTTATCTGCAACTTATTTTTTAGTGGTCTCTGTCTCAGATTCCATTTTTAGAAATAGATTTTGATTGAGCTGTTTAGTTTTTTCCATTTCCTAGGTTCCTTATGTCCCTCCTCCTCTTTCTTCTTTTGCCAGAGAGACATCCTTTATTATTTGTTTTCTAACCTAGAATGGGAAGGAGAGAAGAGCAGGGAAACACTTCCCTTGTTGGAACTCATTTGTTAGACATTTTCCCAATTTAAACACTCCAGTGGAATTGATTTTCTTGTTTTGTGTTATATTTTCCATTTTGCCTCCTCTTTACAGTTGAACATTTTATTTATTTTTATTAAGGATCAGAATGGTATAGTGGATAAGAGGTAGGACTTGAAGTAAGGGAAATAATGGATTCTGATGTTGCCTCTGACACTAAGGGTAGCCCTGGAGTACAGTGGAAAAGACACTGAATTTGGTAGTAGAGATTCCAGTTCCAGTCTCATCTCCGATACTGCCAATGTGACCTTGGATAAATCACAGTTTCTCATCTGTAAAATGAGTACAGTAGCCCAGGCAATCCTTAAGCTTCCTTCCATCTGCAGATCTATGATCTTGTATTCTTGTTGTCAGATCAATCACATAGCTTCCCTGAGCCTCAGTTTCCTCATCTGGAAAATGAGAAAAACCATAGTACCTTCCCAATGGGGTTGTTGTATGTGGTGAAAGTGGCTAATATATATGAAACCATGTGCAGACTTCAGCAGGTTGTGTGAATGAATATAAACTGTAATATCATTGTTATTATACAGTCTGTTGCTTTCTTGCTCCCTCAAGCTATTCTCCTCTGGGCATTTGGGTAGCAAGAGATCAAAGTGGATCCAGTGTGGGACTTACGGTCAGGCGGACCTCAGTTCAGATTCTGCCTAGCGCACTTCTTTGATCTATGACCTTGCTTAGGTCATTTATCTTCTTTGGGCATAAGTTTCCGTATCTGTAAAATGAAGGAGTTGGACTTCATGACCTCTAAGGTCACTTTTGTCTCTGGATCTGTGATCATAAGATCAAGAACAGGGTGGCGGCTAGGTGGCGTAGTAAGTAGAGCACCGGCCCTGGAGTCAGGAGGACCTAAGTTCAAATTTGGCCTTAAACACTTGACACATTTACTAACCGTGTGACTTTGGGCAAGTTGCTTAACCCCAATTGCCTTCCCAAAGAAAAGCAAAAAAAAAAAAAAAGATCAAGAACATTTCCTCATCCCATGAAAGGACAGACCTTGAGAGGAGGTGTAGTCCAAACTTATCAGTTCTGCTATTTTTCTGGCAGGTCTTCTCAGTTGGGGGGAGGAAGGGCAGAGAGTTGAGGCAGGAAGCTGGCTGAGGAGGAAGTGGGAACTCTTGGCCAAAAAGGATATGAATAGTTTCTCTGCTTTTCAGTAAGTGAATTATCCCCATCGTCTATTATTCTGGGCCACAGAGAATTACCTGAAGACATTTCTGCAATCTAATTTGTGTTTAAAACATGAGCTCTCTTACATGTTGGTGTTTGTTCTTGTAGGAGAGAAGAGAAAAATGAATGACCTTCATTCCTTGGAGGAGGCCAAGAGACCCAGAGTTGTAGGGGATATTCCCATTGAATTGATCAATGAGGTCATGTCCACCATTACAGACCCTGCTGCAATGCTGGGACCGGAGGTGAGGATGATGAGTGAATCAGGAAGCATGGGCAGGCCCCAGGAGCTCCCCTCTTACCTCCTGTGGAGCTAGATGAGGCCAACTTTGAGAGATTAATGTGCCCCGATGCTGGAGGTTGATTGCAGGCAGGAGAAGAGTTATTTGGCCTGTCCCTCTCGCAAATGGAAACTTCACTTGACACGATGAATATATAATCACAGCAAAACGGTGATGAATCTCCTTTTCAGGGACTCTGACAGTTGCTGGAGATAAGGAAATACTTAAAGCAAAGACAGCTCTACATTTATTTTGCAAAAGAACTTTCTCTCTCCCCCTTTCTCCCTCTCCCTTCTTCTTCTCTCCCCCCTCCCCCTCCTTTTCTCTGTCTCCCTCTATCCCACTCCCCTCTCACTCCTTTCCCCCTCCCTCTTTCTCTCCCTCCTTCCTTCTCCTCCCTCCTTCTCTGTCTCCTTCCATCCCCCCCTCCCTCCTCTCTCCCTCCTCTCTCTCTCTCTCTCTCTCCTCTCCTCTCCTCTCTCTCTTTCTCTCTTTCTCTCCCTCTCTCTCCCCACCTCCTTCCATCCCCCCTCTCAGCTTACTTCACCAGTGGGTTACTAAATATGTTAGATTTATCATTTTCTCAGGTAACCATTTTAAAACTGTGAGCATGAGAAAGACCTGCCTCAGAACATTAAGTTGATAAGTGTGCAGAATGGTTTCTTGTCACAAGTCCATCCTTTTCACATTTCTCAGTCAGGGGTGAGGAGGGTGGGGATGGGGAACTCTGCATATTGCCGTGCTGTCATTCAGAGTGAGGCAGCATGGCGAGGACCAAGCACTGGGTGTGAAGGTGATCATAACTCACATCAGTCTGTAGCACATTTACACACACACACACACACACACACACACACACACACACACACACCGCGTATACAAAACTGATCATATTTTCTGTAACTCACTCATCTGGTTAATTAATTTTGCAGAATGCTTTACATGTATTATTTCATTTATCCTCACAACGTCCTTGTTAGGTGGCCGCTATTATTATCCCTGATTTATAGATGAGGAAAATGAGTCTCAGAGAGGTTATGTCACTTGCCAAAAGGTAAGGCAAGAAGCATTTATTGAGCATACTTTCTATGTGCCACTCACTTTGTTAAGCTCTGGGGTTACAGATACAGGCAAAAAGTAAGACAGTTTTGGCCCTCCAGGAGCTCTGGGGAGATGATAACATGTTGAAAAGTAGGCAAAGAAGGGAAGAATCCATTGGGGAGAAGAGAGGGATGGGAAAAAGGTCAAAAAAGTCTAGAAAGCCAGAAGCAGAGCCAGGAGAGGAATAATTATTGACCAGCTTGGGCTCTTCTTCAAAAGAGAAGCCCCAGGAGAAACTCTCCAGTGAGAAAAGGGGGCCACCATGTTGCAGGGATGTTCCAAGCCTGAGACACTAAGAGTTGGAGGCAGAGTCAGAGGGGGAGGTGTGACTAGAACGTGTTAGATTTGAATCCAGGTCTGGCTCAGTGTCTCCTCTGCTGTGCCGCTGGGCTGTGAGCATGGGTCCGATGGTGGTTCGGTGACTGGGCAAACCAGTTCATATTTTTGCTCCACCAGTAAGATGCAGTCAGTTAGTTTTAAGTCTCTGCCTCTTGGTATGGCTGTCAGGTTGAACTGAGATATGCGTATAAATAGCTTCATACAAATTTTAGCCACTACCGGTAGATCGGCCAGGCCATTAAGCAGATAAATTTGGGAGGGAGGAGAATGAAATTAAACCCTATTGCCAATTGGACAAAACTAAATTCATGGAATATTTGTTAATTACCCACAGTGTTCCTGGAAGTGCACTTGGCAGGAGGTGGGGGGTACTCAAAGATAAAAGTGAAATCCTGCTATCTGGGAGCTCACCTTCTATTCAGAACAAAACATTGTGATGATGAGATTCAAATTATACACAAGATCAGTGTAGGGTTGGGGGGATAAGAAGTTACAGAAATAGAAAGTTCAATGATACAAAATAATCCAAAGGAAAAGAGAGCCCTCATGGCTGCTGGGGTCTGGAAAGGCCTTGTGTTGAAGGCTGTACCTGAGATGAGCTTTGAAAGGAAAAAGGGAATCTAGAAGGCTGGGAGAGGAGAGAGACCAGATGGGCAAAGGAACAGAGGTAGGAGACAGCTGGCCAGGTCTGGAGAACAATGAACAGGCCACGCTGACTAGTGTAGAGAGCACATGAAGGGCAGTGATAGGCAGTAGAGTTTCGGAGATGGTGGGGGCTAGATCAAAGAGGGTTTCACAGGTCACACCATGGATTTGATATTTCATTCTTAAGGCAACAGGGAGCCACTGGGGGTTTCATTACCAAAGTAATTATCAAAGGGGCATTGGATTCTTCGACGTAGTCCTCCCGCTGAACTAGTGGTTCTTAGATAAAGGAGAGTCGTTTTACTGTCTTTAGTCATTGCTTGGCAAAGTGAAAGGGTTACACTGACTGACCACAAGGTTTCCTTTTGATTCTAGCTACTTATGATTCTATTGGCAAGCACAAGATAATATTGGATACATTGTGGGCATTGTTGATTAGTCACATCTTACTCTTCATGGCCCCATTTGGGGTTTTCTTGGCACAGACACTGAAGTGGTTTGCCATTTCCTAACTGAGGCAAACTGGGTTAAGTGACTTGCCCAGGGTCGCACAGCTAGTAAATGCCTGAGTCTGGCCCTGAACACAGGTCCTCCTGACTCCAGAGGCGGCCACCTAGTGCAGTGAATAGAGCTCTATAAAATGAGCTGGAGAAGGAAATGGTAAACCGGTATCTTCTCCAAACAAACCCAAAATTGGGTCACAAAGAGTTGGACACAATACAACAAAAACAAGAAGGGGCACAGACACAAGGTGGACTCTCTCCTTTATTTTGGCAGTTCTTATGGGGGGCACTGCTCTGTGGGTTCTTTCCTAACTGCCCATTTGTACCATTATTCTAGATCTCCAGGGATCTGAAAAGAAAATGAATAGGAGGTCATAGAGTCATTGGTTTAGAGCAGAAAATGATGTTCAGTGTCTTTCCATGCAGTCTTCTAATTTTACAGATGAGGAAACTGAGGCCCAAGGATGTTAGATAGTTTGCCCAAGGCATCGCAACATTGGATACAAAATTTGCACTCAGATCTCAGCCTCCAGAGCCAGTCTTTTTTCCACAACCACATGCTGGATCCCACATTGTGTCTAGTTTGTCCACATTTGCAGAAGATGCCACTGCTTTTGAACTCAGTGTTGTGGCAGCCCCCACACCAGGCCCAGTTCAGTGTTGCCAGGCTAGATATTTCTAGAAAGGAAACTTTGCCTCACAAATGGAAAATTCCAGAGTAACAAGATGAAAGCAACATCCAGTGTTGGCTGTAAGAGAAGTTGGGACTCATGACCCCAAAGAGCTTGTGACGATTGGCTCATGCTAGCGCTTTCCATCTGGAGAGCCAGGATTGTGCTCTCCAGGCACTTGTCTCATTATCTTTGTTGATCTCCATTCAAAGCCTGGTGTGGTGGTAGATAGATCAGGTCATGTCACTGTTGTTTTATACATGAGGAGACAGACAATTTCCTGACTTATCCAGGGTCACCCAACTAGCTAGTAAGCTGAGCTGTGATTAGAAAAGAAGTCCCTTGGTTCAGAGTTTTGTGTTCATTTCTTTGCACCTTAAGGTATGGAACAATTCCCAGAACATCCCTGGTATCTCTGTTTGTGGCCACAGGAAAACTGAGCTGCAAGTAAAATAGTAACCCAATAAGATCATCTCCAAGTCACTCTCAAAACCTAAGTGTGTTTCTCTCAGGTAAAAGCTAGTAAAGAAACACAAGTGTCTTTTAGGGTGTCCCACAAACTTGGGAATTCAGCAGATCAAAGAAGAGAAGCTTGAATTTGTTAACCTGATGGTTACATTTCTTGTAATCTCTCCCTCTCCACTCTTTCCTTTTCTTTACTTCTCTTTCCTTCTTGCCCCTTATCTTAGACCAACTTCCTCTCTGCACATTCGGCCCGGGACGAAGCAGCCAGGCTAGAAGAGCGCCGTGGAGTGATCGAATTCCATGTGGTTGGCAATTCTCTGAATCAGAAGCCCAACAAAAAGATCATGATGTGGCTGGTTGGCTTACAAAATGTCTTCTCTCATCAGCTCCCTAGAATGCCCAAAGAGTATATTACACGCCTGGTCTTTGACCCGTAAGTGTGTGTGTGTGTGTGTGTGTGTGTGTGTGTTAGGGGGGTGCACATGTGTGCTCGAGATCGGTGCGTGTTCAAATTTGCTCATATGTCATATCATCCAAGAGGTAGATTTAGACTTCTCAGTGGTTCGTGAGCACAAAGTGGTGGAGGGGCTTGCTTTGTGAGGTCCTGGGATTCCCTGTCATTGGATGGCTTCAAGCAAAGGATTGTTTAGGGCAGCACTTCTTAAACTGTGGGGTTGTGACCCCATATGGAGTCACAAAAAATTTGTCAACACTGAAAGCTTTCTGAATACACAACAACCAAAGATGAATTAGATATCAAATGCATAGTGAATCTGAGGTGTTTCTGGTAACACTTGCCCCTGCTGCACTGAGCAACTTCACTGCAGCCTTGGTTCTGAACACAAAGTATTCTCAATTCACACTGTGCATGTCCTGAGCCCATGCAGTGCCAATCATGGAAAAGGTCATGAGTGGAAAAAGTTTAAGAAGCCCTGTTCTACGATATTATAGAAGGCACTCTTCAGGGATGGCTTAGAAAAGATCAGAGTTTGTTAACAAGGTATTCATTTAAAAAAAGTTTTGGAAACTGAATTTCAGTATAATTGTTTTCCTTTGTAATCTGATGTATTTTATGCATTTAAAAATATCCTTGTAAGGATTTCACAGGCTTCGCCAGTATGCCAGAGGGATTTGTGACCCCCAAAATAGATTAAATTATATATAACTTGAGCCTTGAGGTCCTTTTTAGCCTTGGATTCTGTGAAGAGACTAGTAAGAGAGAGCCTTAGTTTTAAGATACTTTAGTATCAATAATGAGAAATTTCTTCAGTTTTGAAACTTGGTCCCATGTATGAAACTGACATACTTTCAAAGTCATCAACACTAATCCTTATTGGGCAGTGGGATGGTCTTGTCTCTTTGTTTAGGTCAAGCTTTCTTCAGCACCTTAAAAATCTGTAGGTGGCCACAGGAATTTTGTTTTTAAACCTATGCAAATGTTCAAAATTGAACACATTTTTCTCATAACTGATACTGAAATATCATAAGACTAAGGCTCACTCTCACTAGTCCCTTTGATCTTCATAGATTCTCAGAGCTGAAAGGGACCTCAAAGTCAGTCTTTTCAGGACCCAACTTAGGGATGAATCATTCTGAAGTAAAATGAGGCCATTCCTTGGGTTTCAAACCACAGTCCTTTCTCTGACCCATACTCAAAGCCTTTTCAGCTTGTTAAGATGTGTTAGTGCCAGCTCTCTGTTGGCATAGTCTTTGAGAACCCAAGGTTAGTTGAGTGCCCTGATGAAGTAGCAGAGTAGGCCTTAATCTGGATCATAAGAGAGTCTGGGTAAAATTGAGATCTGCATAGATAGGGCCTTCAGAACATAAGTTCTGTTGTATCCTCAAAATCTAGACATCCAGTATATTTCCCCTGTTTTCTTCTTGGTCAATTAATGATAAATGTCTCAACTATATTGTCCTTTGCAATATAATTAAAATTTGGACACGATCTGATTCTTTCAGTAAGCACAAGACCCTTGCTCTGATTAAAGATGGCCGCGTGATTGGTGGGATTTGTTTCCGGATGTTCCCGTCGCAAGGATTCACAGAGATTGTCTTCTGTGCCGTAACTTCCAATGAGCAAGTCAAGGTAAGGGCCTCTGAAGGGTGCCTGCTCCACAATATGGGGGGATAAAAACCACAGTGTGTGGGAACGTCTGTAGGCCTTGTCCAGTAGAGGACCCAAATTGAATTTGGGAGGCCCTGAAAGAAGTCATGCATTACTGCTATGGTTTTGTTTCTCATACAAGAAGTTAGTGTGGTTCATTCAGCCTTCTACATCTAGAGAGAGGAAATTTGTCGTGGCATTGGGCGTGAGGTCTCGTCATTCTAGAAGGTTCCTGCTGTGTCTTGGGATTGCAACTGGGATAAACCCTGCCCTTTTCCATTCTGCCCCATTGTGAGTTGTTGGTGTCATCATGAATCCATTCCAGCAAATTGCAAATGGAATCATCAACTTTTGAACATCTCAGAAAAGGGCAAAGTAGATGATCCCAAATGGTAGCAGATCCCAGAAGGACTTCCTTGTCTTTGTCACATCTTGACTTTATTCTGATGCTGACTTCCAAATATCTCCTATACAGGCAGTTTGTACATTTGTGTGTGTGTGTTTTAAGAACACTCCAGTCAGACCCTTTTTTAGAGTTCTTCATTTTCTTAATTGTGTTTTTAGTTGGTGTTCTAATCAGGAAGGGGCAGTGTGAGAGAGTGGATCAAGCCAGGGACTTGGAATGAGGTAGGCCTGGGTTTGAATCCTTCCTCTGACTCTCCTTAGTTGTGTGATCCTGGACAGGTCACTTAACTTGTGCGTGACTTGGTTTACTCATCTGTAAGATGGAGATAATAATAGCACTTAACTTAGATTTATTGTGAAGATCAAATGAATAAGGATATGTAAAGAGCTTTGCAAACCTTAAAGGGCTATGTAAATGCTATGTATAATAATAATTATTACTGATACCAAGATGAGGGACATAATGGTAAATACTAAATCCTTCACTGATGGCAGGAGGTCACATCTTGGTTTTGTCATTCATGAGGAAGGAGCCCAAGGAAAATTATCCTTAGGGGATACAAAGAAAATATTATTCTAAGCGCATATTTTCTGACATTCAATCAGTTATTCAGCAAGCATCTGTCAGGCTTGTTCTGTAGGCCAGCAACAGTGCTAAGCCCTGGGAGGACAAATACAAAGGATGATGCAGCCCTTACTTTGATGAAGCTAACATTTTTGAAAACTGAGTAGGAGACAACCATTATTTCCTCCACCCTGGAAATGCCTGGGTTTCACAAATCCAGAGCCATACATACTCTGAAGAGACTCATTAGGCTTTCCCTGGAAGGCCCAGCTCATTCAGGGGCTGCTGAATAAGTGATCCCCATTCACCCTGGACCCGTATTGTCCTTCTGCTCCTAGTAGTGGTACGGGGCATTTCTCCAGTCCAAATCTCCTGGCCCCTCAAAGCATGGTTTTCATCCTTCACCTGTAGGGCTGTCTTCTTCCTTCTACAAACATGCTCTGAAGCAAACTTCCCTCTAGATGGCCCAAACCCTCAAACTCAAGAACTCTCAAATTTAGGATTAATTCCCTTAGGTAACTTCCCAAAGTTATGCTCCCCAGGACATCTCCTTTGTCTAGCAAAACATTTAGGTTCTAGGAACAGATTGCCTAGGGATTTAAAATTTCCCCCTTCTCTACACATCAGGGACCATGTCCTTGAATGCCCCCTTAGGTTAATTAAAGGCTATGCCCTCCTCTGCCATGTGATTCTGATATAAAGAGCTTACATGCACTGGGGAGGGGATTTAGTGCTTTGGGGATCATTGAACATTACACTCAAGGGGGCATCTAGGTGGCGCAGTGAATAGAGCACTGGCCCTGGAGTCAGGAGGACCTGAGTTCAAATTCGGCCTCAGATGCTTGACATTTGCTAGCTATGTGACCCTGGGCAAGTCACTTAACCCTGATTCCCTCACCTCACCCCACCCAATTTTTTTTAAAACAAAAGGTAAGCTCAGTAAATGTTGGACTAGATGTCCTATGAGCTTCCTTTTGGCCCCAATTCCTGCTCTCTTTGATCCTTTCAAATTTGAACTTTTGAGATAAAAGAACACGGGGTTTCATTTCAGAAGAGACCTGCGTGACCTTGAAAAAGGTCACTTAACTTTGGAAGCTAAAGAGGTGCCCACCACGTGATGAATGGCTTAACGGCTGATGAAATGGCAGTGTTAGAGATGGCCTCTGGGTAGGATGGGGGGAGTTTCAGAGAAACTGGAAAGAAGCATTTGAACAGAGTGAAGTGAGCAGAACAGTTCACACTAGAACAACAGCATCGTAAAAGTGCCACCCACCTCCTGACACAACATGCAGAAAGATACCTCCATTTTGGGGCTGAGAAGCTGTTTTGTCTGACTAGATACGTTGTTATGAGAGTTTTGTTTTGATTTTTGTGTCCCGATGGCAGAGGTAGGTAGCACTTACCAGTTGAACACACTAAAGTGCTAAGCTTTTATCAGCACCAATTCCCTGTGTGGTCACATGAGATGAGGGCTTTGGAATCCAGGGGTCTTCTGGGTCTCCCCAGAATGTCCTGGGGAGCATAACTTTGGGAAGTTACCTAAGGGAATTAATCCTAAATTTGAGAGTTCTTGAGTTTGAGGATTTGGGCCATCTAGAGGGAAGTTTGCTTCAGAGCATGTTTGTAGAAGGAAGAAGACAGCCCTACAGGTGAAGGATGAAAACCATGCTTTGAGGGGCCAGGAGATTTGGACTGGAGCAATGCCCCGTACAACTACTAGGAGCAGAAGGACAATATGGGTCCAGGGTGAATGGGGATCACTTATTCATCTTAGGCCCTTCTAGGCCTAAATCTGTAATTCTATTTCAAATCACAAAAAGCCCCGAAACATTATTTGAAAAAACAACAATGACAAATTACAAAATTCCTCTATCCACATGTGTAGTGATCAAACTTGGGATAGTTCTGCTTCTTCTCTCCAGAGAATGTCATTGATAGATGCTAAAGAATCAGAGTCCTCATTCTGCAGAATAAAACGGGGCAGGCTTTGGCTTGACAACACAGAACTATCCAAGGGTGAAAATCAGCTAATCATTTTTTTTCATTATTGTTGTCCATTTTGATTTTAAATTACGATATTTTGGATGATCAAGTCCCTCTTTTTTCTCTCTCCTCACTCCTCTCCCCTTCCCCCTTCCCCTTCAAGCTCATCATTTTGGGGGCAGTTATTCTATTTGAGGGTGATCAGAGCTCAGTTTCACTCCATACTGAACTCATCTAGTTGCTTTTCAGGGAGATCTGACAGTTTGTCTTTAGATGGTGCTGTTGCTGTGTTTTTAGTTAGTACTTTAAGCCAAGTTGAGAAATTCTGTTATAAATGGATAGCTTTTGCCATTGGGATAACAGGCTGTTGTCAGGACCATTGCAGTGTTTTGGTTTGTCTTGTCAGTCTTCATGATGAGTAGAAGGAATGAGAGGGTGGGAGAGTGGTCTTGCCTTTTAGTTAGAGAAGAAAAGTTTTGATATTTTAATTTTTTTCCTTTTCAGAAACCATTAACTACCCTTTCTAATGAGTCCAGTTGTGGTGCACTTAGTTTAGGGATAGCAGAGAGAAATTACATGTGGTCAAGAGGGTTTGTGGTGTCTTTGTGACATGGATGACCCAGCAGGGTTGCTTCTTTTTTCTCAGAAGAGTTGTCTTGCTGGAAACCATGTGACATCATCACATTTAGAGGAAGAAAACAAAGCAAATCATCTGTTAATAAATAGATTCTTCAGTTCAAAAGTGAATCGGGGAAAAATGCTTTTCCACCATTTTTTTTTTTAATCAATGACTGGCCTTTGCTGTTTTTCTGAATGTTGATCATCCACACAGTGTACCAGCTTCCTAGCTAGCTTCTGCAGATGGTACCTAACTAAGCAGGCTGGTTTTCAGGTGCACTGTACCTCCCATTTTCTTCTTCCAGAAGCAGGTGAATTCTTAAATGGGAAAATTCAGTTTCCTCTAGGAATAGAGACAACATAAGATTCCAGAATATTGGTGCACACACACAGATTGAACTTAACTCACTTGGATTCAGGTGGAACAAGATGTTTTTCTATTTTTATTTTATTTTATTTTATTTCATTTCATTTCATTTATTTATTTATTTATTACTTTTTGGAGGGGGGAAGGCAGGGCTATTGGGATTAAGTGACTTGCCCAAGGTCACACGGCTAGTAAGTGTTAAGTGTCTAAAGTCGGATTTGAACTCAGGTCCTCCTGATTCCAGGGCTGGTCCTCTATTCACTGTACCACCTAGCTGCTCCTATTTTATTTTAATTTAATTTAATTTAATTTTTGCTAAGATGTTTTTCTAAATATGGGGTAAAACTTAACTGATATTGCTGGCAATCCGAGAGGCGTAGTAACTCGAATTCTGACCCTGGAGACAAGGAGAGACTTCTTGGAATCCTTCCTCTGATACTGACTACCTTTGTGATCATGGGCAAATCATCTCATCTTTCCACATCTGGAAAAGGGCAGTATAATACCTGCTGACCCTCAGACGATTATTCTGAGGGTCAAATGAGAAAACCTTAAAGCGCCAAATAAATGTCGGTGGTTATTGTTCTTAACCATTGATGGTCACTGTCATTCAAAGGCTAGCCTAGCTTAGTTGGGAGAGGCCAGTCATCAAGAAGGCTGGCCACCAATGGATGGATTTTTTTTTTTTTTAAACCATAAAAATCTATAGAGTATTTCTTCTAAGGCTTGGAGTGGTTGCAGTCTGTATTGGTGAATGAAGTGTGCATACTGGTGAAATCATAGGTTGTTGATCTCAATTTTCATATAGTATATGCATTATTGCATGCCCTTGCTACCATATCTAAAGACTATGTAATGTCTTGACCTCCTTTTTTGGATTCTGATGAGCATTATACCATCACTTTGCTGATTGTCTTGCCCTTAGCAAATACAAGATTTCCTGGCTGAATTATGTGAGGTTTGTAATTGCCCAGTACATCTTAGCTAGTGCTGCATTGGAGCGAGTGTGGTTGATTCTGTGGACATGCCCTCAGACATGAGAGTGACCATCAAAGATCAGCAGTCTGAATGTCCTAACAAATATTTTGTACAAGTTGAATGACCCTCCTCAGAAGGGCTCCCCTTGGGTTTTCTTCTTGAATTAAAAGGTAAAAGTGAAAGCCATAATAGGAACTCCCAGTCTGCCCTGGGTTGGAATGGGTCATAATCAGTTTGAGTCACTTGAATTCCTTGGGATACAGAATAGAAAGTGAAGGAGGCTTTGCCTCCACTTCCTAGGAAACAGGTTCATGAGGAAAAGTATTTCTCTAGTTTCACCCACTATTCTGCATATGATATTTATTGCCCTATTTATATATTAGCCAATACTAGTGGAATCATTTACTTCCTTACAGGGATCAAGTTAGAGGCCATGTAGCATAGTGGCTATGGGCAGCTAGGTGGTACAGTGGTTAGAGCACTAGGCCTGAAGTCAGGAAGCCTCATCTACCTGAGTTCAAATGTGGTCTCAGACACCTACTAGCTATGTGACCTTAGACGAGCTATTTAACCTTGTTTGCCTCCGTTTCCCGATCTATAAAATGAGCTGGAGACAGAAATGGCAAACCACTTCAATGTCTTTGCAAGGAAAACCCCAAATGGGGTCACGAAGAGTCTGACATGACTGAAAAACAAATGAACATAGAACATAGACTACTGGACAGCTTTCTGTTTTGTAGGTCCATGTTCTTACCCATTAGTCCTCTCAGTGCCTTAAAATGGTTAGAAAGGGTTCTACTTCAAAGGATGTTATAAGGATCAGTTAGTTCATTCCGCTGGCTGTGTTTTCATCTCTTTAGAGAAATTGAATCATAAGTGAAATTCAAGGCATTTATTCATGTAATAGATCATGTAATAGGTCACCGGTGTCCTCTTTTGCTTCTTTTTGGTGGAGCCTGAGATTGTTAGGGGCTTTTCCTTGAAAGACACTGCATCATTTAAAATAAAATATTTTTTTTTCCTCTCACTTTAATGATATATTTCAATATTCCCATTCTTGGGCTGTCTTACAGTGTGATTTAGCTAATGGGGATTTTGTAGTCTGTACTTAGGGAAGTCTAGCTAGTTATATACCATTCTATGTAGAGAGAGATCTCCCATTCTTTAGTAAGCTTTGCTTGGTGGATATAGAGCAAATGTCTCTTTTGGTAGTTTAGTAGAGTGTTTTGTGTTTTCATCTAAAGCTCTCAAATCTTTTTTGTGAGAAAAGAGTTGTTTTTGGTAATGTACATCCAAACTTTCTGCCTAAAAGAATTTGGAATTATATGCTTATTCATCAGAAAATCTTTGGAATTTTATAGAAACTGCTATTAGATTTTGTCCTCAGGTATATCCTCAGATCATGCTAGCAACTTGGCCCAAGATTCTTTAAGGGCTTTGCTGATATATCCCATTCCCAAGGCTCAGTATCACAGGAGAGGATTCTATGATGAATCCTGTTCAGGAAAAGTCTGGATTACTATAATTCTCTGAGACACAGAATATATGAAACCAAAAACATACAACTTCCCACAATTCCCTTCACTGGTCCCCAGCATCTTTCTTGGCACTTTTCATCTCATAAGATTTTCTCCACCCATGCATAAATTTTTCTTATACCAACTTCCATACAGGGCTATGGAACTCACCTCATGAATCACCTGAAAGAATACCATATAAAACATAGCATCCTGAACTTTCTTACGTATGCTGATGAATATGCAATTGGATACTTCAAGAAACAAGTAAGTTCTCTCCCACCTGCCCTCCCATCGCTAGTGGAACCCTAGCACCTCATTCATTTCATCAACATGCTCACAGGCATTATTCATTTTGGAGTCAACTTGTTTTTATAGAGTTGGTGAAGGGGAGAGTAGTTCAATTTTTCAGACCTGAAGCTGTGAATACAGTCATTTTCAGGCTAGAGCGTACATTACATTACATGGTGTCATATACTAGCGATTGCTGCCTGGCCAGATTAGATTGAAAATAACCAGATAGGAGGAGGAAGTCAATCAAGTTCCTAGTCCTATGTACTCGAGTGTCCTGTGTGTGGGACAAATGCTTTGGGTCTGATGAAGGACTTGGTGTAGAGATAGCAGAGTGGATTTTTCCTGGAGCTTGGGAAGTGCTTGGAAGCCCTTCTGGGCCTGTAAGACCTGCAATCTGAATTTCTCTTTTGCCAGAAGTTCTCAACCTAGTCTGTTCTCCTTCTCTACTATCTCACTCTGTGCAAGGCAGGGTGGGCTGGGAGTGAGGGGTCGATTTTTAGAATTGAAGCCCTTTTCCAAAACTAGATTTCTCCTAATAGTTTTTCAACAACTTTGGGGAATGTATCTCTGTCAAAAAAGGAAGGGACATTATGTACTGTTCTATAAAGGCTTACTTTGTTCTCCTTCTTGGAGAATGGTCGCAGTAGGGACACGGAACAAGGGTGTTGGGTGGGAAATAATCTTTATTAAATTCTAGTATAAAACAAAAACCAGGAAGCCAGTGGTAGTTGTTTCAAAGTTTGAGTTAGTTTCTTATTTCCTTGATTATAAAAGGAAGAGGTAAAAGGGCAGGAGTGGATGGATGGCCTTGGAGATCCCATAGGTCTTTGATCAATTATCCCACAATCTCAGAAGAATCCAAAAGAGATGTATCCAAGTGGGGATATGGCTATATAATTATGGACATACAGTGGGAGAACCTTGCTCTAACCTAGCTGACTATTTGCACTTGGATATATTCTGGGTATATCACAACTACATTCAGTAAGAATTTGCTCTTCGTTGGCCAGTGACATGACTGTTAGTTTTCTGTTTCACCTTAGAAATCTTAAAAAAAAAGATTCTCAGGCCTGTTTTCTGATGAGACTTTTCTTTCAGTCACTTCAACATGAGTCTAGGTTTTTCTTTTCCTTTCTGCCTTTTCCTTCCTTTCCTGCCCTGGCCCCTTCCTTTCTCTGTGTATTATTCTGTTATTTTTTGTGTTATATCTTAATATGTATTCCTTAATAATACACTATTAATCACATCCCTACAGTAAAAATGTTGTTTGCTTTTCAATTTTAAATATTAACCTTTTTTTTTTGGTGGGAGAGGAGGTGATAATGGCCATCCATATGTAAAACTTATATTCCTGATACATTTAGTAGCGTCCTATTTTTTTCTGAAGTCATAATTACTCTGGTTTCTGATTTTTAAAAGAAAACTCTTCATAAATCTATAGAATATAAAATGAAATAATTTATGTCCCCACCTATATCTAGGATTAAATAACATTTAATCTAGGGTTAAAAAAGTGTGTGTGTGTGTGTGTGTGTGTGTGTGTGTGTGTGTGTGTGTGTAACTCCTTGTTTAGGAGTTACATAATAAACCTCTAAGTACATACTTCCTCAAGCATTATGTTGGGAGCACGAGAAAGGCATGTTTGAATCTCTTTTGTTTCTAGGGTTTCTCCAAAGATATCAAAGTACCCAAAACCAAATATGTTGGCTACATCAAGGACTATGAAGGAGCCACCCTGATGGGCTGTGAATTAAACCCAAGGATCCCATACACAGAATTTTCTGTCATCATCAAAAAACAGAAAGAGGTAAGAACCTTTAATTAATATGTATTAGTAAGAAGAGTGAAGACACAAAGTGCCCCACAAGGCAATCTTCAGACTGACATGGGAAAACAAAATAACAGGGGGCTAGAGAAGTCCAAAAGAGGAATTGCCAGAGAGGGTAGGGAAGGTAATCGA
This sequence comes from Pseudochirops corinnae, assembly GCA_028646515.1. Classification (NCBI taxonomy): domain Eukaryota; kingdom Metazoa; phylum Chordata; class Mammalia; order Diprotodontia; family Pseudocheiridae; genus Pseudochirops; species Pseudochirops corinnae. Next base: position 525,718,727 of record CM053585.1, read on the forward strand.
GACATAGAGGAGGGCATGTCTGGTAAGGGACATAGTATGTACAAAGACATGGAGGTAGGAGAGTCCAAGTTGGGTAATGGTGGGAGATAATAACTATGTCAGGAGAGAAAGTTAGGGCCAAATTGTAGAAGGTCTTGAATGCCCAGCTAGGAAGTTTGGATTGAATCCCTTAGACAATGGGGGACAGGCAACATATTCTAAGCCATAGAGTGATTAAGATTGCCCTGGTAGGGGGAATGTAGGAGGGACAGTAAATTTTCCTATTTTTCTATTAACATCAGTAGCTTAAATAAACCTTTCCAAAAACCAGTCCTGTTTCTTGGTTTCTAGTGTTTAAAAAAAAAAAAGCAACAAAAAAAGTCCCATCCTGTCCTGGTACTTGGTTTATTCCCAGGGATAAGAAAGGAAGGGGGAAAGCACCTTATAAAACTTTTGCTTCATGTGGCCAAAGACACAAGACTGAAAAAAAAAACAGTTTTAAGGGGGAGGTGGAGGTGGAGACTTTTTCATTAATAAAAACCAGCAGACTGCAATTTCCCTGCGAAGAAGAGGTACCTTGTATTTGGTTGTTATCTTGACTTGCAGCAAACAGCCCTGTATTCAGTAGTCTGGTGTTTTCTTTTTGGAAGAAAGGTCTAAGTAAAGCATTATCATGATGGAGCAGGCCCCTGGCAGGGACACCATCGGATGGGCACAGCCACAGGCCTGAGTCTGCAACCTGCTCCTTAGGTCTGCGTTGGTCCCAGAACACTGCAGCCTTGGAGCTCTAGCAGATGGCTTTGCAATGAATCAGTTGTGACTCAGGGTGGATGCTGACAGGGGTCTTAGAGGTCATTTGGCCCCAATCCCTTCATTTCCTAGAAGAGAAACCTGTGACTCAGCAGGTAGTAAAGAGCAAGGCCAGCATGCAAGCCCGTATCTTCTGCCTCCACCCAGTACTGTTCCCACTTGGCCACACTGCCTTCTTTCTGTGGAAATTCTTCTTTAGAAAAGATAGTCTGGGGGCATCTAGGTGGCACAGTGAGTAGAGCACCAGCCTTGGAGTCAGGAGGACCTGAGTTCAAATGTGGCCTCAGACATTTAACATGAAAAACTAGCCGTGTGACCTTGGGCAAGTCACTTAACCCCAATTGCCCTGCCTTCCCTCCAAAAAGATATATATATATATGTGGGGGGCGGAGAGAGTGAGTGAGTGTCTGGACTGGTTACGCCAGGTCTTTTCGACAGTCACTGGAAATGAGATATTCAGTATCTAATCCCTTTTCTTCAAGCATTTTAAAACAGTTGAAGCCCCTCCTAAATGTTGTGACTTATTCCACCTGTAGTGATAGGTGAAAAAATCCAGCCTTAGACCCTGTGTGACCCTGGGCAAATCACTTTACCCTGTTTGCCTCAGTTTCTTCAACTGTAAAATGAGCTGGAGAAGGAAAAGGTGAATCCAGTATCTTTGCCAAGAAAACCCCTGAATGGGGTCATTAAGAGTCAGACGTGACTGAAACAGTTGAAGAACAACAACAAACCAAGGCATAGATGAAGGAATGAGAAGATTATTAGTTAAGATGGTGATATAGTGAAGGTGGTGGTTTGACGCTAACATGGCTGCAAGTTGTGTATGAATTGGAGGAGAGAGTAGTTTCAGGGAAACCATTGAGGAGACTCCTAATATAATGGCCCAGACTTCAAGTGAGGTGGGTTCATCGTTGGTGGTGAGGACTGGAGTGGAAAGAGCAGTATTTGTTTTTGCAGGACTTGGCAATAGATTGAAGCTAGGGAATGAAGGGAAGGTGCAGGTAGAGTCATAATTGACTAAAGGTTTCTAGCATGGGAGAAAGGAAGACTGTTGGAGTCACTGATTCAAATGGAGTGGATTGGCATGGGAAATAAGAGAAAGGCCAGAAGGAAGAATTTGGAGTTGAGGTGGCAAAATGGGCCCAGGGAGGACATCTAGAGAGCAGAGGCACTTCTCCTTTTTTATGCTGTGGATCTCTTTGGCAACAGCCTAGTGAAGCCTAGAAGAATGTTCTTAAATGTATAAAATGCAGGTGATTATAAATAAAACTACTTGTACCAAAATGCAGTTATCCAAATATTGAGGGGAAAAATAAGCTCACAGACTGCACCTTAAAAAGCCTTGCTCTAGACTAGCGGTTCTCAGCTTGTGGGTAACGACCCCTTTGGGGGTCAAACGACCCTTTCATGGGGGTCACCTAAGACCATCGGAAAACACATATTTCTGATGGTCTTAGAAACTGAGACGTTGCTCCTCTCTCCGTCTCCAGGTGGGTCTGCCCACACACTGATATGCTCACATGCGAGTATTAAAGGGTCACGGCATTAGGAAGGTTGAGAACCACTGCTCTAGACAGTAGTACAAAAGTCACAAAGGAGAAAAACAGAAGTTTTCCCCTTGTTACTTGGTTTTCTATACAAGTGTGATGACTTGAGACAGTTTTTAAAAGTAATAATCTCAGACAAATGTGTGTTTGAGTACTTAAGCCAAAAGACTATAACATGAAGGACCCTAGCTAACTGACGTTGTCTTTTGAAGATCTATCCATAACCAAGGCTATACCTCTAGTTCACAAGTTTCTCCCTTGTACTCGTTGAATCGATCTTTTATGAATAATAGTTGACATTCACACCAAAGTTTGCCAAGGAATTGATGTCACGCCATTTAAGCCTTCAAACCACCATGGGAGGTGGATACTACTGGCATTATCAGCCCCATTTTACAGATGAGGAACCTGAAGTCCAGGATTTGCCCAGGGTCACACAGCCAGTAGGATTTGGACCCCGCCCAGCTGATCCCAAGACAAGGCTCCATCCACCATATTGTACTTTTTCATAGGATTGATGATAATATACCTACCTCACGTGGTTGTTGTGAGGCTCAAATGGGGTTAAGTGCTTTGCATATCTTCAGGTGCTATTTGGAAGGTCAAGTGTTATTATTTTTAAAATCCTAGATTTAACCAAACAATAAGTATTTATTAAGCAAAGTTAGGCACAGAAGATAGGGTTACAAAGAATGACATAATCCCTGCTCACAATGTTCTTTCATGCTAATGGAGAAAGCAAGTAGATATAAAAAGATTTATGTATGCATAATAAGAAATATGAAGGTAGTAAAGACATTGATCAACTTTGATAAATACTTCCTAAGCACAAAGTGAATAAATTTAAAAAAACAAGGTAGTCTATGAGGGAAGCAGTTGGGAAATCATGAAATGTTGTGTGCCAAGGTGGTGCCTGAGCTGCGTCTTGAAGAAATAAAGGGGACTCTGGGAGTTGGAAGTAAGGAGGGCAGCCAGGCCACAGATAGGGGGTATAGGGAATGCAGGACAGAAACCGGGCTGGTGTGGCTGGCTCATAGGGTATATGTAGGAGGCTTGGGAGGGAATATGAGGGAGAGAACTGTCAGCTTGATTCACTGGGTTTTGTTGTGATGATTTTCCTTGGAAAGGAATGTCTCAAAACTAGGCATCATCATTTTGTGAAATTCTTTTATTTTAAATATTGAAAATACCTCTTCAGCTGATATTATTGCTTTAAAGATGTATTTTCCTCCCTCCCAGATTATTCCTTATTATAGGTAAAATCAGATTACTAAAGAGAACCTTGGTGGTTTTTCTTCTTTGTAGTTTTTAAGGATTGCCTGAGGGTTATATCCCCTACTCAATTAAATCATGGTTTGACTCCCAAGATGAAAATGGTCTGGGGACTTGATGGGTGGCTTACAGGCTAAATAAACAGTTTCAGTACAAGCTGCTTTCTTCAGGAAAATCTAAAAGATACTAAAACAAGTCACTTCAGTATATTACGAACCCTGGATCCTTAGAATGTCCTCCTTTCCCCCAAAATGCCCCCCCCCCCTTACTCGTTAGGGTCACGGAGCTTATTTGTCTTCAGATTGTGCAGATGTGGGCTTTGGCTGAGATGATTTAAATAAAACTTAAGGCCTACCTGTTACAGGGTAAATTTACCACCTTTGAAGACCATTAATCTGCTTTGTCGGTCCAAATGGCACAATTCACACAGAGGGGATATAAGGGGGTTCCGGCTAGGTGAGACTGACTCCGATGTTCAGGGGTAATTCATTGTCAGTTTCATCCAGCCTCCTCTGAGAAACCCAGACACAGTAGATGACTTATGGTAAATATGTTAAATGAGACAGTGAGCCCACGGGCAGGCCTCTCAATATTAGCTTTTCTGCTCGGTGGAGATAAGTCATTTGGAGACAATGGTGTGCATGGAGCAGAATGGGCTTTGGCTTAATAATGGAATATTTTCATTTCTTGCCTACTGAAAAGTGTATCCATTTTTTTTCTCTCTCCTCAAATTGTGCACTTGCTCTTTCCATGTGTGGGGGTAGTTGGGAATCAAAATATTGAATGTTATTGACTTCAGCTCTCCTGTGAACTTTCTCCTTCTAAATTGTATTTTTCTTCCTCTGGTTGCAGATAATTAAGAAGCTTATAGAAAGGAAGCAAGCCCAGATTCGAAAGGTCTACCCTGGACTTTCGTGTTTTAAAGATGGAGTACGCCAGATTCCAATAGAAAGCATCCCAGGCATTAGTATGTATAGTGTTTTCTTCCAAAGCAAGTTGTCTGGTTATGGCAGTAACCCCCCTGCAACAGTGACCTGAGGTGAACAAGACAATCATGTTCTTGTTCAAATAAAGTCCTTGGTGGGCTCAAATGCCAGGCTAGCAAAGAGCCAACCTCTCCTGGGTTTTGAGAGTTACATTAAGGTTCCTCCTTCTCTGCCTTGGATGATTTTTAGTCTTTTAAAAAACAAAGCAAAACAGTTCACCTCCTTGCATACTCCCCTCCTTTGAGTAAGCAGGGCATCAGGTGGGATTTCTCTTTGCTGTGGCATTGTTGTAAGGTGATTAGAAGTGGCAATGATTGAGGATTCTGCTTAAGAGCTATGTGTCTGGATAAAGGAGGGTTTTACTCACTTCTGCAAATTAAATTAGTTTCTTTCAAACTTACTTTTCTCACAAAGAATCTGTGTCAGAGTTTATAGCCAGCAGTATGTTCTTGGGAAGGAGACACCTTAATGTGTGTTCTCCTAGTATTTTTTTCAAGTATTAACCCAACCAACAGAGAGGGGGCATAAAGAAGGGAAAAAAATCCAAACAAATCCTTTGTTGGACAGAGGCAAGAGAGAGCCACTTTATATTCAAGTCTAAGCCTTAGCAGATAGCATTATAATGTGGGGTTCTTGACTTGGGTCCTTTAAAAAAATATTTTGATACCTCTATTACAGTATAACTTGTTTCCTTAATCATCTTGTGTTTATTTTTATGTATTTGCAAACATTCTGTGAAAGAGTCCCCAGATTTCACCAAATTGCCAAAGGCAATAGGGTCCATGACAAGAATAAAAATTAAGAAGGATGGTTCAGCTCTGGTGGTATTTGAAATGTCATCACTGTTCATCTAGGACTGAGACATTTCTTCTTTCTAGGTTTGGACAGTGGAGGATCATCTGGTTTTGGCAAAGCAGAGCAGAACCTTGCTTGACATTGAACAGCTTAGTCTCCTCATGCTCAGGGGTTTCAAAGGGGCTGTCACTGGCTAGTGGCAGCTACTGATCTATATACTGGCTTCTAGTGCAATATTAAATGGAAATAAAAGTACAACATTCACCTTAAAAAGGTTGAAGGGAATGATGGAAAGGGAATATGAAATAAAGTCTTACAACTTTGTTTCACTGTCTTAGTAAGTGTTAGGAACTAACTGGAGAAGAGAGTCACTTTCTTTTTTAAATAAACGTACACTGACCTTTTGTTTTCACATTGCCTAAATCCCTTTCTCTATCCCCGAGAGTCCATTTCGGTCTCTTATTGGGAATAAACTTAAAGAGCCCTCTTGTAGCAATATTGTGATTTATTTATCTTTATTATTATGATTAATACTTCACTAGGACTTAGTTTCTAAGAAGATGCTAACTTCGTTACCCTTTGGATAAAAAATGCAATTCTCATGATATGTTTAATTCTATTAATGTATAGGAGAGACAGGCTGGAAACCAAGTGGAAAAGAAAGAGGGTAAGTATAATTTGATTAGAAAGTGATGTCCATGAAGATGATTTCCACCCCCACCCCCCCCGCCCCCATCCCTACCTCTCCCCTGTCCCAACATCTGCCTCTACTTCTTTTCAACTTAGAGAACAGAGCAAAAAGACCATGTTCTCTAATCTAGTATTTCCCTGGGATATAGTTTTCCTGAAATAAACTGCACCCTTTTTATATGAGCCAACACTGTACGGAATGAAACGTATTGTGGGTAAAGACTAATCCTTGTTTTCCTGTTGTTTGTTACTCTTTTCTTTCAAGCAAAGAGCCCAAAGATCCTGATCAGCTTTACAGTACATTAAAAAACATCCTGCAGCAGGTGAAGGTGAGTCGTCTCTTTTCCTTGACTTGATGGAAAGATTTTGAAATGATTTTCCTGTGTGGAATTTCCATATTAGATACCTTACTTTTTTCTTTACCAAAGAGCCATCAAAGCGCTTGGCCCTTCATGGAACCCGTGAAGAGAACAGAAGCTCCCGGATATTATGAAGTTATAAGGTTCCCTATGGGTAATGCCATTAACATTTTCTAAGTTTAGAGTTAACACTCTCTATCTAGCTGGAGATGTTGGGGGTGAATGAACATCAAGGTGTATTGTGTGAGATTCCTAGTGGGGAGGAGAGAGAGGTGGTGTGTGTGTGTGTGTGTGTGTGTATGTGTGTGTGTATGTGTGTGTGTGTGTGTGTATATTTCCTTGTGGTGGGAAGACCTGTAAACCTTGGGGATGGCAGTGACGTGAAACATTGACATGACAGTATTGTTGAGGAAAGAGGGAGAACATCTATGGCCCTTCCTCAGTGTTTCTCTGCTCCTTTCAAGCATTCTCCAGTGTCTTCCAGAGCCCCCACAATCATAGTCATGGAGAAGGGCCTGCCTTCTTAGCTGCCTGCCTTCGCTGTGTTCACATAGACTCTTTGGGTATAACCTTCGTTCAGTGCCTTTGTTTTATTTATTATAAGCAGTTATTACTTGTCCTGCTCATGTCTTTTGAGCTTCCGTGGACCAAAAAAAGGAAGGGGTCGACTAGGTAGTTTCTGAGGACCAACTCTTTTCTATCGTCCCAGGACCAGGTTTCCCCTGCGGGCCCTTCTATCTCAAGCTATCTGAGCTTCAGAGGTCCCTTGTCATCTGAAGGATCGGGGAATTCTGTGGCTGAGCCCTTATTCTTAAGCATCTTAGAGTCTAGTAGGGAAATGAGTCATGGAGACAAACAGACATTAAGAAAAAGTTAGGAAGTGATCAGGATCATAAGAATGACTAAAGGAAAGGTTGGGTGTCCCTTCTCCCTGTGAAGATCGGGAATTTGATATAGTGGAGTTGATACTTGAGGTAGGTCCGAAAGGAAGAGAAGGATCGTGATTAGTGGAGAGATGACTCACTCCGTCATGCTATGGATAGAGCATTGGGCCTGGAGTCAGGAAGACCTGAGTTCAGTTCCAGCCTCAGACACTTATTAGCTGTGTGGCCCTGAGCAAGTCACTTAACCTCTGTTTGTCTCAGTTTTCTCCTTTGTAAAATGGAGATATAATATTACCTACCTCTTAGGGTTGAGAGGATCAAATAAAGTACTTAGCATGATGTCTGGCATAGTAAACACTGTATCAATGTTGGCTATCATTATTACTGTAATTATAATTGGGGGTGGGGCGATGATGAGCTTCTTACCAGACGTGGTGAGTCAGATCAGGCATCCAGGTGGGGATCTCTGTCAGGTGTCTGTGGTCATGAGAGAGGTCAGGGCTAAGGATACACACTGTGAACCTCCCGAATAAAGGTGGTGATATCACTATGGGATGGATGCCTCCTCACCTCCACCTCTTGGAGCCCCTGGTTTTCTTCAGGACTTCCAGACTCAGCTCGGTCACTACCTTCTACAGGAGCTACTTTCAGGTTTCCTGCTGCCTTCCTATCCAGAGTTACCGACTATCTGCTTTGTATGTTTACACATACATGTGTGTACACACACATGCACACACACACACAGGCACACTGTGTTTTGTATTCAAGCTTATTATCAAGCTATTAAAGCTGAAAACTGCACTAAGACTTTTGGAGTAATCTATATATTGACTCCCCCATTGGAATGTAAGCTTCTTGAGGGCAGGGTTTGTTTCATTCTTGTCTTTGTCTCCTTAGCATTTAGCACTTAATAAATGACCAGCAGTGGTTTTCACACATTTTAGTTTTGGGGCCCTTTATTGATATGATAGAGGATCCCAGAGAGCTTTTGGTTATGTAGGTCATATCTATGGACATTGATTATATTAGAAATTAAAATGTTTAGTTTATTAGAACCTTGCAGGCTTTTTGAGATGACATTGAGATAAGATGAGAGGATGAGGAGGAAATTGAAATCAGTGAGAACTGATAGAGAGCTCTCCAATTCTTGGGGGGCAGTCTAAGGAGCAGTAGCGTCAACCAGAAGTGAAAGAGAATGATGGACGATCCATAGCTCAAGAATTAAGAGTTGGAAAAGAAGATTCCATTATGATCTCAAGGAAAGGAGACTTTAAGAAAGAAGACACACACAAATTTTAAAGTGGGGAGGATGATAGCTAATAGCATTTATGTCAGATGACTTGATTTCTCGATAAGCAGGAAAAAGGGTTTTGTATTGAAGGAGTGTGGAGGTGTCAAGATGTGTTTGAGGGCTTCAGGAGGAAAGTGGTTTGGAGCCTCATTATAGTGGAAGGGAGGCTCAGTTGGAACCAATATTCTAAGCCCATCACCCCTCCTTAAGACAGTACAACCTTGAAGTCAAGCCACTTAGTGGAGCTTCATTTTCTTCATCTTTAAAGTGAGGAGATAGCCTAGACTAGAAGTGTTAATTTTGAGGCTCAAAAGCGGCTACTCAAATCAGATTAAAATTTCTACAAGATAAATAATAGATAAAACAGTAAGTAAATTTAACAAAATAAAAAAATGTAACATAATACGACTTTGTGGTTTTTCTAAGTCAATAAGAAATTCACAGGGATCTGGATCTTTTGCATTTGATATCACTGGCCAAGACAATCCCAATGGACCCTTCAAGTTCCATAATCCTGTGAATAGCCCACCGAGCCAGTCATGTGGGGCTCATAGGGACAGGAAGGCAGTGTGGCAGGGAGTCAGTAAGAAACAAATGCAAACATTTTTGTGGAGCACCAAAGGCCCAGTTGAATTTTGTCCATATTGGTCTCTTTCTGCCAGCTTCCTCTTGAATATTTTGCATAGTACATCACCAGTGGGAAGGGGAGGGAAGGAAGCATCTATTAAGCACCCCAGGGGTGCCAACAACCCTCCTCATTTCCAGCTGATGATCTCTTGTCCCTTTTGACGCCTTTGTCAGGCTGGTGAAACTTAGGCATGTGAAAGGAAATGCTAACTTTCACTTAAAGGTTAGTAAAAATAAAGATCTAATTTTTTTTCTGGACCAAGTTTGTGGACCCACTGAAATCTGATCATGGAACTCTTGGGTGTGTATAGACCCCAGGTTAAGAACCCCTGGGATAAATGATCTCTGGAATACCTTCCAGCTCCATATCTGTGAACTTAGGAGTCTCAGACCTTAATTCAGACAGGTTGCCATTCTGAATCAGGGGAGAAAGTTTCCAGACCAGGATTTCCTAACATGGATAGAACTACAGGTTAAGAAATCTCCTCTTACCCTAATGGAGGTGATGGCTAGCATTCTCATTTTCTCCTTTTTTTATTTCTTGTAGATTTTTGGATGTCTGATACAAACATTTGACAGTGACATTGCATTTTATATCTGCAATGTCATCTCATTCCATCCTCACAGTAATCACATAGGTATTGTTATCCCTATTTAACAGATGCATAAACTGAGGCTCATACAGCTGGTAAGTGTCAGAGAGAAATTACAAAGCCAGGGCTCTCCTGACCCTATGGTCAGTTTTCTTTGCCCTGCATTATGTTTAGTTCCCTTGCCATTTTAGAGATACATATGAAGATTTTTTGAAATCGAAAACCTGCCTGATTGTGTCTGTTTTTCCATGACTTTCTTCTGTTTTCAGCTTAAAGCACACTTTCTAGAGGAAGCCTTTCTGGGTCCTCTGAGCTGCTAAGGCATTCCCCTCTTAGATGGTCTCCCATCATGTATATACCTTGTATATCTAGTTAGATTCACCTCATTAGTAGGTGAACTCCTCGAGCCCAGGGGCTGTTTGAGGATTCGTTGTTACTTTCTTTGTCTCTCTAGTCCTTATCACAGTGTCTGGCATAGAATAAACACCTAATAACTAATTGTCAAAATTTGAAAGCATATGGTCGTGGTATTGGTAGGTAGATGTGTTTAGCAATCTCCCGACACTCCATGTGAAATTGTTACGTTTATGATCTTGAAAGCTGTTTCCAGGTTTATATTCAAAACAAATTAAAGGCAGCACGCACTACCTCAAGTAGAATTAGTAGATCTTTTGAGGGAAAATTGTGGAAGCTGCTCTACATTTTTCCTATCAGTTATGGTTTCCATTTTCAACTTAATACGGTTTCAAAGTAAGGGGTCACATTAAAACTTTTCTTCTTTTTCTCATATAGTCACACAAAGCTTTGTGTGGATGGATGTATATTTGATGATCACTGCTTGGGTTTGGAGGTCTTAATCTTCATTTTTCCTACTTTAAAAATAAGTCAAAGCTAAGTGGGACACTGTGTATTTCTTCACTGATAAATGTAAAATTAAAGGGGTTTTAGGGTTTAATAATACATAGATCACCAGCGTATTTGCACTTGCATCATTTATCTAGATCTATGCAGCATCAGATGAATCCAGTGAAAAGCACAGAATAAGTCACCATTTGACTAAAATGCTTAAGTTGATTCTGCTCAAGTGCTCTAAATCCATATGGAGGCATGCACGGTCTTTGCAGGAATAGGCAGTTCATCATTCTAAGCGTTTCTCTTTCTTCATGTATAAAATCTTCACTTGGGGCTCCTTGATTACCAGAGGGTATTTCCTGTTCTGACATTCTGAGTCAAATTCCTTTCATGATAAGTTATCTGTATCTTCATCATTCATAAGACTAAACCTTGGAGTGAGAATCTTCTTCTTGAAGCTGGATAGGGTGTGTGACTGAAATGAATGCATTTTATTTTATTTTTTGAAGGCAAGGCAATTGGGGTTAAGTGACTTGCCCAAGGTCACACAGCTAGCAAGTGTGTCAAGTGTCTGAGGCCAGATTTGAACTCAGGTCCTCCTGACTCCAGGGCCAGTGCTCTATTCATTGTGCCACCTAGCTGCCCAGAAATGAATGGATTTTAAAAGGAGAGTTGTGCACCTTTGACACTGTAATTAATTGTATGACCCTGGTCAGGTCATTGACTTTGGCAGTATCCCAAGCCAACTCCCTAGGACTTTTACATATCTACTAAGTCATAGATGGGTTGCCATCTGAATTGGTGGAGGGAGTTTCCACGCTCAGAGATTCCCCAGGTAGATTAAAAAAAGCATAGGTTCTTTGAGTCTTGGAGCTGTCCTGTCTGGAGCCCATAATCTTGTTAATGAAATAAATGATTCTCTTTGTTGCTCCTGTTTATCAGCTAATACTAAAATCGATCAAAGACTGTTGATATTTTCTTTCTTACACAGATTTGAAAACCATGAGTGAACGGCTCAAGAATAGGTACTACGTATCTAAGAAATTATTCATGGCTGACTTACAGCGGGTGTTTACCAACTGCAAAGAGTACAACCCCCCTGAGAGTGAATACTACAAGTGTGCCAATATCCTGGAGAAATTCTTCTTCACCAAAATTAAAGAAGCTGGATTAATTGACAAATGAGAACTTTTTTTTTCCTTCTCCTTTGCAGCAATTAATCCGTCACCAGGCCTGACGAGTGGAGTCCAGTTTTAAAGAACTGGGATGATGTATTGAAGATACTTAGACGTGTTTTGACTAGCACTTTTCAAAAAAAAAACAAAACAAAACAACAAAAACAAATTCCTCTTATAGCTTTTCAGATGTGTATTTAAATGGAAGTTATAGAACATTTTTATTTTATGAACTAGATTTTACTCTTTACTATTAATGTACATTTTCTACAGTGTGTAATTTAGCAGTATGTTCAGTGATAGGTAATCAGGGATTTCCTCCAGGCCTACATGGGAGGAGATTGCACATAGTACCAAGTTCTGGGGGCTTTGGAAAAATTTCCAGCCCGTGAATGTTTTTAGTTTGTTTTCTAATGGAGTGACAGAGTTTATTTTTATTTTGTTCAGGAGAACATTAAGGAAGGGAAGAGTAATTTTTAAAGAAAAAAACCTTTTTTTAAAAAAAGGTGAAATACATTACGTTTGAGGTCTCATTGGAGACCTCTAAATATATATATTTTTAAAAACACTCATCTAGGTGAGGTGCTGTGAGCAGTTCTGGAGTATGAGAATTTGAAGGGAGGTGGCTGAGTCTCTTTGGACATTCTGTACTGCTAAGACTTTTTCTAAAAATTTGGATTTTTGGAAATAATACTATCTACTTATAATAACTTGGGACTTTATGACCACTATTTCCATATTTTTTTTCCTCTAGATTGATGTGTCATGTCCTAGTTTCATTTTGCTTATGCAGGACATAAGTTCCCAAATTGGCCCCAATAGCTACTTTAGTCATCAAGAGTAGGGGCTTACATTCATTCGCATGCTTTATTGAGGCCTAGTTTTTTTTTTTTAAGTCATATTCTTATCCTATAAAATTCATGAAGAATTAAAAAAAAATTATCCCCATGGTATGTTCAACGACATCAGCTTATTGCAAGATCCCAACAAACAAGTCCTCCAGGTTCTGTATTTGTCTATGGAAAATCTATTTTCTACCAAGCTTTACAGTCAGTATTTTAACTACTATGGTGGTATCACACCCAGAAAGAAGCCTGTCCCATTCCAACTCCATTCTACAATCTCGTTACTTTGTCGTTACATTTCAGCTCAACACTGGGATAAATTTACGGATTACACTACGGGGAACAGTGGTACGTTTACCAGTCCAGCTCTGGGAAAACCATCTCCTACAAAATATAAAAGAAAACCAAACAATGTTCTTGACACTAATTTTTTTTTGTGATGCAAATATATAAACTTGATTTTTTAAAAGACTGAATCTTAGCCTTTGTTTATATTGGGTAGAAAAACCTCATGATTACAGCGATAACAGTGGTAGTCACTGGCTGTGAAGTTGCCAGAAACTGAGTATGTGAGGGAAAACGAGCATATCGATAGGTTGCAGAATTTCATTGGGCCGATTGATGTCACATTACCACTATGAGAATTAGTATGGGAAAAGAGCTACTTGGAATGCTTGCTCACACTAAAAGATGCCTCAACTTTTTAAAAAAATAAACCAACTTAATTTATAATGGAGTACAGAGATGCAGTTGAATGAAGATTCCCTGGCACTGGTTTTAAACATTTTGTAAACTGGGCATTCTGTAACATCTGTTGAGCTTGGTAACCTGTGAAAGTTGGTTATTTTCTGGGTAGATTTTCTTATATAGTATTGTCTTAAAAAAAATCAGATTGTCTCTTCTATATTGAAAGCATAATTTATGTTTTCTAATTTAAAAATTAATATTTTCATATAGATATTGTGCAATAAAAGCTGAAGTAGGATGTGTGGTTTTTGCAAATGCTTTAACAGCTGATAAAATTTTACATTTGTAAAAATTAATATATTGTACTGGTACAAAATAGTTTTAAATTATATTTTAAAAAGTTCCAAATCTTCTGGCATCTTGTGTTTTTATTCCAGGGGATTTCCTTTAATACTACAAATAGGAAAGGATTAATGATTCATCACAGACTTTTAGTTTCTACTACTGAGCATCTTTTTTCATGATTTCCCCATTAGTTGGTAAGCTCCTTGAGGGCAGGGACTGCTTACAAAGTTCTTTCTGTCCCTGGCTCTTAACACACACACATACTTAAGTGAATTCCTGCTGCCTGTTTCAACTCAAGAAGCCCTTAGCCCAATGGTTCTCAACCTTCCTAATGCCGAGACCCTTTAATACTAGTATGTGAGTATATCTGCACGTGGGTGGACCCACTTGGAGACAGATAGAGGAGCGATGTCTCGGTTCCTAAGACCATCAGAAATATGTTTTCCCATGGTCTTAGGTGACCCTGTTCCACTCCCAAAGAGGTCATGACCCACAGGTTGAGAACCACTGCCTTAGCCCATTAAAGAGGGTTCTTAAGCACATAGATTGCTTATATCTTTCATTATATATTGGACACATGTAGTAAGTACTTGAATGCTTATTGACTGAGGGATTCAACTCAACACAGAAGCCCACAAAGACACTATCTGTATAGTCTGTGATGAGTTGTTAGAGAAACTGGTGGGATTCCATTGCTTCTTTAGCTGCTAGTTAACTTAGTCAATAAAGATTTATTAAATGCCTACTGTGTGCCAGCAGAAATAGAAAAGTGATGGGGTCCTGCAAAGGGTAGTCCTTTTAAATATAACTTTTGATTGTTCCCCAATCTCTGACCTGTAAGGGTTAGATCAAGGGTGTGTATACCAACACACTTAGTGATATACAATTAAAAGCAAGCCATGGAGATGGAGCTCATAAGCCACCCAAAAAGGAGTGCTCATAGCTAACAGGAATGGAGTCAGATGGGCAAGACAACAGTCACCAAAGGGGAGTAAGATGGAGAAAGAGTGGTTGGGGGAAACCAAAGCAGACTGATGGACACCAAAGATGTGGAGATCATGCAACACAAATTTATGCAATGAGCACCTAGCATGAGGAAGCCAGAGTGTATACACTGATACATCTAAAATATACAGACTAAATATAATTATAGAAGCAAGGGAGAGGAGCACTAATCATGGGGAAGATAAGGAAAACTTCACGTGGGAAGTGGTACTTGGTTGGCTCCTTCAAGGAAGTGAGGGATTCAAAGAGGCAGAAGGGAAGTAAGAAGAGCATCAGCTAGGTGCCTCAAAGAGTAAACCTCTGAGCTTAGTCAGTACTTGTACCCAAAAGACACTGGCTGTGTGATGCTGGGCAAATCTCTTTAAATTCTCTGAGCCATTTTATTCATCTGTAAAATGAGGTATGGACTTGGCCTCTGAGGCCCTCCCAGCTTTAAATCATAGGTTCCTGTGACTAAAGGTATGCCAAAGAATGTCAACTAGAGACAACAGCAACTAGGCCAGTTCATCAGGAACTTAGTATTTAGAATTTAGCGATTTGGGAGTGATGTGAAATCAGTGTGGAAATATAAATGGAAGTGTCAGAGAAAGGAACATATTTATTTGTCCTCCAGGTAATAGGGAGCTGCTGAAACTTTTTGTATAGGAAAGTGACAGTCATAGGGACAGGTAATACAGAGAGAACTTGTTGAGGGACACATGACAGCCCCCAGAAAAGGCATTCATAAAGGTTTTGGAATTATTTAAGGTGTAGGCAACCCAGCTATATACATGAAAGTAAAGGTGGAAGACAGGAGGGAAGCCTGGGGTAAGGCTAATAAAGTCAGATTCACAATAAAGCTCTAATAAGGCTGTGAGTGGGGTGCAAAAGGTCCCTGGCATGAGAGAATTCAGATTGCTTCAAGGTTTTGGGAATCTTCAGTGCAATTTCCATGAAAAGAAATAAAATATTTGTGACAGGAGAGAAACATCAAGAATGGAGGGGTTTCATAACTATTTAGACTATGGGAATTTTATTTCAACAAAATGGTGTGGGCTCAAAATTGCCCAATAAAAGGATAACTGTAAAATAGCCATGTTGCCTACCAAGAGGACCTAGGCTTGGAAGACATTTTTAATTGGTAGATTTCAAGTCTGATAAAGGATTTGAATTTAAAATGCTGATATTAAGCTTATTTATGGACTCAAGAAAAATTCTTTTGCTTAGAATAAAATGGAAAGCTGGAAAAAGAAACATGAAAACCATAGAAAACATGGGAGAATATAAAACATTTACAGCATCTGAAGTATTTTTCTGTAATTCATATTAGTTATGTGTCCATTGACAATCACTTACTAGGCACTTACCCTGTGCCTAGTATTGTGCTAAGCAGTGAGTGGTCTACAATGAGACATCACATATGTAGTTGGTTGTCCCCATGTGCCCCACACAACACCTGAACCAGATTAAAATATAATACAGAAATATCTAAAAAGCTAAGTTAATAAATAAACCGCAGGGATCTTCATGTAAAGATTAGTGGCCCCCTTTTTGAGTTTGACACAAAAGGTCATGCACCAACTCTCCCTCCACTGTAGTCTGTTTGTAGCCTTTTCAAAGTGAAATAATTTACCATCAGTTCAGTAGGTGACATTGATGCTTGCTTAAGGTGTCCAACAACTGCTGAAAACATCATGCTAAAAAGCATGAGAGCAAACACAGCCCTGCTTCATTCCATTGGTGACTGAGAAAGCATGAGAGCATAGTCCATCATCCAAAACCCATGCAAGCATGCTGTCATGAAACTGATGTAAAATACTAATGAACTTCTCCAGGCAGCCAAATTTTGCCATGATTTTCCACAAGTCCTCACAACTGACATTATCAAAGGCCTTGGTCAGATCAATGAATATTGCATATAGATCTCTGTTCTGCTCCTGGCATTTTTCCTGGAGTTGTTGGACAGCAAACACCATATTGACCATTCCTCAGCCCCTTCTGAAGCCACACTGACTTGCAGGTAGATAAGCATCTTCCAGGTGAAGGACCAACCTTTTAAACAGGACTGGCAAGAATCTTGCAAGCAACAACTAAGAGAGAGGGAACCCCTAGAGCAGTGGTTCTCAACCTTCCTAATGCCGTGACCCTTTAATACTTGTATGTGGGCGTTATCTGCATGTGGGTGGACCTGCCTGGAGATGGATATAGAGGAGTGGTGTCTCGGTTCCTAAGACCACCAGAAATATGTGCTTTCTGATGGTCTTAGGCGACCTCTGTGACCCCTATGAAAGGGTCGTGTGACCCCCAAAGGGATAGTGACCCATAGGTTGAGAACCGCTGCTTTATAGAGATAGACAATGGAAACATCCTTGAACTCCTGGGGGATAACCTCTTTTTGCCACAGAACCCAGAAAATGTTAGTCAGCTTTTGTATGAGCAGTGGATCTCCTCCCTTGTAAATCTCAGCTGGGACAGCATCAGCACTAGGTACTTTGCCACATAAGAGGAGCCAAATGCCATTCAAAACCTCTTCTATCATTCCAAGTTTGGCTAGAGAAGGACTGACTTCAATCTGAAGTAATGATTGATGCCTTCAGCACTGATTAATGATGGTTTATTGAAAACATTTATGGAAGTGTTCTTCCATCTCTTCAGAATCATGTCTTTATCACTAATCAAAGTGGCTCCATCAGTACTGAGTAGTCAAGATGCACCATGGATTTTGGCCTATAAAGAGCCTTCAAGGTATCATAAAAGTGCTCTGGAGTCTTACTATCAATGTAAAACTGAATTTCATCTGCCTTCTTACTGAGCCAAGAATCCTGCATTTCTGTTTCTCTGGCACTTTACTTTTGCTGGCAAGATGGATGAACTATCATGTTGGTAAACCTTGTGGAGTTCTCATTTTCCATTTACTGGCTTCTGAATTTCCCAATCATTTTTGTCAAACCAATATTGATGTTAACTACTGTTCTGGTCCAGATGAGTAAATGCAGAGCTGTTCACCAAATCCCTGAAAGCTGCCCACTTCTTTTCTGCTTCACTATTGCCAACCATGTGTTGGCTCAGTTTTCCCTCCAAGTTAGCAACAAACTGTTCACTTAGAAAAATGCTTTAATCTGTTGACATTTAAGTCTTCTGGTGGTTGTCTTGCCTTGGGGCTGCCACTTTTGTCAAATACAGGTATTTAGCTTGGAGAGGGTAAGTCTCTGTTCAGTCCAGCACTCTGTGTCATACATCACCTTTGTCACTCTCACATCCTGTTTCTTTTCCTTACATAGTCTATAAAATGCCAATGTTTTTTATGAAGGTGCATCTTCAAGGTTTTACTGCATTTAGGTAAATGGAAGAGTCTTGGGGATGAAGTCATGAGATGCACAAGTCTTTAGTTGGAAGAAACCATCACTGTTGCTATTTCCAATTCCATCCTTCCCTAGGACTCCCTGCCACATCTGGCAGTCTCTGCATACTCTTGCATTGAAGTCACCCAGAATTAGAAGCTTGTCCTCTTGTGGCAAACTGACGATGAGGGTCTCTTCATGAAATTTTGCTCAGACCTCATCAGGGTTCGTCATGGTGGGAGAATATGATGACAGCATGATGCTTTCCTGCAAGTTGCAATGGCATTGCCATGAGCCTGTCATTCACTTCTTTTGGAGAACCCAGGGATTGCCAAATCCCACTGCTGCTTCATTCCAGTGAGATGACCCAATGTCCTGGTCTGCCTTTGTGCAGGGTTGTGACAACAGCTCCCAGTATATCCATACCGGCCAGTCATCACAGGACTTTGAGGTAGATAGAAATGATAAAATGTTATGGGTGATATCTTTTGACTTGAGCATAAATTGGATTTGTGAGATGCACGAAGTCAGCCTCACTCTTCCAGAGTTATGCAAGTCCAGTGGCAAGACAAGTCAAAGACTTTGATCATGGCTTGGGATACTGTGCCTAATCTTAACATCTTTGATATTTTACCAAGCTCTAAGTTTTCCACAGTGCCTGCTTCAGCTGCCTTCATGGCCGCTAGAATAAATTGTTCTCATCCACCCATTCTACCAAGGAAAATCTTTACATGCTTGTGGTAGCCACTCTTCTAACTCACTGAAGGTTTTGAGATCCCTTGGTTACCCTCAACCCTGGTTTAACCCATCTGCTAAAACAGTTTACCAGGGTGTGCCTGCTGTGGATGCTACAATTTCTTGGAGCCAGAGGTGAGAGTTGGGTGAATCAGGTAGACACCAAAAGTGGAAAGCAACTCTGGAAAGGGCTTGGCATCTCTCACACCAGAGGTACTAGTCTTCCTTGAACACACCCTACACCCCACTGGTGGAGGGAACATGTACATCAATGAAATCCCATATACTCTATGAGATATACGCCATTTCTGGATATTTATCTACAAAACCTTCACTGCTTCATATAACAAGGCAACTTAGCAATGGTGAACCCACAGATATTTTTAAAGTAAATTTTTTCTTACTTTTAACAAAGCAGAAGATAAGCAAAAATAGGTATCACTCTCTATTTTTGTCACATTGCAAGGGTTCAATACACAACCCCGTGCTTTCATTTTGTAGATTTGCTTTTAAGGATCTACTGAGATATCAACAGGAAGATGTGAATTGCTTGCTCAGCCAACTTTTTGTTACATTGACAATATTTTCTTATTTGCATCGAAGCAAATTGACTTCTGGTGTTTCTGATGGGATCTGCTCCTAGTGAGAATGGAGGAAGCTGCCTAGGCCAGCCCTATACCAAACAACTGAAAGTGAAGAGATATTCCTTTGAGTTTGTCCAGGTATGTAGTTATTTGACCTTTCATTGCTTTGGTTCACTATTACGAGGTAACTGAGCCAATCATGTAATTTTGTACTCCACTCAATAAAAAAGAAAATGCACGACACAGGCGGAGCCAAGATGGCAGTGTAGGAGCAGCAACATATCGCAGCTCTCACATAGCCACCCCAAAATACCCATAAAATATGACTCTAAACTAATTCTAGAACTCCAAAAACGCACACAAATATATTTTCCACTAAAGTCAGCTCGGCTACAAGGAACCATATCAGCACTGAGAACCGAAACCAGCCTGGCCTGAAGCCCTGGCTGAGCCCCGGGGGTGGCCAGATGAGAGGAGCAGTGAGTGGATTAGCGGCAGCTGTGAGCAGCGTTCAGAACTAGGTCAGTAGGACTTGCGAGGTCTTGGGAGAAAAGCGGTCTGGCCAAAATGCCTCCAGGGCAGGAAAGTGAAAGGCAGAGGTTCTGCACCTGCCTCCTCATTGCAGCTTCCACGCCCGCGGCCTGCAGACAGCAGGGGGACTAAGTGATTGTTCAGAGGCCAAGGGCTCTCGTGTTGAGCGGCCTGGATCCAGATAGTGGTCTTGGGCTAACTCAAATGACAAAAGAGGCCCAAAAAGCCAATGAGGAGAAGAATGCCTTAAAAAGTCGACTTTGCCAGATGGAGAAAGAATCTCAAAAGCACTCTGAAGAGAATAATTCTGTCAAAATTAGAGTGGAGCAAATGGAAGCAAGTGACTTCATGAGAAATCAAGATATTATCAAACAGATCCAAACAAATGAAAAAAATAGAGGGCAATGTGAAATATCTCCTTGAAAAAACCACTGACCTGGAAAACAGATCCAGGAGAGACAACTTAAAAATTATTGGACTACCAGAAAGCCATGATCAAAAACAGAACTTAGAAAGCATCTTTCAACAAATTCTCAGGGAGAATTGCCCAGATAT
>CM053585.1:525739693-525762255 GCA_028646515.1 Pseudochirops corinnae
AGGAGAGAATAGACTGGGGGAGGGGGGATACACTGGGATGACTGTTTTGGGGTGGTGGGCAGGGGAAAGATGGGAAGAAAATATGTAACTCAAAATCTTGTGGAAATGAATGATGCAAACTAAAATAAAATTAAAAAAAAAAAAGAAAATGCACTTTAAATGGAGAAGACAATTATCACAGAGCTAGCTTATAAAACTTTTATTATTTCTGGTATATGGTAAGCAACAGATTTCTTAAAGGTTTAAGCAGATATATACAAAGCTACAAAAGGTTAAATTGATTAAATCATACAAAGTGACCAGAAATTTTATTGTCAGCAGGTAATGAAACTGAATAATTAAGAGTTCTGAATGATTCTTTACCTGTCTTTTAATACATTTCAATTATGATTCCCCATATATGGGGAAAACAAAGATGTCTAAAGTTACTAATTTAAAGATTTTGTCTAATTAGTCACCACCATTTTCTCTACCATTACTACAGGAAATATAATTTTCATTGAAACTAGGGGCTTTAGGTAGTATAATACATTTAAGCTTTTAAAGAAGTTAAGACTAGTTATTTATCTACAGCAGGAAAAAAAATCAATGTCAAATTTTTTAGGACAGGTTTTTAAAGCACTATGGTGCTTTAAACAGCAGAACTTTTCATGTTAATAGTTCGGCCTACTCTGGTTCCAAGAGCACCATCAATTCCTTCCAATCAGGAAGTTTTAAGAGGAATTTCAACGACATCCAACAAAAGCTTCATTGTATTTGGACAGTGAACTTTTTCTAGAAGATCTCCGTTGTCTAGGGTCCTTTTTCTGTTTGAAAATCGGAGAATTCAAAAAACATACATCTGTAAAAGGGTCTCCTCTTCTCAGTTTTCTATGAGAATAAAATAAGATGTTAGAAGTAATTCTAAGATTCATATATAGCCTTTGTAGTTCAAATCAGAATCACAGCTGAATTAAATCACAATGTGAATCTCAGTCCTTCTGTCCCAACACCCACAACTCCCTGCCTCATCCCACAAAAAGACCATTATAACATACGTGGCAAGTGTAGGTTCCTTATAATTCACACTGAGGGTACACCTGCGCTTACGCAGGGGCAATGCAGAACTTTCTTCACTCTTGCTGAATGGAATGGAATGTTTTCTGCTTTTTGCACCAGAAGTTTGATGGATATTGGTGACATCCTTCAAGCTGACATGAAATGACTGTTGAGTTTCAAAAGGTGAACCTATGGAAAGAACATTCAAATGAAGAATGATCCGGAAAAAGTAAAAAAACCTAAAATTGTTTTCAGTTATGCAACCTGAGCTTAGAGAAGTCAGAATGTTTACCTGATGCAACTTTGGTTCTGTTCTCACAAATAAAACATGAATTTGGAAAATACAACTTTGAACAGGATAAGTATGTAAAGAATAAGAATGGTCTAAGAAAAGGGAGAAATTCTATCTTGCTGGAGTAGAGGGTAGTCAAGGCTTCATGAACAAAGTGGCAGTTGAGTTCAGAAACAAGAGGAAAACAACAAGCACATAAAGGGGTCATGTCACTTACTCACAAGACATAGGGAACAGGGTGATCAAAAGCAGGAAAAAAGGGTTGTTCAGGGGTGAACAGTTTAGCTTGGTTGGAGCTCTGAGTAGGTGAAGAGTACTCAATGAGGTTTGAAATGTAGGCTGGACTCAAGACTGTGTGAGGCCCTGAATTCTAGGAAAAGGAGTCTGATCTGTTGGAAAGTAGGATTTGGGGCTTCTAGCTTAGGTTTTTAAGTGGTAGTGTGACCTGATCATATTTGTGCTCTAGAACCAATAAAGGAGATATTATGTGTGGGATCAGTTGTGGGGAGTAGAGGAAACAGAGGCAGGTTTGTCAGAAGGTTATTATGATAATCCATTCAAAAAGCAAAAATAAAGATCTGAACTAAGGAGGTAGCAGTGGGCGGGACTGTATTTGAGACATTAGAAAAACAGAATCAATAGGACTTAGTAATTGATCTAATATGGGGTTGTAGTGGGGAAAGAGACATACACAGATGGAGAGACAGAAGTAAGTCAGGGCTGGATATATAAATTTCAAAGTCATGTGAATACAGGTAATAGTTGAAGCCATGGGAATGGACAGGATCACCAAAGAAGAAAGCACAGCAAGAGGAGAAAAGACCAAGGATAGAGCCTCAGGTAATGCTAAAAAGAAAAAAATAGAAGACACCATGAGGGAGATGGAAAAATGATTAGAAGAGTAAAGAGAGGAAAATCTGGTGGGAGAGAAGTCTTAGAATCAAAAAGTATAGTGCAGACTAGAGATGTCAGGCTCACTAAGTGAGGCTCAGATTAAAATATCATTGGGAAACATTGAATAAAATGCAACATACAACTGTGGCCTGCAGGGGTTTGTTTTTATTTGAGTCTGACTGTAACTGCTACAGAGGTCAAAGAGGAGGAAGACTGAGAAGAAGCCATTGGACTTAGTAATCAGACTATTTAGTGGCCTTTTTGAAGGTAATTTTTAGTAGAACTGTCTGAGCACATGGCAAATTTTAATGAGTTTTAAAGGTAAACCAGAGATGTGATAATGAAAGTAAGTCGAGACTGCTTATTTAAGAGTGGCAGAAAAAGAGGAAAAGATGGGGAAGTGGTAGGATTAGGAAAAAAAAAAAGAATGTTTTTGAACAGAAATGAGGGAACCAAGGGAAAGAGACTGAAGACATAAGAAAGAGGAGATAAATGACAGCACCCAAGTTTGAGGAAGAGCTGGAGAGTGAGGGGAGTGAGGTTAGAATTGGTTAGGAGAGCCATCAGCCAGAGTGGGAGGGGGAAAGTTGGGGGTGAAGGGAAGTTTGCTCTGTTAAACTGAAACAAAAGTCAGAATCAACCTCAAGTGAGCAGAAAGGCTGAAAGGAAGATGCATTTACTGCACGGTCTCAACAGATCCAACACGGGCATTGAAACCAGGTCACCCTGAAAAACAGGGAGTCATTTCTCCTAAAACGGTCTTTTCAGTTCCGAGATGTGATCACATTGGTGTCAGGAGCTCCCTGTGAGGAAATTCATCGGCAGATCTGTGGCTGCTTGGTACCTAGTGGTCTTTGGGATGTGCCTGGGGTGTGGACAGGCACAGTGACTTTCCTGGGTGTCCACGCCCGTGTGTGTGACAAAGGTGGGACTGAAACTTAGGGCTTCCTGACCTGAAGGGTGTTTCTCTATCTACTCCTCCACACTATCTCATCTATAAAAGTTCAACTGATATATAAATCAGCTGCTATAACAAGGAGGTCAGAAGAACCTAGAAATCATCTCCATCAGCGAACATTTGGTCCAGGCCACAGAAGAAACAGAGAAGCCCCAGGCAACACAGATGCTGGATGTAACCTACTTAACGAAACATGACAGAGACAGGGGTGGAAAGTTACAAGATGCATCACAAAACTGTAAAAAGGAGAGGTGGAGAATTCTGTAGAGGGCTTGGCCCAAGACCCACTGAAGTAGATGATCTCCAAAATACTTTTAGATGAAACTGGAAGGAGTACAAGAAATAAATGAAAAATAGCAGCTTGCCAGCAGTGCAACCATTATTGATAGCTGGCAGTTGAAGTACATGTGACACATTTCTTTAGCCTCTTCAAGTCCCAATTTTCTCATCTGAAAAATGGGGATGACATATAATACCTCTACTAAATCCCTTATAGGGTTGCTACTGATGTTCAAATGAGATAATTCAAGCCAAACATTTTTCCAAGCCTGAAACACTGAAGATGCTGGCTATCGTAACCACACAAAGCAAACAATAATCCTATTATCTCTGGCCCTGGTTGATGATCACACCAAGACGACTACATTAACTTTCAGACGCCCCAGCATAACAACGGCATGAACGGGCTGAGGGGCAGCTTGACGTAGCAGAGAGAAGGGCCACCTGGGAGCGAGAATGATCTGGCGTCAAGGCAATTTACTCAGTTTCTCTGGGCCCCAGGCAGGTAGCTTCCTGAGGCTCTCAGTTAGAGGCAAGTAATCAATTTGTGTCAATACCAAGATTCTTTAGGCTGATAAAATCACAGAGAAAAAGCCTTCACCAGAATAAATGAAATTTCTAGAACACTTTGATGTGTCCTTTGTGTCTCCTCCCCCTTCATCATGTATTTTAGATTCCTCTGTGGATGTATTGTAGGCTTTCCTCCAGCAGAGGTCAGACTCATTTTTGTCTTGATATCCTATAGTACAACAGGAAATTCTTAATAAATGTTAAATTTGACAGTAAGAAGGCAGAATTATTCAATGACATTACTTCTGTTTTTTCAACCAAGGAAGATCTTCAGAATGTAAAGGATCAATTAAATACAATTAACAGAGAACTGATAGGCAAGATAAATGAAGGGATGGCAAGACTGTAATAAGTAGCACTTAGAGTTCATGTTACTACATCTTGAAGCTTTGAAAAAAAAATGTCCCATGGTGACATGGACACACAGCATAGCCAGTATCACATGTGATGTCATGTGGTGACAGACACCGGCCCAGACAGGGTGAGGCTCCAGAGTAACCACGGTGTAGTCTGGATTTGAACCTTGGTCATGTTATCTTGGACAATTTACTTAAGTCATCAGGGCTTCAGTTACATCATCTGTAAAAATAAGTGGGTTAAGCTAGATGGTGTCTCAGGTTTTCACCATCAGTGGCCTCAGAAAATTTCTAGAGGCTGGCACAGGCAACACCTGCCTGCAGAAAAGCAACGCTCTCAGTCTTCAAAAAGGAAAAGTGGGTCTATTCTACCACTACAGACTTGCAGGTGTGCCTTCCATTCCCGGCCCAGTTCCAGAAGGCGTCATGAATGGGATGATTTGTGAACAATGAGAAAGGGAACCAGGAGTGATTAGTAAAGAAGAGCATCAAGGTCACATCCTGTCAGACCGATGTCATTTATAAGTCTGGTACAGCAAGCACTTCCACTTTTAGTAGGCCACAGGACAGTTGCTCAATGAATGTTTGTGGGCAAGATGGGCAGATATGGATTAGTTATAGTACAGTTAGGGAGATCAGAAGCCAGGCCAGGATGGACACATCATTGGATTAAAAGAGCAAAATCAAGTAGAGAGGTCTTGGGAGTGTCCTAGGGACTTATCCTTGGCTCTGTTCTACCTCATGACTTGGATCTAGGTATAGATGGCATGTTTATCACACGTACAGATGAAACAAATCCAGGAGGGACATCTATTTCATTGGATGGCAGAGTTGCTATGTAAGAGAGATTATGATATACTGGAAGAGATAAAAATGAAATGCTGCAGGGATAAATGACAGTCATGTAATTAAAAACAAAAGCCCAACTCCACAAGCACAGGACTGGAGAGATGGTTAGAGAGATGTCTCTGTGAAAAAGGTCAGGAGGGATTAGGATTAGGGTAATAGAGGCTTCAGGGGACTTGAAAGCTCCAAAGAAGTCAATACTGTCACAATTATAGAAGCCTAATGTGTCTGTAGGAGGCATCTTGTATCCAGAAAGACAGGGGCCACCCATCTGTCATACTCTCTCCT
The DNA here is from genome assembly GCA_028646515.1 of Pseudochirops corinnae. Lineage (NCBI taxonomy): Eukaryota > Metazoa > Chordata > Mammalia > Diprotodontia > Pseudocheiridae > Pseudochirops > Pseudochirops corinnae. Next base: position 525,745,215 of record CM053585.1, read on the forward strand.
CATTAGGCCAAACATGGAATACTGTACCTTTCTTTGTATTCCCAGCCCTCAAGATGTTGACTGGCTCATAGTAGGTGCCTAATAAAACTTTTATTGACTACTTAATTCTGAATGCTCTGCTTAAGAGATGGACACTAACAGACTGGAAGCGGCACAGAGAAGATGAAGAGAATGGAGAGGGAGGAAACAACTTCATTGTATGACCTGGTTGAAGCAAACTAAAGCTGGGTGAGATTTCAAGGGGGAGACAGAGATAGGTCATGAGTACTTCCAGGTTTTGCCCAAGGGCAGACGTAGGACTAAGAGGTAGCCATTACAAAAAAAACATCTGAATAGAACATTCTCCAGCTGCGATGGGCTGCCCAGAGGTTTTGTTCAGCACTTCCTATCATCAACCTCTTTGAGGAAAGGCTGGACTGATCACCCACCAAGGGATACTGCATGGTGGAGATAGTCAGTCATAATTCAGGCAGAAGACTCTACTGAGCTCCTTTACATTTCCAAGACTCAGGTTTCGGGTCAGGAACAAACTGAGGGGTCTCCTATGAGATGACTTTCATCTTTGACAAAAATAGGAACTGAGATAATTTTCTGAAAATGTGATAAGGAGCAGAGCTGGGGGTTGATGCAAGAGAAGTTGTTCGTAAGGCAGCCTGGGGAATGTGAGAGTAGATGGTTGATTTGTAAAGATTATCAAGTCACTTGATGTGATGAAACATAAATGTTTACACGTCATTAATTTGATAAGCTAAATTATGTCTGTAATTCATTATAAGCTTTGTAATTTTGTACAATACATGCAAATCTTTTGATTTGGCTCAACTTTATGTCTTTGCCAAACATTTTTTTTCTGCTTTTGTGGTCTTCACTAATAAGCTGTCTGCAATATGCCTAGAAATGTGTTTAAAGACCAGCCTGAAGTGGGCCAAAGAAAGCCAGGAAGAGTTTCCCTTATTATCAGCCTGAACACCTTCCCGCGCCCCCCCCCCCCCCCAAGAGACAGATGGTGATTCTGTAACCTCCCCCAGAGAAACATATGGTAAGTATATCAGCACCAAGCTATCATTTACCATCAACATCAAAACTGCAGACAAACAAATGCTTCACTTACTGATGCAGCGGCCGGTGTCTGCTCTCACAGAGCTCTCAGGGGTAGTTTCAGTCATACACTTCTTCTGCTCTAAAAGCAACCTTTTGGATCGGGGCCTCATTTGAACTGGGCTTAGGAAAGAGTCCAGACTTTGCATGTATTTGGATTTTGGTTTAAAAGGTACATAGAGCTCACCAGAATCCCGTTCTGAAATACTTGACTCAGAACTGTTCATCTCAGACTGAATGTTGATTTCTTCTTGCTCACAATCATCATTCACTTTCTTTTGCCGGAAAGGAGTGACATGAACACGTTCTTCACAATTAAAATCATAGGCATCATTGGAGTCAATAGACTCATCTAATTTTTCCTTGGAAGGGGTTTTATTACCTGCACCCCGGCTCTTCCTACCTTTTGATGCACGCTTAGATTTCCTCGTCCCACTGGATTTGCCTTTCTGTTCTCTTTTTCCTCTTTGTGAATGTTTATTTTTCATTTCAGTTTGTTTCACTTTAGGTTCTGCCACCATCCATTCTGTTTCAATAAGAGCATCTGGCTTAATCGGTCCTAGGGATAAATCAATTTGATTCTTGTTCCACTGACAGATATTTTGGTCTAGATTTTCAGTGACAACATTGTTTATTAGGTTTTCCTCAAATTCAGGACTGTCTGGTTTGCAAAATTCCTCTGTCAAATGATCAATTTCTAAATGATCTAATGTTTCAATGTGACATATATCAGCGTGTGTTTTCCGTACAGTGCAGCGCCGAACAGATATGCTTCTCGGTAAGACATTGTCAGGTAGCTTCTCCTCTTTGTTTCGAGAAGAAGTCTCATTATTAATCCCCAGTGCATCTTGACAAACAGGAGAGCTTTCTCCTAAAGATTTAATAGATAAATTCATTTAAAAGGTTCTCCTTACCTAATGTAATGTTCCTTAGACATGACAGTATCAGAAAATTGTTTTCTACATTTACAACAGGTTGTAAAAGTATCTGTTTTAGGAATAATCTTGGAAAACTTGATTATTATCATTAGGTTTCTTAGTTATATGAATCTGACTTGTGAAAAGATTTTTGTTTGGCCCCTGGAAAAAAAAACTTCTCCAAAGGTCTATTACATTCCTTTGATCTAAGAAATGAATCTAGCTGAACTAGTTAATAAATCAAACAACAAAAAATTATTAAACATCTACCTGTATAACACTATAAAAGTAGTTATAGGAAACACAAAAAGTAATGATATGCTCTTTTGGGGAACATACAATTTTACTGAATAGGCACGTGAAAAATCGATAGTATGCTACCTGGAATTTTTGTTTAAATCTCAAATGAATAGGACGGGCATTAAATGCTACAGAAATTCAGAGGGAGGAGTCACGAAAGATAGGAGAACATGGATAAAATATGGATAGATGGCAGGGAATAAGGCAGGGAGTAAGGAAGACACTTGAGGCAAGAAGAATGACATGAGCAAAGATGAAGAAGCATTGATGAGCCAGGTCTGGATTTGCCTTAAGGAATACAAAGTTAAGGATGGAAACGTGGACTGGGCCCAAACTGTGAATGGCCTTGAATGCTAAGCTAAGGAGTTTAGACTTTATTCTAAAAATAATGGTAGGTCACTGATGGGGTACGAGCAGAGTGGGTGCTGGCAAGGTAGCAATTACCTTCTACTTGAAATGATTCAGCTTTTCCTCGAAGGTCAGCATCCAGAAGAGGTGCACACCTTGGAAGTTGCCTATGAATAACAACTACAATTTATTCATTAATCCTACTGTAATAAGAATTTCAACATTTTCCTAATTTCTATGGGATTTTTTTTTAGGTATCATCTCCCAACTCCATTAAAGTTCTTTAGCCAGAGATGATCTACAAATGTTTTTTTCATTTCTCCTTAGGTTTGTATTTTTATTCCCCCCCCAAATTTATTTTTAGTTTTTAATGTTCACTTCCACAAGCTTAAAATTTTCTTCCCCTCCCTCTCCAAGACAGCTTGCAATCTGATATGGGCTCTACACATCCATTCCTATTAAACACATTTTTACATCAGTCACACGTAGCAGAGAATTATAACGAATGGGAAAAACCATGAGAAAGAAAAACAAAATAAAACAAAAAAGAAAATAGTCTGCTTCGTTCTGCATTCTGACTCCATAGTTCTTTCTCTGGATGTGGATGGCACTTTCCGTCAAGTGCTTTTTAAAAAAAAAATTGTAATCACCTTTAGGCTAATTTCTCATTACTAGCACATGGAATTGTTCAAATTTTTGTGTATGGGTTGGGGTGTGTGTGTGTGTGTGTGTGAGAATGAATAGGACCTATTCTGAACAGCTTGGCCTGAGGTAGTTGGTCCTTATTTGGGAAGAGGCAGTATGCTGGAATGGATGCTAGATCTGGGCTGAGAAGAACTAGGCTTGCATCTCAACTCTGCTGCTTCTGATCTATGTGAGCTCAGGCCAGTCAGCTCTCAGTCTCAGTTTTCCTGTATGGACTGTGAAGGGAATTATCCTGGGTGACTGAAGATCACTTTGCAGCTTGGAATAATCCAGCCAGAATAGTCCCTGATCTGGAACAACGCATGGAGCCATTTTTTTTAAAACCTGGAGGAGGATGAAAGTGTCCTAGAGCAGGAGACAGAGGACCTGAGCTCAAAATCCTACTGACTCTCTGTATGATCTCTTGAGGTCTTATTTTTCCTCATCTTTAAAATGATGTGGTTGGACTATATGATCTCTGAGGTCCCTTTGGCACTGAATTTATTTTTTAATTTACCCCTCTTTAACTTAGACTTTTTTCAGTTCAAAGATAAAACTTGTACATGCTCAACTGAGTACAGTCTGAATTATACTGTATAGTCACATATCAAAAAGTACATACTCATTTCAAAATGAATGCAAGATTTAAATTTCTTTGATCCACAAAAATGTGATTTTCTTCATCATATCCAACCACCAATATTTGTAATTTCAAATTAATTGCACTTTTAGTATACTATTTTTACCTACGAAAACCAGTATTTAAATATGGATTTTGATCCATAGTAGTTTTATGTTAATCAAATAACAACTACCTCGGAAATATAAACCTAACTCGACTCCATTCTTTACATTCACAATGCATGCTTTGTTGATCTTAGGTTAAATTACTTTAAAATGATACATGAAGGAGAGAGGATAGCAGAAAATAGGTAGGAGATGGGAATATATTTTAAAACAGTAACTTGTCCAGCCCCAAAATATAGCATGTATTACATGGTCATTCAAGGATAAGTATAGTATTTCTTCTATAAACTGGACAATTTATGCCTTAAGAAAAAACATCATTAGAATAATCACTTCAATACAACTCTCAGTTTGGAAAGTAAAGAGCATGATTTTTGGGAAAAGAATGCCAATCCTAGAAAGGCTTCTTGTGCTGAGCCAACAAAAGAGACAATTAAAAGTGTAAGAAAGTGAAAAAAATTTTTTTTTGACTCAGTGATTTCAACAAATTTCATTTCATAAGAACATTCAGCCCCTAGATATAGCAAACTATATGCCAGAAGTTTTTGTCAGCAGAAGAGAATTCTGTTTCTGAGAAGTACATTTACTAACAATTTTGAAAAACTTTTATACTAACGGTAAGCGATTTACTGCTGAGTCACTGGAGATATCTTCCTTGTAGCATTCCTCCCTTTCTGAGGTGTATGTTCTCGGGTTCTGTTGGTATGTATGAAAAACATTCATTAACATGAAAACATTCATACAGAAACATTATCAGTTACTGTATCAGTTCAACTATGCAAGAGAAGGCAAATAAGTATGACCCACTTCCGCGGGCTTCCTCTTTAGCCGTAAAAATCCTACTCAAGTTCTGAAGGTCTAAATACTCTGTTTCCAAATAGGAGTGAAAGGAAATAACAATTTTTCTTGTACTTATTTATTTTGTCTTCAAAGAGACGTTATTTTTAGGAAGCTATATTCACATCAAAATGGCATCACAGGAACATAAAAGATGATAAACTCATTATGTTGGATGATACCACAGACACAAACATAGAGTCTGTATTTTCCAAAGGTTTAAAGTCAAGTTTTTTGAAAGGTTCAATTTTCTACTATCCTTGTAGTTACTATTTGAAAGGTTTATTCATAGCCACTATGACTGATAGTAAATAGATTAAATTTTAAGAAAAGGAGTACTTGGAATACTTTATGAATGATTCTAAAATTACACTGAAACTTTGGCTAAAAAGAAAAATGTAACAGAATGGATCCAAAAGAGTCTTTAGACACTCTGAACAGCACAGCTAAGCCTGTATCATTATCTGCCTAGTCAGAAATTAGCAAAGGGAAATGTTCCCTTTAAAATGTTTTATTCTTTTTATAGATGCTACAATTAGAAGCACATCAGGGGTTGTAAGAACAAGAGTAGGAAAACTACTTCCGAGGGACAATTTTCCCCCTTAAAAATTCCAACATGGTTTATCTAATATATGACAAGATTTTCAGTGCTATTACTTTCAGGTCATTCCTGAATGACTGTCAGAAAGCTGGACCACAGAGCGGGGAACTTTTACTACTTCCTATAAATGTCTCCATTAGTTAATAATAAGCCCTCCTAAATCCAGCTCTTACTCAACTTCTGTGGCTGAATCTCACTCAAACTTTCGAGAGACTGGGAAATGATTCAAGTATTTTTTCCCTCCTTGATCAACTAGTGAGAAATACTGGGAAGACCAACGAAAAGCAATCTCATCTATTTTTAAAAAAAATATTGAACTTAACACCCAAAGAGGGATCATTTCAACATATAAAGTAGAAGAGACCGAGTGAATCCTGTGTGAAACCGTGAACTTCTATTATGGACAGCTTATTTTTAAAAGTATATAATAGATTCAATGTGTTACTTTCGAAATTGTCTTGTTTGTCTGTTTCCTTCTGGATTTCTTTCTGCTCCTTTTTCAATGAATCCCTAAATCTTTTTCTTTTTTTTTTGGGCAACACTATCACTTGCTTCTCCCAACCCTAAATCCCACCCAACGAGAAAACTGTATTTAAAAGAAATAGGCACAGTTAACCAGAACAAATCCATACATTTGCTATGTCTCATTCAATATCCCCTATTTTTAAGACACATGTTGTGAACTGTGGTGTCTAGAATGGCAATGCCCTCAACAGGAACAGGTAACTTTGGAGGAGGGGAACAAAATGATAATTTGGACAAAGACACATGGATTTTGGAATCGTTTGTGTAGAGGTGAAATTGGCAACTGATGAAACTGCCACGGGCCAGAGTGTGGAGTGAAAAGTAAAGAAGGCCTAGGATAGAAGTGTGAGGGTCTCTCATGCTTAGGGGGCAGGTCCAGGAACCAGGATAAAGTGGTGGTACAGGAAGCCATAAAGGGTGATCCATGATCAAGGGGTGGTCAACAGGGTCAATAACAGTAGAGAGGTAAAGGAGGATAGGGATTCACTCCAAAGAGATCACTGGACTTCCAAGTTAGGAGGTCATTGGTAACCTGGCAATTTCAGTACAATAGTGAGGTTAAGCAGTGAATGAATGATGAGAAGTAGTAGTGGAACATTCTTTCTAGAAATCTGGCAGGAGAGAGGAAGATTGACATAGGATGGTAACTTAAGGGGACATATTTTAAAAATGGGGAAACTTGGCATGTCACAGGCAGCAGAGAAGGAGCAATTAGAAAGGGAGAGAACGAAGATAGGTCAGAGGGAAGATATCATCAACTAGGCAACTCTCCAGAAGTCCTGGAGGAAATGGAATTAAAGTCAGAAGACCTGATAAAAGGGACCCCTTTTCTTTGGAAAATGACTCAAAGGAAAGGATAAGTGAAGATGTATATGGGTTTTCAGATATACAGAAGGGGAAAAGAGAACTCAGCAAAGTGGGAAGCACAGTCATTGCTGAGAGAGAGAGAGAGAGAGAGAGAGAGAGAGAGAGAGAGAGAGAGAGAGGGGAGAGGGAAAGAGGGGCTTGAGAAGGTTAAGAGAAGCTGTTGAGGTATTTCCTTTTCTGAGTACACATTAATACACAACAAAAAAAAGCACCAGCACCTCAGAAACATTATTATGTACCTTGCAAGTGTTCAATAAATAGCAACTGAAATAAATGTCTTAAAAGAAAAAAAGAAAGACAACTGAACGAACTTACAAGAGCTGTAGAACACAAAGCTTGAGCTGGGGTGAGAAGGTCAGCTGTCTCTAGCAATTTTTGAGTGACTTTACAAATAATTCCTCTCAAAGTTGACAGTTTAGCCTGATTGAAGAAAAGAGAAAAATGTTTATATTATGATATAATGTATTTCTAAATACTGTCAATCACCAATACTATTTTGGGAGAGGGGTAGGGACAAAAGTGTTATCAGTAAGACACCAGCACAGAGTCAAATCCAATTTCTATGTAACAAAGGTCCTGTCCTTTTACAGCTTAATTAATGTAGGAGGTGGGGAATGAGGGTAGGGAACAACTAAGAGAGAAGAACTAAACCCAAACACCTATAATACACAACATTAAATGCACCAGAGAAGCAGAAACAAAGAGTGCTAGGGGAACTGCAAAAGGGAAAGTTTTCCATAGGTAAAGATAAGGAAGACATTTCAGACAAAGGAAATGACATAAGAAAAAGACACGGGAGCATCAAAGCTCAGGGCACAGAGTAGCTCACTTTTGTTGGAATGGAGAGTATGAAAAGGAGCAATATGATATGAGGCTGGAAGGTCAAGTGGCCCCAAATTGTGGAGGGCCTTGAAAAATGGGCAAAAGTTTGACTACCTTGACAAGGAACAGGGAGCCAGAGACAATTTTTGGGCAGAAAAGTGACATGAGCAGATCTCTGAGCATAGTCTCCAAGTCATTTCCATTTGGTTCTGCAGTACACTGTACTTTTCAATAGCTTTGTCTTGGCTACCAAAAAAATGGTTCTATTTCCCCTATGTAAGCAACAACTGACGGTATATGAAAACTGCCCAGAAGGGTGGCGAGTCAAAGAAAGGCAGGAGAGTCAATATGATACTTTAAATTTACAGTAGAAAACAGATAACTCATACATGGAAATCAAAGTTAACTACTGTGTGAAACCTCTTAGTCTTACTGAATATAACCTGCTGTTTCTAGACCTGGCTTACATTAAATCACATGATACCAGGTTTGTAGAAATAAATGCAGTTAGATTTAAATAACCAAACTGTCAATAAACTCGATCCCCCTAAAACAGCAATAACAGAAACGCTGAAAAAATATTGGCTGTTATTATCAAAAGACCACTGTGGGTCAAACCTTTTTCCAAATCAATCCACTGATACTCAGAGTAGTGATTCTGGTCATGTTTGTACAATCACATGAAACGGAATTAGACAAAAGAATTGGGTCAGGATGGTTAAAAAGATTGTTTTGGTAACTTGAACCATAAGATCAATGCCTATAAATTGCTGCTGCAAAATGAAAAGAAAGGTAATTGAGTCTTTTGACTTAGTACAATTCACCTGTCGTCTTTAGAACCAGCTTAAACATAATTACTCTCTTAGCTTAGTGACTTATCTTGGTCACTAAGTTCAAGCTGCTAAATGATCATCAATGAATAAAGTCAAGTGTTTGATTTCCTGTTTGCTTTAAAAGCAAACAAATAGGTACCAAATGTTTCCAGTGTATGTTCGAGGCACTGGAGACAGAAAGACAAAAACTAAAATCAACCCCTGCCCTCAGGAAGGAGCACGGCAGGTACAAACAAGGAAAAGTGAGAGCACAGAGAACAAGAGTAATGAGTACTGAGGTGTGATCAAGGGAGGCTTCCTGGAACAGATGGCTCATGGGGTTATAATGGCCTTGAAAGAAGACCAACTTGAAAAGCATAAGCATTCAGTCTATACTCGAATCCTTATTATAGGGCACACGGTTAAGGTTGAAATTGTACCAGAGGTTTAGGTTGACTAAAGTAATCAATAGGAAAAAGCTACTTGCTATTAAAACTATTTTTAAAACTAAAATTGAACTAGATGTAATAGGTTAAAATAATTAATTCAAAGGTTTTGAAATTTTCTTCTGGGAAAACAACCTTTTTTTTGGGTAATGAAAATACCTGAGTAGAATCTTCTGCTTGCTGTGAAGCCAGCTGCCTTCTTAATACAAATAGCTGAAGGTTTAGGTATTGGCATTCTTTCTTCAAATTTAGGATGGTGTCTTGGGCATCTCTCACCTTGGATCTTTCATTTTCTAAAGCTAAAGCTAGAGCTCTGTTGTTCTCCTGGTAACTTTTCAACTGTGTAGATGGGCTGGCTGAAAGAAATATTTGATGGCTTATTAATTATTAAATGCAAATTTTGTGAATGATGTCAAAAGAAAACAAATATGAAAGCTTCTTACGGAGTATCTTGCACTTTGCAGTCAGGATGGGTTTGGGTTTGCCAACTTGTGCCAGGCGCTTGTTTCTTTTCTCTCGCATCCGTTCCTTTATATTTTCCAGACTATCCTGAAAGGATTTCTTAAGGCATTTTTCCTTAGACATCCTCTACCTAAAGATTTCACAGGGGGAAAAATTAAGTGAATCATTTCAAGCAGTAATTCATTTGTTATGAAATAAACTATGTAACTGGAACATGAGAGCATAGGCCATGTTTGTAGATTTGGCAATTACCTGCATATGATTATCCAATCAATGGACACAGTTTAGACAAAGTCTGATTTTGTAGCTCTCCTAATTTCAATGACCATTTCTAATGTCATCCTGGTCAGGTGACCTATGGAATAGGTTTAAATAATGAAGGCATTTCTAAAGGACAGATTTCCCACTTAAAGATTCTTAAAGCACTTTCCTTGTCTGATAACATTTTTAAGCTTTTGCTATGGATGGCTACATTCTGCCCTCCTCATCCTCCTTTCCCTGGAATTCCAGCTTCTTCCCTGGGGTCCTGTACTCCTGATTGGGCAACCCATCATATCTAGGCACTCTCGTATCCATCACACCACGTTTCTGCCATGTCATTGCTACGCTGCTATTCAATTCCCCCTGCCTTCCTGAGACCCTGCACTAAATACTACTAGTGCATGTAAAAACATATCAATCTTTTCCCATGACTCCATTCACCATGCGTGTTTCTTCACTGATCAAAGCACCCCACCAGGGAGCATTCATTCTCTTATCTGGTATCTTCCTTTATAAAAATGTTAGCTCTGTGAAGGCAGGGGCTCTTCTTTTTCACTTATATCCCTAAGGCAGAGCAGTGCCTAGCACACAGTAAATTCTTAATACATGCTCACTCACTCATTCATTCATTCACATTCTATTTCTACGTACCTGCTAGTACCTAGATTGGTAAATCTGAAGCCTCCTAGGACTCAATGGTTACATAGTGCCCTTGAGGCCAGTGACAACAAAATATGAATAACATGATTAAATAGAAATAACCAAGTTTCTAATTTTTGGTCAATCACTCCAGCTTGATTTTTTAGGTTTCCAGCATCAGGACGGAAGCATTTAAATATTTTTGTTTTGCTTTTTTTCCCCCTTCAAGCTCCTATTATCACTCAGTTGTCCAACTGGAAGGATATTTTACTCAGTTCTTTAAAGAGAGATCTCAGTGAATTTCCTTTAGCTTGACATTGCAATGTCAATTTAAATTTAAAAGTTCAGGCTTTTTCTAATATTAACATATTAATATCCAAAATACATAAAAAATATCAACAAATTCAAAGCTCCAGTTTCACTGTAACATCATATATAGTTAACAATAAGCACAGGCAGAAATATCTTAAAAGTCTTTAAGATCTTTATAGAATATCTAGGCCAACTTATTTTATATATAAAACTAAAGGCCAGAGAAATCCAAGATCATACAGTATTTAGAAGACAGAGCCAAGGGGTCAAGATCTAGGTGCCTGGACTACTAGTAAATTATGACTTATGTTAAATAGATCTTTAAATATACATATATAGACTTTAAAAACCCACAACAAGCAGCACTCAAGTCAGTAAAAGAGAATGACATTTTTGTTATAAAAGCACCATTCTGCATAGTTTGGAGTAAATTCTAAATTAAGAGACATATTTTTTTATACAAATTCTTCAACCTGTGATTTTATCAGCATGTGCACTCCTTCCATAGACACAGATGGCAATACTTCAAAGAGGTAAGTAGTTCGTTAAGAGTTGCTGTAGACAAAGAAAAAAAATTATCAACCTGTGGCCAATTTGGTGATGAACTCTGATTTTAGCTAGGTTGGTTCTTGGATTACAGACTGAGTCTGGCTAGGGCCCACATTAAGAACTGCCAAAGCTTAGTTTGCTGGTACAACCATGAAGAACTCAGGGTCATCTCCATGACATGATGAGACAGCAGATTATATAGGGCTTTAATGGAAAAAAGAATGACAAGTATTTTGTGTTAAATAGAGAAACCAAACTGCTTAGTACGCTGCACCTGTATTAAAACAAACGATGATCAAATGTACTCAACTTAAAAAGAAAACTTTCAGTTTGGTTCTGTTCTTCAGATATTTATTGATGTGGGGAAAGAGCATAGGGAAGAACACCAAGCTGGTAAGACATTTCCTTCTTCCAAGGGATTTACTAGGTAAGTGTGTATCTGCAATGCGGGATGGGGCAGAGTTACAAGAGAATCTGGGTAAACAAAAAACTACTGAACAAGGGATATTAATTAAACAGTTTTCAAATCCCCAAGTATCATGTAAGCATTAGCTACTAGTATAGTAGCTACAGTAGTATAATAGTAGCTATGGGGTTTTAGAGGAGGAGATTATATCTGGCTTGAGGAAACAGGGAAAAGCTTTATGGAAAAGGTAGCTCTTGAGAGATAGGCTGGATTTTAACAGGTGAGGATGTTGGGGAAGGCACGTCAAACAATGACCACAGCATAATCTAAGACCTAAAGTAAAGGTGTCAAACTCAAATAGAAAAAAATCCCAGTGGGGCATACAGCCCTCAAACTACAAGTTAACACTGTTTGTGTCATACTGAATTTTTATTTATTTTGTTAAACATTTCCCAATTACATTTCAATCTGGTTGAGGCTACACTCAGGAGTTTAATATCTCTGGCCTACAGGACGTGTAGGTAGGTGGGTTGGGCACAGTGAGTAGTTCAGTTTCGATGGCCTCCTAAATAAAAGAAACTCTTAGATTTGGCGTTCAAGACACTTTATGATCTTGCTCCAATGTTACCTTCCAGTCTGATTTCATGATATTTTTACTTTGTGTATGCTAACTAACCAGAAAAACCTAGGCTAGTGTATATTCTTTTCCCACTTGTCTACTCTTGTATTTATCTGTTCTCATATTTGGCACAGACTAAACCCAGCTTAATCTATTGACATAATTATTTTCTTCTAAGGTTTAACTCGGATACCACCAACTCAAAGGAGGATGTCTTTCCTGATCTCTCAGACTAATTTGGCTTTTTCTTCTATGTAGTTATTCATCATATAACTTCTGGAAACAAACACCTCTAACCTGTCCTCTCTCCTAGTTTTTAAATTTCTTGAGTGAAGGTGCTGTCACCTTTCACTTAGGTATCTCAGCTTAGTACAGTATCTGGCATTTAGTAATATGCCTCAGTTTCCTCAACTATAAATGAAGGAGTTGGACTTGATGGTCTCGAAAGTCTCCTCTATAGCTTCAAATCCATGATCATCAGACAGATCACAGGATAGAAGAATCGTGAGTGGTAGGAGATAAAAGTTTAAAGCAAGGCTGGGGGTCATATCATTAAGGGCCTTAAATGTAAAGCTAAGAACATTAAACTTGCATTCTATGGTCAATGGAGAACCACTGACTGAAAAGATTCTGGAGAGGGGGGAATGACTTCTGCTAAGCAGATTCTAGAACCTCCATTCCTTTCTACGATGTTATACTCTTTGCTTTAAGATTCAGATTTATTCTTTACTATGTCCCATAACAGATTTTTTTTTGCCTCAATGTTCTGAATCCAATTTTTTTTTTTCTTTAGAACTCCCTTCTCAGAATCTCAATCCATTTTCTCCAGTACTTTTGGCTTTTCCTACAAGGACACTGACTAGCAGCAACCTTTATGAAGAAGTATCTCTAGGTGTAGGTTATTTTACTTTTTGTCAGATTAGATAATAAACAGGTGGCACAGTGAATTGAGCACTGGCCCCGGAGTCAGGAGGACCTGAGTTCAAATATGGCCCCAGACACTTAACACAAAAACTAGCCATGTGACCTTGGGCAATTCCCTTAACCCCAATTGCCCCTCCTTCCCCCTCCAAAAAAAAAAAAAGGAAAAAAAAATATATAATAAACAGTAACATTCTAAGCTATATTGGAAGATTTATAGTAGAATACCTATATCTATTTTTAAGGAATACTTCTTACTAAGAAAAAGAAAACAAACCCTTATCAGGAGGAGGCACAAGCAAGATAACTAATTACATCATATAAAAATGAAAAGTTACAAATGGAAACAGACTCTTAAATTACTCCTAAGGGATTGAACCTGTGATTTATTTGGTGTCAATGTAGGCCAACAAACTCTCTATAGTTAATGGTCTTAGAGTTACTACCTAGAGACCACTGCCAAGCTGTGACTTGTCCAATGTCTAGAAACACTGAGTGGATATTAGAGGTGCACCCAAACCCAGGTCTTCCTGGTGGCTGCCCACTCTCTCTCCTCTATCTTATTCAGGCTCTATGTGCTTGGGCAATAGCCCTTCCACATGAGAAGCACTTACTTTATTTGGATTCTTAAAGGTATTAAAAATAGACAAAAGTCACACTCAGATGCTTTACAGAAGCATGTGTTACTGATCTTGGATCTTCAAAGGCTATGCCAGCAGGGCACAAGATGTGGCAATGAGAACAGAGGCTGGATTTTGACTGCTGGCTCTTGGACAGAACTTAGCTAAGTGGCAAGACTGGCCAATATACGATCAATCATTTGGCCATGATTTCTTATAAAAATTAAAAAAGGGAGGGTCTTGACCAAATAAGAGTGATTTTCCAGGGAACAGCCAAGACTTATTGGGTAGATTATGGTAAGGATTCCTTTTGTAAATGTATTGAATTAGATGGCTCCTGAGGTCCATTTCAGTTTTTAAACAAAGTGAATAAACTGAGTTTACATATCAAAGATCAAACACCTGTCTATAGGATAGGCATGCTTACAAAAAGTTTTATTGTCATCAAAATAGTAATTACCAATGAAACATTTCACAATAAATGGGGAAGCTACCATGTCTTATTTGCATGTCACTGCATCCAAAATTGTTTACACATGTGAACTCTGATCAGGCTTTGGGCAGGTGAGGGCTGAAGGAATGTGTCTGAATAAGTCAGGTCAAGCTCTTGATGGTGAATCCTATTATAGGAGGCTCTGTACTATACTGATGGGATCAGAATGTCAAGGGGCTTTGAAAACCTTAGAACTCTATCCAAGTGCTCTCTACTGTTACTTCATTTTAGAGTCTATAAATAATACTCTATGACAATCCTCTATTGGGAGAAATGAATCAAAACATAAAAGAGTCATCTTTGTTGTTGCATCTGTCCAGGAATTTTGTATGATAATCCATATACTCTATTAGCTCTACAAAATCTTTAAGAGTATGATCTATACACTTAGAGAGGTCATCCTTCAGAGAAATACGAAAAAGGAACAGCAAATCTTTTTAAAAGAAAATTCTACAAGACCACATCTTCACTGTCACAAAATTGACAAAGGTTTAGAGCAGAGGTTCTTATCTTTTTAGAGCAGAGCTTCTTAATTAGGGGTCAGCAGACAGATTTCAGGATGTGAACTTAAATGAGAAAAAAAATCTACATCTTTATTTTTACTAACTCTAACTGAAATTTAGCATTTCCTTTAATAGCACAAATAAATACATTATTTTGCGAAGGTATCCATAACACATAGAAAAGATTAAGAACTGGTTTAGAGGGTCATAGATTTTGAGCTGAGGACCATCTAGTCCAATTCCCTCAATGACGGATGCGCAATCTAAGAAAGGCTTAGACTCTAAGCCTTTAATATCTTACTCTTTGTTCACTATACATTTTTCAAATTTGAATTTAAGAGGCAAAGTGCTGCCTTAAAAAAAGCTCTTCCAACAAAGCCTCTCCCATGCCTACGTTAAAACCACTGGCCAAGACCTGTGGGGTCGGATTTGTTGGTTGCTTTTCTTTCTGGGGCTCAAAAGCTCTATTTTCACTTTACTAAGCAGCCTCCCCAAAGGCCCCTGGGCGGACCAGTAAGGAGATCATCGAGGAGGAGGAAAGACACCAGGGGGGCTTCCCTGCTTGCACCTCCCAGGTCTCTGCAGACAAGCTGCCTTCTCTGCCGGGTCCCCCGGACAACAGGACGCCCGATGCCCTCGGAATCGCGGTGGGGAGATCTGCTCGGGGGTCACCGTCCACTTTCCGTGTCCTTCTCCCTATGGACCCCATCGGGCTTCAGGTGCTCTCAATTCGAGCCCTGGTCCAGACCCTCCTCACCCGGTGCCCGGAAAATCCCCAGAGCCCCCAAGGGGATTCCTCTCCCTCCCCAGGCCCCGGCCCGCGGCACAGGCACAGGTCTGACCGCTTAGCTCTCCGGGGTCCCTGACAACCTCCAGGATAAAACGATAACGGCGACAGTTAGCATTCGCACAGCGCTTCCGCGTCCGTAAAGCGCTACAAACCCAAACTCTCCAGACAGCAGTGTTCGAGTAGCGCTTTAACGCCGCGCCGACATCGGCTCTGAAGCCCACAAAAGCTCTCAAGTCCCACGCTACTACGACTGTCCCCGTTTTGCACGCGAGGAGACAGAGGCTACGTGACTCGGCCAGGGTCACCCTGCTCCGTCCAGCTCGCTTTCCCCATCCCGGGCCTGGCGTTCTCCCCCTTCATCGCCTCCGCCTCTGGGAAGGAGGAGGCACCGGAGAGGACCCAACCAGAGGCAGAGGTGAGGACAGAAGGGGCGGGGAAGGGCCTGGACAAAGGCTCGCTGACAGGAAACGAGAGACCGTCTCGCGGATCCGTCCGCGAACAGACGATTCCGCGCTTTCTGGGCCCTCTGCGGAGCCTGCTTGTGGCCTCCCCGGGGCCTCCACTCGCGTCCCGGGCCGTCCTCCCGTCTCCCGCCCAGCTGCCCTCCCGCCTCCAGCGGCGCGCTTCCACCTACAAGCTCCGAAGACCCCGCCGCGGCGCAAGCTCCGGCCGGATCCGTTGATTCCGTTTGCTCGGCGGCTTCCGGGGCCTCGTTCGAAATTCTCCGCTGCGCTCCCCCATTGGCGGACGGCCTCGCGTCACGTGGGGCGGCCGAAGTCGCGCCGCCGTCGCCCGGGAGACCAGAGAGGAGGGCGTGCGTGGGTACGTACTTCCCCTCCCCCGCCCACTTGTCTACGTCACGTGACGCTTACTCCGGCCTCATTTCTCCAGGATCCCCTCCTCCTACTCATATACTGCCCGCTGCTCTTTTTGCATCCGGGTACCTCATTTTCTCTATGCGAGGAAGGAGACGACCGGCTCCTCCTCCGACGCCCTGCCGCGCGGGGGAGGGGCGGGGCTTCGAGGCCCTTTGGTCGGGGTTACTTTCGGTCTCTCCGCATTGCCCTCTGGTGGTGGAGAAGTGGAACGATGCTTCCATCCTTTCTGACTCCGGCTCTTACAGGGCATTATGATAAATACCTTCTCGCAGCCTGATTCAAGCAAAAATCCAGCCTCGGTTAAGCAGATGGACTCAATAACAGCCCAACCCAAAACAAAGCAGCCAACCTGTCTGGAGCTTCTACCTTTAACAGCTGTGAGACCTTGATCTAGTGGCTTCACTTTCTGAGCCTCGGTTTCTCTTTGTGTCAAATGTAAAATCATCTTAAAATCTGCTTTTTTCCGAATTTGTGGACATTTGAGCTGTTGTGAAAGCAGCGTGCAAAGAGCACCGGATCTGGGAGTCCACCGGCGTCTGTGCTTAGTCAATTAAATCAGCGGGGGGGGGGGGGGGGGGGGGGGG
>CM053585.1:525762355-525806201 GCA_028646515.1 Pseudochirops corinnae
GCTCCGAAGGTGGCCAAGTCCGTTCTGTGCATTTTCACAGCTGATTCTCACAGCCCCGTGAGCTAGGCAGGTAGATGCTTCAGTGGATAAAACGGAGTCAGGAAGATCTGAGTTCAAATGGGACCTCAGAAGTTTGCTGGTTGTGTAACCCTGCCCAAGTCACTTGACTTCTGCCTGCCTCAGTCTCCTCCCTTGTAAAACAGAGATGATATCAAGTAGGTCCCAGGGTTGTTTTTTAAAGTACTTTGCAAACCTTAAATGCTAGCCGTTGATGTTACTGTTGGTCCAATTCTGGAAAACTCGGGACTGAAAGAGAAGTGACTTCCAAAGGGTTCACACAGCTAGTGTCTGAAGCAGGATTCGAATCCAGATCTTCCTGATTTCAATTCTTGGAGATGATTTGCTTGGCTATTGAGGTGCAAAGGCAAAAATGAAAACAAATCTTTACCCTCAAGGAGCTTCCAGGGGAAAATAATACGCATGCAAATGAATAAATGCAAAGAATATACAAAACAGTTGGAACAGGGAGAGAGTGTGAAGGAGCTATTGAATATATTGTGTACAGCCAGGTTGATTCATGGTGTTCCATACCCCATAACAAGTGTACATGCCAGGCCTCTCATATGGGGGCCTGCCCAACTGCATGTGATGGCCCTCTGGGAAGGGGGGCTCTGCACAGCTGCATGTAACAGCCCTCTGGTAAAGGGGGGACTGTGCAGCTGCATGTGACAGCCCTCTGGGAGGGGGGCTGCACAACTGTATGTGACAGTCCTCTGGGAAGGGGGCTGCACAGCTGCATGTGACAGCCCTCTGGGAGGGGGGCTGCACAGCTGTATGTGACAGTCCTTTGGGAAGGGGGCTACACAACTGCATGTGACAGCCCTCTGGTAAAGGGGGAGCTGCACAGCTGCATGTGACAGCCCTTTGGTAAAGGGGAAGCTGCACAGCTGCATGTGACAGCCATCTCCTAAGAGGAGCTGCAGGATATGTTGATCACAGCATAGGATGCAGGCATGCAGGGGCTTTGATCCCCTTTTGGAAATGTGACAATCAGGATCATCTTCTATTATGAAAATTTGTCTTTAAAAGCACTGTTTCGGCTTGAGCACGGGGCCTGGTCTGTACAAAACATGTGCCTAGAGTGTTATAATAGCCTCCTTTTTTTTCTACCTCAATTTCCTGAGTTTGCCTGATTCATAAGGGTGAGACCCTAACCAAGATTTTACTTCCAACAGAGAAAAGGGAAGGGAGGAAGCATTTATCGGGTATCTGCTCTGTCTATGCCAGACACTGTGCTAAGCGCTTTATAAACATCTCACCTGATAGTATTTAATAATTGAGTGGGTCAGGAAGAATCTTATTTGGGCAGTGGCACCTGGCTGTGCTTTGAAGGAAGCTTGGGGTTCTCTAAGAGGCACGGAGAGGAGGGAGGGCATTCCACATTTGGGGTCCGTGGAAGAGGAGATGGAGTGTTGTCATGGGGAGCATTAGCAGGGCAGTGTGACTGGAATGGCAAATATGTGAAGGAGACTCATAGAAAAGTAGACAGGGAAAGTAAAGAGAAGGAAAGGTAGGAGGAGGCTTTAAATGCAAGCCCGAGCCGTTGGCATCTTTCTTTAAATCAAGCCAAGCTCTTCTGGGCAAACCTGGATCCGAGGGCTGTATTACAGCTGTTACAATGATACTAGCATATTATGTCTTGTGACTTTCTGTCTTCTTATTTGATCGATCAGTCAACAAGTATTTCTTGATTGCTTGGCACTGTGCATAAAGACACAAGGGGAACTAGTCCCTGCCCTCAGGGAGCATACGTTCTCTAGCAAGTGACCACATATTTACACACAAGTATATATACAAGGCATGTGCAAAGTTGATAAAGGGTAAATTTTTTAAAAAATTATTTATTCCATTTTTTACACACATTGAATGGAAGCAGAGTAGGTTCTCCCACCAGAAAATTATCTACACCCAATTTTTTCCAAGGGAGAAATACAAACTTGAAGAGTTACTGGTATATCCCATTTATAATAATTTCTCTGCAGCAATTTTCTTATTTGGAAGATACTGAAGAAAAATATTTTCTTGTAAGTCTTTTCATTTTGTTTGAGTCCCATCTACTAGCAGTTCAAGTGGCAATGGGAGAATCCTGGCATCCTGGAAGGCCTGATAAACCCATCAAAATCAAGCAGTTTGTTTGTATTCTAAAAATACTCTTCAGGGGTCAGCTAGGTGGCACAGTGAATAGAGCACCAGCCCTGGAGTCAGGAGGACCTGAGTTCAAATCCGGCCTCAGACACTTAACACTTACCAGCTGTGTGACCTTGGGCAAGTCACTTAACCCCAATTTCCCTGCTTTTCCCCTCCAAAAAGGCAACCCCCCCCAAAAAAAACACCTCAAAAAAACACCTCAAAAATACTCTTCAACCCATACAAATGATGCTCATGTTGTGGAGCTCAGAATCCTTCAGATGGAAATGTCAAACATCTGTTATGACAGTTTCACACCAGTTTTGTTCTGTTCTTTCTTCATTTTCCATTCATTTTTGTGCTTCCTTTTCCATTTTCTTGCTTTGTTATTCTGTTGCTCTCTTTTCTCTGTCGATGATTTTCTGCTCTCTCAGGACTCCCTCTGCACTTCTTCTGCTTCCCATGAATCTGTATTCTCCTGCGAGGTATCCAAATCACCTATTTCCAGAGATTGGTGAATAAAAGGGGTATCTTTTGTAACTACTAGAGAGATCTATAATACCATCTGGGATGCCAAAATTTATTGGTTCTCTCTTCTTAATAATAATTTTTTGGTGCAGCTGGTGGCGCAGTGAATAGAGCACCTGCCCTGGAGTCAGGAGGACCTGAGTTCAAATGTCACCTCAGACAACTTAACACTTACTAGCCGTGTGACCTTGAGCAAGTCACTTAACCCCAACTGCCTGCCTTCCCCCCTCCAAAAAAAAGCAAAAAAAAAATTTCCTTTTTTCCTTCAGTTGGTGCTGTGTCTTTAAAATAGTCAGGTTCCAACTGTTCCATTGCATTTTGTTGTGCCAGTCCATTTCCATTCCCTCTTTCAATCTTTTTTTTAAGCCAGATTAGTAGAAACTTTATTCGTTTAAATTAAATTGGTTTATTTACTTTTAGTTTACAACATTCAGTTCCACAGTCCCTTGAGTTTCAGATTTTCTCCCCCTTCTTCTTCTTACCCTCCCCCCCATCATGGCGGCATGCACTCAGATACAGGATCTACAGATATCTTCCCTTTAATCAAGTCAGGTTGTAAAGAACCTCCTTTAATCTTTATACTTATGGGTGCATCTCCAACCCAGTAGCTCCAGTCTTCAACTTCTGACTGCTTAGGAACTGGTGAATAACACACTGTGGTTGGTAAAGTTATTTGATCTCGATATGTGGGGTACGGGAACCCCAAAAATCCCTTCCCCAAGAAAAATCAAAAGTCAGAGGCATCTTGAGGAAGGAACAGGAAGTTTTATTCTCTTTTTTTTTATTCTGAGTTTTGTTCTGAGGCAGGCTCTCAGTCTTGGCTTGAAAACTAACACAATGGTGGATAACAAAGAAGCCCGCCACTATGTCCTATTGGCAGGGAGGTGGGACAGGGAGCTAAGGTATCATCCATGGCCTTATTTGGTAAAGGCCAAAGCAAGGGAGAGGAGAAGGTCACAAGCAAGGGTGGAGGTCTAAAACTCCTGAAAGGGACCTAAGGCTGATGACAGCAAGGGAAGGGGGGAAGGGTCCTAAATTGTGTTAACCCAGGACTCAGGTCTATTTGGTCTTACAAAAGTCTCTCTGGTTTCCAGATAGTTCCTCTCCATTTGCATTCTGAGGAGTCTTCACAGAGGGTGCAGAGAGTGTACCCCACTCATCCACTTGATTTCCGTCCTCTGCCCAACCTGCATATTAACCTCTTAATGAATGAGAGCACTGTGGCCAGGCAGGTACAAACTGTAAATAACCAGAACTGTGTGATAGCCATGCCCAGCCAGGTGGAGGCTCAAAGCCATAGCTGTCCATGCTCCTCCTCTGCCTTGCTCAGTGGCTCATTATGATGGCTGCCATGGCACTCTGCTTCCCCCCAGGAAACCCTCCTGCCCGCCTCCCCTTCCCCCCTTCCCCCCTTCCCCATGTTCCCTCAAGGGTAAATTTTCTTTAAGAGGATAGAGTTGCTAATGGTTCTAGGGAGAGGAAAAAGCTTCAATGAGGGGGTGGAACCAAGATGGCGGAGTGAAAGTAGGGACTTGTTTGAGCAAACCCCTCCAAATACCTTTAAAACATGACTCTAAACACATTCTAGAGCAGCAGAACCCACAGAATGACAGAGTGAAACAGATTTCCAGCCTGCAAGCCAACAGGAAGGGTCTATTGCACCCCACTGGGAGTCCCGTGAGGGCCTCTTGCTGGGCTGGGCATGGACCAGACTGGAACAGCCTCAGGGCACTGAATCAGCCCAAAGAGGCCAGTAGAAGGTCTCGCCCCAGCCCCAGCTCCTGGCTGTGGGGGCAGGTGCCAAGTAGCAGCTACTTCTAGAGCTTTCCCCTAAATACAGAGCCCAAATGGAGTGGCTGATAAGAAGGATCTCTTATCAGAGATTTCTCTGTTAGTCCTGAGGCAGGATTCTCTTGCTTTGTCCTGCTTGGATCTGGGGGGTCGTCCTGGGGTGAGGAGGAGTGCTGGTGTGCTGCATCTTGTGGCTGTGATGGAGAGGGAGTCCTCCTCACAATTCCAAGGCAGAAAGGAGTGTTTGTGGTCATTCAGAGACCAGAGCACGGGCCAGGAGAGGAATG
This sequence comes from Pseudochirops corinnae, assembly GCA_028646515.1. Classification (NCBI taxonomy): domain Eukaryota; kingdom Metazoa; phylum Chordata; class Mammalia; order Diprotodontia; family Pseudocheiridae; genus Pseudochirops; species Pseudochirops corinnae. The sequence goes on from CM053585.1 coordinate 525,767,149, forward strand.
AACACATCTCCTTTGCTCGTACCATCTTGGAAGAACTGAAAATTTACAAGTCCCTAGAAATATCTCTGAAAACAGATGCACAAAACGTCTGAAGCTTGGGGCAGTTTGCCTTCCACACAGAAAACAGAGAATTACCTTAACAAAAAGTTAAATAGTCAGGTAATTTGCTGAGAAAATGACCAAACAGTAGAAAATAATACAGACCATAGAAACTTTACTTTTGTGCCTGACAAGGAAGATCAAAACATGCAACCAGAATAAGACAACAAAGTCAAAGCTCCTATGTCCAAAGCCTTCAAGAAGAGTATGAATTGGTCAAACATCATGGAAGAGCTCAAAAAGTATTTTGAAAATCAATTAAGAGAAGCAGAAGAAAAATTGGGAAGAGAAATGAGAGTGATACAAGAAAATCATGAAAAATGAGTTGATAGTTTGCTAAGGGAGACCCACAAAAAATGCTAAAGAAAATGACATCTCAAAAAAATTAACTAACCCCAATGGCAAAAGAGGTCCAAAAAGGCAGTGAGGAGAAGAATGCCTTAAAAAGTAGAATTGGTCAAATGGAGAAGTCCAAAAGCTCACTGAAGAAAATAATTCCTTCAAAATTAGAATGGAGCAAATGGAAGTTAATGACTTTATGAGAAATCAAGCAATTATAAAACAGAACCAAAAGAATGAAAAAAATAGAAGACAATGTGAAATATCTCATTAGAAAGGCAAGTGACCTGGAAAATAGATCCGGGAGAGAGAATTTAAAAATTATTGGACCACTTGAAAACCATGATCTAAAGAAGAGCCTAGACATCATATTTCAAGAGATTATCAAGGGAAACTGCCTTGCTGTTCTAGAACAAGAGGGTAAAATAGAAATCAAAAGAATCCATCAATCATGTCTTGATAGAGATCCCAAAAGGAAAACTCCTAGGAATATTGTAGCCAAATGCTAGAGTTCCCAGGTCGAGGAGAGTTTTCCAGCAGCCAGAAAGAAACAATTCAAGTATTGTGGAAACACAATCAGGATAACACAAGATTTAGCAGCTTCTACATTAAGGTATCAGAGGGCTTAGAATATGGTATTCCAGAGATCAGAGAAATTTGGATTAAAATCAAGAATCACCTATCCAGCAAAACTGAGTATAATTCTTTAGGGGAAAAATGGATATTCAATGAAATAGAGGACTTTCACGCTTTATTGATGAAAAGACCAGAGCTGAATAGAAAATTTGACTTTCAAATACAAGAATAAGAGAAGCATGAAAAGGTAAACAGGAAAGAGAAATCATAAGGGACTAACAAAGTTAAGGGTAAGAGAAGAATGTAGTGGGAGAAGGAGAAAGGGAGAGGTAGAAGGGGTAAATTATCTCACATAAAAGTGGCAAGAAAAAGCTTTTACAATGGAGGGGAAGAGGGGGGTGGTGAGAGGGAATGAGTGAACCTTACTCAATAGGATTTGGCTTAAGGAGGGAATAACATACACAATCTATTTTACCCTACAGGAAAGTAGGGGAGAAGGGGATAAGAGGAGGGACAGGGTCAAAAGACAAAATAGAATAAATGGGGGGTGGGATAGGATGGAGCAAAATATAGTTAGTCTTTTTCAACATGACTTATGGAAGTGTTTTTGCATGACTGCACGTGTATAACCTATATTAAATTGCTTGCCTTTTCAATGAGGGTGGCTGGGGAGGGAGGAAGAGAGAGAATGTGGAACTCAAAGTTTTAAAATTGAGTGCTAAAATTTTTTTTTTCATGCAACTGGGAAATAAGATACACAGACAATGGGGTATAGAAAGCTATCTTGCCCTACAGGAAAATAGAAGGGAAGGGAATGGAGGGGAGTGATAGAAGGGAGGGCATATTGGAGGAAGAGGTAGTCAGAATGCACACCATCTTGGGGTGGGGGGAAGGGAGAGATGGGGAGAAAATTTGGAACTCAAAATCTTGTGGAAGTGAATGTTGCAAACTAAAACTAAATTAATTAATAAAAAGAAAAAAAAGAAAAAGCTTCATGTAGAAGGTGGTACTTGGATTGAGAGATTCTAAGAAGTAAAGGAGGTTTTGTAGATTTGGGCAGGAAGAAGACCTTAGAGGCCAGCTACTCTATCTTCCACAGGGCTGCCAAAATGATCTTTCTAAAGCACAGGTTTGACCGGGTCATTTCCCTGCTTAATAAACACCAGTAGCAACTTATAACTTATCCTTTTGTTGGCATTTCAGACCTTTCACAACTTGGCTTCAACCTATCTTCACCAATGTGCTTCTTTTATATAGTAGAGTGCTCAGTAGACTTGTTGATACTTGTCTAGTCACAGGGCTTGGGTATCCTGGGAGTCAATGCACTTCCTTGTGGTGATATGGGTTCTATCTGCCATCTTCTGGCTGTGTGATGTGATCCATTTCTGTAACCTGTGGATCCCCGGGCCATCCACCCAGCTGCTGCATGCTTAGAACTTTTGGGCTTTTCCATCGGCTCAGTTGTTTTGTCCTTCGTTTTTGAAGATGACCAATGACATCACAGGATGACCTATGGACTGGCACATGAATTGGATTTCAGTGAGTCAGAGTTGCACAAAGCATCAGCCTCATTCTCTCTTCCAGAGTCATGGAAGTCCAATGGCAAGACAAAAGTCAGGACCACTGGCCATGGCCTGGGATATAGTGGATAACCCTGAGGTCTTCTGACCAAGGTCTAATTGTTCCATAGCAAACCTGCTTCAGCCACCTTCTTGGTGGCTGGAATAAAATATTCTTATCAATCCATTCCTCCTGTCTTCACATGCTTCAGCTAGACATCTCCCTAACTCACTGATGGGTCAGACAACCTGGTTTAGCCCATCTGCTGACATGGTTTTACGGTGACCCTGCATACTACAGGTTCTTGGAGCTACAGGTGAAAGTTGGGTGACCTGTTGGACACCAAAGATAGATGCGCAGTGCTGAAACGGGCCCTGATGGGCCCCACATGCCCCTGCTCAGTAACTAAAATTTCTCGAAAAATCATCTCCTCCAATTAGAGTGTGAGCTCCTCTAGAGCAGCACCTGTCATATTTCTATTTGTAGCTCTAGCACTTAACACAGTGTTTTCACATAGTGTTTAGTAAATGCTTTTCCTCATCCATTCATTCAGTTACTCATTAGTGTGAGGAAGGAACTGGGGAGGGTTTCTAAGTTAGTTAATCGTACTCAATTGGACATCCTGGGGGATCCTTTAGCTGAACTTTGCAATCTCTAAAGACATAAAATGATCAATAAAACAAGTATTTATTCAATTCCCAATGGTGTTTTACATTAGTTTTAAATAGTAGGAAGTATTTTAGAAATCTAATCAATTAAGGTCATTCCAAAAGAATACTGAATTAATTTAATTGCTTTAGAATAAGTCCTGGGTAGTTTATTGCTAAGGAGATCCATTTATATCAGCCTTAAAATCCTTTTAGGATCTTCCTCACAACTTACTTCAATTCTTTTCTTATTTAAAGAATTTATAATTTCATGGAGATGGGTGCTCCTTCCCCTCAAGGTCCTCAAGAGGGCCTTTGCCCCAGGGCCTAGGGCAGTTAGAGGCCTCATTAGGGAGAATAATTTGTGAAAATTGGAAGCTACAAGAAGCCTGGGCTGTAATGAATCCCTTTTAACTGTCTTATTCTGCTCTCTTCCAGCTCCTCCTCCCCATCTTCACATATTTGTCAGAGTCTCAAGGTTTCTGTCCTTCTGCCATGGGGAGAAGGCATCTCACACCTACCAGCCTCCAATTCCCCCAGCTGAGGATGTGCTTCCTGCTGCTGTTCTGGCTATAAAATTTGTGGTACCTGATCCTGTTATTAAAATTCTTAGTTTTTCCTTTGATCCATTGGCACAGAATAGAAAACACTTAGTATCAGAGACTTTCTAGACCAGAAAATTTTTCATCCTATGGTGAACCTTGGGATGAACCTCTTCCAATTTAACATAGCAACAGCTAGAGTGTGTGTCCTGTTGACACAGCATTCAAGAGTCCAGTGTCACTTCCATGCCACAATGAGCCATCGGCAAAGGACAGGGCCACCTGCTTGGGTTGGTTTTTATAAGCTCAGGACTAGAACACAGCCTGTTATTCATTTAAGCTTTTATTTCCCTGATATTGCTTCTTTTTAGTAGCCCTAGGTTTTTGTTTGTTTGTTTGTTTTTCTGTTTTTTAAAATGGTATTTCATGAGTCCTAACTAAGAGGCAGCATGGCATGGTTGATAGAAACTTGGCCTTGAAGTCAGGAGGACCTGGGTCTCTCTTGCCTCTGGTATATGCTGGCTGTGTGACCTTGTCCAACTCACCTACCTCTTAGTGACACCACTCCAGGGCATAAGGTTATAGTCCTAGAACAGATTTTATGCTGGTTAGTATTGGTCAGTTTCTTCTCTGAGAGTTCCCAAGAAAGTAGACATCGTTTTATTCTTTGTACTTGTATCTCCAGCACCTAATTCTGTCCGTGTCTGGCCCATAGTACATATTTAATTAATACCGATTGATTGACTGATGTTACCACACTCATTATTACCATTTTTTTTTAAAAGAATACAAACAGAAAAAGGTGAAATCAGAATTCATTGCCTACTTTGAAATCAATGATGGAATATGGGAGGATATTCTGATGCAATTCTATGTGAAATTTATGATTTCATCCTCATGGGAATTCTTGGTTTGTAAGCTACCTTCAGCCCAACTTATTGCAGTCCGTTAGTGACTTAATAAATCATTCCTAAAGATTTGCCCAAGGCATTTAGGAGTTGTGTTTTGCTTAGATTCAAACTGCTAGTGATGATCAAAGATAAGACTTGAACATAGGTTTTCTGATTCCAATTCTTGTCTGCATACAAAGATGAACAAAAAATAACTATGTTGGAGTAATGGTGCTTTAAAGTGAATAGATTTGTTGAATATGAAAATAATGTTATTTTCATGGGTCTGAATAAAGAATTATTATTATAATTGCTGAGATTAGTTTTCCCTATTTAGTCTAGTTTAGAGGTGCAGAGTTCACTCACTGCTCTTGATTCATGTGGGTACAGATTATACTGTCAGAGGATCAAAGAAAGCATAACTCAAGATTACAAGAGTCAACCTTTATTCGGTCTCTCTCCTCTTTCCAAATGATTCTCTATGTAGCTGTCATGGCCCAATCACAATGCTGATTGGTGGGGAAGCTTGAATAGTTGTTTTTCTGACCTGGGAAGGTTTTTTCTTCTTAGGCATTCTGGTGGTCCTCTGCTTTTAGGGCACCATATTAGAGTCAGACTGGGCATAAATATGTAATTGGCTTTAGCCGATATGGATTTAAGCAATCCATCACTCTCAGGGGAGGGACTCTGAGCAAACACCTTCACACCAGGCCACCTTCTAAAGCTTCCAGTGAAGTTGATCCAGTCTTAACCATTTGTGTACTTTACTTTGGTTACTGTGACTCATCACCACAACCTGAACTCACACATACCAGATTTGGGGGGGGGGGGGGTCTTCTTTCTAGTACTACTCTGGTTCACGCCAGAGTCTGCCCCCTCTTCCTCTTATAAGAACATCAAAATCTGAGCCATTTCTAGCTGTCTTCTGGGTGTATTCAATTCACCTGGATCAAACTAACAATGAATGAATGATGTTATTTATTTATTTATTTATTTGTTTTTTTTTAGGAGAACTTTCTTTTTAATCTTCATTTAGACACTTGCTAGTCATATCTTGGAAAAGTCATCTAACCTCTCCAGGTCTCAATTTCCTTGAATGAATGATTTTAAAAAAACATTTCTTACAGGCTTGCTATGTGCACAGCACTGTGCTAAGTGCTAGGGATATAAACAGGCAAGTCAGGCAGTCCCTGCTCTCAAGCAGCTCATCATCTAATGGGGGAGACAACACATATGGAAGTCCCATGGTCCTTAGGGGGAAGCAGCAAGGCAAATGGTAGTGCCTCTTCTTTGTGATTATTGACGTGGATAAAAACAAGGCAAGAAACACTGACTAACAGGCTTATCAGATGCACATTAAGAACAAAGAAACCAGGGTCATAACTCTTAGCAAAGCAATCTTATACCCACCTTCAGGTATGAAACACCTGCTTTCTTTGCTCCCTCGCTAAGAAGGTCAATAACGGTCTTGCAAAACCAAAAATTCTCACCCTCAGTTAGTGAAGTTTCAATAGTATAATTCTTTGCTCTCCTACCCTAGAAAACCATCTGTCTTCCACATGGTTCCTATTCTTAGAAAGTCCTCTCTCCTTCCACTTTACACATATGCCCATGACATTATGGGAAACTTTTTTTGTAGTTGCTCAGGTTCTCTTATGGCACATGTAGGCAGAAAGGGAGGGACTGTCCCAACACCTCTGGGTGTGGGGAGTCACCATTCCTTCCTCCAGCTTTGCCTGTGGACTGTTCAATTAGAAATGTGAAGAAAATAACTCTTTTGGCAAAGTTAGATGATTAACTTTTGATCCCTTCATTTTGTCGCAACGTATTTTAAATTATTAATGAAAACTGGTCAAAATGTTCATGTTATACAACCATTTTATAATTAGCCTTGTTTCCCTAGAACGTTATTTTGTGGTTTCTCCTTTATCAAATTTTTTTCTTTTGGATTGTGGGAGGAAAATTCTATTAGAAAAAAAATTAACGTTTACATTTAATAACTTGGCATTTTCTTTTCTGTCCTTCAGGAATTACAGTATACTACCAAATGTAGAGATGAGGCAATTACTTGTTTAATTGCTATGACAATTTGCAGTAAAGAGACTCATGATTTGCTTTTCAGGAAGAGTCATAGAATATGAAAAGGCTGTTGTAGAGTTTAATACAAATTCCTTTTATTCCTTTATTTCCTCTTCTAGGGTCTTACATGCTTTTTATACTCTTCAGGTGGCTACTGTCCAATTTGTCTCTTTTTTCACCTTTCTGCATTCTCTCTCTTGGCATTCATTCTCATATCTTCAACCATTGCCCCCATGAAGATGATTCACATTCTGCATGTCTAACCTTAACCTGTCAGATGAACTCTAAGACCTCTTTATCAGTCAGGTAAGAGATCACTTAGGAAGGATCAGATACAGAAGAGATGAGACTCAGTGGTTGGTGACTTTACAATTAAGAAGTCTTCTGTTTACTTGGGCGTGTATCTCAGACATAGCAGAACATCTCTCAAGACTTGTCCAACTGGATGACTACCACTCATTGCTGGTGATTCATGTGGGTACAGATGATACTGCCACAGGATCATAGAAAGCATGATTCAAGATTATAAGAGTCACTCTGGATTCCTTCTCTCCTCTTTCCAAACTGTTCTCTATGCAGCTGCCAAATTGATATTTCTAACATACAGATCACTTCCGAGCTTAAGAAGATTCAGTGGATCCCTACTTCATTTAGGATAAAATACAAATCCTTTATTTGGCATTTCAGTTTACTCACCATCTGGTTCCAACCAAGTCTTTCCAGGATGATTATGTGTTTCTCCCTGTCAAGCACTCTACACTGCAGTCAAACTGGTTCACTTGGTGTTTCTTCTTACCAGACATGGTGTACTCCACCTTTGAGTCTTTCTACAGGTTGTCTCCTGTCTTTGGAATATGCACTTTCCTTACCTGTTTTCTCTCTCCCTGTCCCCATCATTATATTTATTTTATATATAATCTATATTTTACTTACCTGTGTACATATTGTCTCCTCGGAGGGAATCCTTGAGGGAACGGACTGTCTTATTTTCATATTTGTATCCTCAGAATTTATCACAGTACTCGGCACATAGTAGGCCCTAAGTGTTAAGTAAAAAACAAACAAACAAAAAACTTTAGGGGAATTGTTATTTTTTCACTGCTACCCACAGATGGTAAGGGCTTCGGAAGATAAAGTCAATGTAGGAAGGGACCAATGAGTCAAGAAGAAGACAGCTGAGAATAGGACATGCATTTCTGGAATATAGTTTAGAATAAGGAATGTCAGGCACCTGACCAGGGCTAGAGGATACCTAACAAGGACTGGCAAGATTGTATTTGCTTAAACCTTGCAAATCTAATTAATAGGGTGTTCAACTGAAAAGATATGGGGGAGGAAGAGAATTAAATACATATATCCACTGAGTTAGTTGTAGTAAAGAGTAATAATAGAAATGCACAACATTTGAAATCTGAAAGAGGCAGTGATAAAACCTATGACCTCCAATGTCTATGCGCAAATGCACCAAGTATGGGTGACAAAAAGCAAGGTGATCTTGAGGTCCTAAGGCAAGGAGGTAAATTTGACCTTATGAAACTTCTTATGACCTTATTGAAACTTCATAAAGATATCCCGTGATGGGAAGATAGCTCTGGAATGATATACTTTATTCAAAAGAAACAATAAAGGTAAAACTTGGATGAGAGTAATATTTTCTATTAAGAAGATAAAGTCATGTGAGGAAATACCCTCAAGGCAGGGGAAGATGGAGGAAAAGAGTGAGAGGGTAAAAGGGAGGGGAGTACCTGGTAGAAAACTTGTCGATGAAAATCAACAGAGAAAGAAACAGAAGCAACATTGTCACCCGGGTCCATTATAGATGACCTGGGTAGAAAGAGGAAATTGAGGAAGAGCTCAGGAAACAGAAACTCTAGAGTAGAGACGCAGGTCTCAATTATACCAGATGTCTGCTGAAATTCTCTCTTTGCCAAAAGCAGAACAGCCAATAATGTCTTCAGGAACTGATAATTTCCTCTTTTGAAAAGGTAAGGAACCAATACAAGGAAACTATCTTCTGGATTTGATTTTCATCATTATGGAGGAACTAATTTTTGTGGAAAAGCACATGAGGAAGGGACATTTTAGGATTTGTGATAGAGGTGAAGAAAGCCCAGCATGATCTAACCTGTTGCTAGATTTTAGGAGGCTGTGTTTTAAAGAGTTCAGAGAAAGGATTTATAGGGTCCCATGGGCTAAAATTATGTTAGGGAAATTAGTCCAGGTCTTATAGAATACTCTCAAGAGTAAAAGTCCAGGGATGGCAAGGTAGTGCAGTGAACAGGCCACTCCATGGCCCTGGAGTCAGGAGGACCTGAGTTCAAGTACGGCTTCAGACATGCAACACAAGCCGTGTGACCTTGGGCAAGTCACTTAACCCCAATTGCCCTCCAAAAAGCAAAAAAAAAAAAAAAAGAATAGAAATCCAAAGACACAATAGGAAACAATTCCAATGAGCAAGAAAAAGGGAAGTTGTATAAAAAGACTGAAATGAATACTAAGGGAATCTGTCAGTTAATTTAATTAATTAAAAAAAAAGATGGTTGAAAAATAGAAGCAAAGATAGGGAACAGAGGATGACTATCAAAGCAAAGCATGGTCCTATAAGAATGCCAGGAGATCTAAAGCTCAGGACTTGGGGCTGGAGAAAACAGATAAGAATCACAAAAAAAAAAAAGGATTAAGAAAAGTTATATTGGGGGAAAAGAGAGTCAAAGAAGAGGTAGAAATGATTTTGTGGGTGCATAGGGTGATGGTAACTAATAATAGAGAGAAGTCAGAGCTGCTGAACTTATGTAGTGCTTATGTTTTCTCAGCCATGGACAGGGATGTACTGGAGCCAGTCTGAATTGGTTCAGGAGAACTAAATTGTCAAATTTCAATGTGAACATTTATACTTTGGAAATTGGCAAATGCTACAAATCATGGCCTGATTTGTTGTTTTGATGATTGTCTAGACTTAGGAAAATGATGGAGAAAGTGTTAATAATGCAGATTAAATTTAAAAATGTGTCATGAGTATTTTTTTTTCCTAGAAAACTGATTATTAAAAATTTATCAGCACACTGCTGGGCATGGAAAATGATTTTGGGATGGAAAGATCAGAACAAAAATGTTCAACAGGGAGTTGAGACCTCATAAGGCGTGCATGGAGATTGCAAGAGAATATCTAATTGCTTTTTAATAATTTCAAGGCATCTGAACCAGAAGAACTACATCCTGTTTCTGAAAGAACTGGGAGATGTGATTGTTGAACCCTTAAGAAAGCTCTTTAAAAGATTAAGAACTTTGGAGTGCCATAGGATTGGAAAAAGACAAAGGTTGTTCTAATTTTCAAAAAAGGAAAGAGAATAGAATCTGGAAACTAGAGAGCAGAGAGCTTGATCCTAATTCCTGGCAAAATTATAGAACATATTATTAAACAGATGGTTGATGAATATCACAAACCACAATATCACAAAGAACCAACATGACTTCACCAAGAATAGTTTAGGGCAAACTTACTCGATTTCCTTTTTTGAAAGGACTCCTTTGCTGGTAGATTATCGTCATAGATACAGTCTAAATGAATTTTTGCAAAGTGTTTTACAAAGTTTCCCATCATTATTCTTTGGAAAAGATGGAAAGTTATTAGCAAGATAGATAATGGTCCAGTTATGTGGATTCAGAACTGGTTGACTGGCCAGAGAGTGATCCTTATGGATAAATATGACTTTGGAAGGAAGTTTACAGTGGAATATCACTGGGATATAGGCTTGGTCCTGTGCTATTTAACAAAGGATCATAGGATCACTTTTATCAATGGCTTGTGCAAAGCCATTGATGACAAACTTATGAAATATGTGGTTGACACAAAGTTAGCAGGCATAGCTAGCGTACCAGCCAAGAGACTGAAGTTTCTAAGAAGATGAATAAATGTGAAGTCTTTGAATTGAGTTTAAAAAATCAGTTTCATGGCTACAGGATAATGGAAGCATCTTGTCTTAAAAAGATTTGGCAGTTTCCGTGAACTAGCAGTGAGTTGTAGCAGTCAACAAAGTTAATATACCCTTATAATGTAATTAGTACTTATATATAGTTATTTAAATTAATTACATAATTAAAATGTAATGAATACAGTAGGACCGGCTAGGTGGCGCAGTGAATAGAGCACCGACCCTGGAGTCAGGAGAACCTGAGTTCAAATTTGGCCTCAGACACTTAATACTTACTAGCTGTGTGACCTTGGGCAAGTCACTTAACCCCAATTGCCCTTCCCAAAAAAAAAAGTGGAAAAAAAAAAGAGAGCCAGTGTTCTGGCCACCAGGAGGTGCTATGTCAACCATACTCTGCCTTGGTCATACCAAGTCTGCTCAGTTCCGTCCACAACTTATAGCAGGTCCTTAAAATATGTATGCTGAGCAGAACATAGTTTAGTGTCTATTTGCTTTGAAAACTTAAGAAATAATTTTAGTAATCATTACTTTTTCATATAAAAATGTTGTTTGCTTTTATTCATGAAAATTTTATCAGATTTATTTTCAAAATTTTAAAGCTTGATAGAATGATGGAATACTAGAATTAAAAGGATCACAGACTGAAGATTTAGAATTGGAAGGGACCTTAAAGACCATTTAGTCTAATCACCTAATTAGGCTCAGTGAGTAAGGACTTGCCTAATGTGACACAGTAAATAGGAGAAGTGGGATTTGAACTCGGGTCATCTGACTCCAAATCATAGCATTGTTTCTACTGCGTCATGTTCAGTGATCTCATTTTGCAGATGAAGACATTCAGGCCCTGGGTGCAGTGAACTGCCAAGGTCATACACTTAAAAGCCAAGAAGTGCTCTGATGACAGACTCTGTATCTAATGACCAAACATCTAAGTTTGAAGAGTCTCTCTGAAGTCAGACTGATGAGTTTTTTAGCCATAGCAACTCCAGAAGAGAAAGTGAAATCCTTGAGGTATCTGGCTTTTGTGTGCGTTGTGGGAGTACCCACACCGATGAAGTCCCAGCAAAATGAGACAGCTGGACATGACACAGAAAAAACAGTGCTATATTTGGAGTCAGATGACCTGAGTGCACGTATCACCTCTCCTATTTACTATGTTACCTTAGGCAAGTTCTTTGCAAGTGTGTTGACCAATGAATTATAATTATTCATTTCGAAAATGATAGAAATAATTTTCATGATTATATTTTTCAAGATTGTATATTCTCTCCCAAAGATTTCCAGCTTTATTTTTTAGATCACTGAGTACCTATAGTAAATGATTCACTCTACGAGGCATTGTCTACCAGGCAAAGAATATGAAATGTGCCCCCCATCTAGGTGAGAAAACCATGCGCCAACACACACAAGTTAAATAGTCCACTAGTTAAATAACTAATAGGGGCAAGGAAGGATACAAGAGATACCACATGGTAATCCATGGTTAATTATAAAAGGAGTCATATAGACAATGCACTTAATTCAGAAGAGGTAAAAATTACTGTGGGCTAGAGTGAACTTAATTAAGAACTAATTAAGAATAATTGTAGAGGACAGGGCAAAGGAGGGCAGGACCTAGATATTTTAAAAGGGATAGGCTGATTCCTATAATAACTGCTCTTCTTCCAGGATTTAAATACAAAGGGTTGCAAATCTAGTACAAATCAAGTCTCATACACTGATAAAATTTTACTATCCTTATATAAACATTGACCTGTATACAATTAAAAAAAATCCTATCCTCTTAAGTTGTTTTTTTTTAAAGCTTAGCCCTGTCAAATAATTTTCATTGTATTTTAATGAACCTTTTTTCTAACCCTCCAAAGGGTTAGAAAACCCTTGATGTTATTAAAATAGAATCACTATTATATGTTTCTTTACGGATAACCTGGATAGTCTACTCACATAATGAGCTAACACAGGAGCATATAGCAGTAGGATGTAAGAAAGCCTCTCTTTCTTGAGTGTTCTTAGATTATCTATTGATTTTATCCCTATGGATTGATCCTTAACTAATAATATTGGGGGTGGAAAAGGGAGAGAGAATAAGCATTTGTTAAGCACCAGCTGTACTAAGTGCTTTGCAAATATTGTCTCATTTGATCTTCATGGAAACCTTATGAGAGAGATGCTATTATAATCCTCATTATATTTACAGTTGAAGAAAGGGGCAGAAAAAAGTTAAGTGGCTTGCTCAGGGTCTCAAAGTCAATAAGATTTTGAGGCTGGATTAGAACTCAGATCTTCCTGATTCTATTCCCAGTTTACCTATCTGGTGCCACCTTGCTGTGTAAAGAGAAACAGAGATTAAGATTGTGCTTTTTATCCAGAGAGAGGAAGCAAGCAGGGTTACATGGAAAGAAGTCTGACTTTGGAGTCAGTCAACATTATATATATGCATGTACATATATATCTATGTATAAACACGTCCACATATTATATACATACACATATGTGGTGAAGAGTTTTGGTGGCTTTTTTTTAATAGATCATAAGATGATAGAGTTTAGAGTTAGAGGTGACTTTTATGGTCAGTTAGGTTTATAAAAAGGCAGCTAGATGGCACAGTGGATAGAGTGCCCATCAAGAAGTCAGGAAGACTCATTTTGCTGCGTTCAACTCTGACTTCAGACACTTCCTAGCCGTGTGACCCTGGGCAAGTCACTTAACCCTGTTTGTCTCAATTTCCTTATCTATAAAATGAGCTGGAGAAGGAAATGGCAAAACACTCCAGTTTCCTAAAAAACTCCCAAATGGGGTCTTGAAGAATCAAACATGATTGAAAAATGACTGGACAACAACTGAAAGTTTTACAAGGCAGGAAACTGAGGCCCAAGGAATTAATGTAACTTTCCAAAAGTCATTCAGAAAGCTAAATAGTAGAACTAGGATTTCAACCCAGGTGGCAAGTCAAAAGTATGATTTTAACTCTATAAATCCTTACAGGTCCCAACATAGTACTATTTTGGCCAGGTAGCAAGAAATAAGACTGGGAATTATTCTTGTAATTATGATTTTAGGTTGTAGACATGCTGTTTTGGTTAGCATTAAAATAGATGGCTCCCATCTGCTTGCCTTTCAGAACCAATGCTGATAATCACTGTTTAAAGAAAGAACTCATGGAGATTGCTACTTTTAATTTTATTGCCTGAATTTATGGTGAATATCCTTTGACTTTTATTTCCACAAGAGGAAACAATGATATAGTAGAGAAGTCATGTAAATTAGGGATAGTAATCCAGTTCTACTACCTGAAAGAAATTAGGCTGGGAGAGAAAAATGGGCTTCAGGTAGGTAATAATATTCATATTCATTCAGAATACAATCCCTAACATGGTACTATATATAGGCAATGGCTTCTCATTTCCATCTAATGAATCATTATTATGTCACAGGTAAGCAGGGGAAGAGCTGGTGCAAATATGGGAGGCAGACAAAATTTGAGGTGCCTTATGAACTTTAAAGAAGTATTTGCATGGCTGGCATCTTTTATGCTTCACATGTAATGAAGGGGTAAGAAAAAGAAAGCATACATTATCTAACTACCTCTGGAAAATTTCCACTCCAAAGCTCTTCTACACAATACACTTCGTATTTGCTATATGAAAACCATTCAAAAACTTTTATCCGACTGTTAATAGACAATTCTATGCTTTCCTAAGCATGATGAAAACCTTTACATGGGAGATTAATGCATATTAACATAAGTGAAAGGGGAATGGATTTAGTGGTACTTTGAGAACGCATACCCCCATAGCAAGGGGAGACTGCCTTTAACATCTATGCGTTTCTTCTGTGTTCTAGCCTTGAAAAATACCTTAGACTGCTTATAAAGGATTGCATCAGATTTTGGCAAACAGACAAGCAGTCAGTAGACTTTCAAATGATTGGTTTTTTTTTTATTAAGGTCAGTTATTTTTGGGGTAAAACTCTTCAGGAGAAATTATTATAAGATAGAACTAAGGGAGGGCAGCTAGATGGCTCAGCAGATGGAGCTCTGGGTCTGAGCCAGAAAGATTTATCTTCTGAGTTCATATCTGGCCTCAGACACCTGCTATTTATATGGCCCTGGGCAAGTTACTTAAACACATTGGCCTCAGTTTCTTCATCTGTAAAATGAGCTAGAGAAGGAATTGACAAGCCACTCCAGTGTCTTTTCCAACAAAAATCCCCTAATGGATCCAACATGAAGAGTTGGACGCTACTCCTCCTTGACTCCAAGGTCTGCTCTCATTCATTCTGCCACAGCTGCCGCATGTTGCCAGGTTGTCTTAAGGCCCTTGGATTTTCTGTGCTTGTCCGTAAGGGTACGTCCTCCCCGAGATCTCAGTGGTCTATAAATTGGTAGAAAAATCCTAGAGTTTATTTGAGGCTCAATGATTTCCTTCTCGTCTCAGATTTAAACGTGTCAGTGGTGGAATTTGAACTTGTCTTCCATCCTCCAGGCTTATCACTGTGTTCAGCTGGCCAGGCTCTCTCCTCTTTATTAGATTAATGGGTATAGAAATATCCAGTCCTTTCACTTCATTGAGAGCTGGAGCCAGAGAAAGCTTATTGTGTCCTTCATTTTATGGCTCTAGTGCGTCCTCAGCACAAGTAGCCAAAATTGTATGCCTGCTAGATGGCTCTAGGAGGGATACTTCTAATGCAGTGGCTCTTGAACTTTTTTTGCTCATAGCACAATATTCTTGCTATGAAGAATCATGGCACATTGAAAGTAGGGTTCTCCAGGCAATTAGGCCTCTATATCCACCTTTAGACTCAACTCTCTTTCCCCTTTCCCAATCTCTGACCCTCGCTTGTGGGGGAGAAAATGGATAGGGGTGCTCCTGTGAGGCCAACCCAGCAAGAGAAGACAATAAACTGCTGGGGAATGTACACAGGCACCTCCTTGGAGAACCACTGTTCTAATGTTGGCTTTTGGAGGAAGATCTTGTGAGTACATAATAATAGCAGCTAGTATTTATATGGGACTTTTAAGGTTTACAAAGCACTTTACATATGTTATTTTCTCACCATGACCAAGTGAATTAGGTAATATTCTTTTCCCTCTTTTATAGATGAGGAAACAGAGACTGAGGTGACTTACCCAAGATCACACAACTAGCAAGTATCAGAAGGAGAATTTGAATGTTCCAAATCCACCATTTTATCCCCTATGGCAGCTGGATGAAGATGATGATGCCCTATTGGCCCATTTATACTCTGGAACTTTTATGGTATAACTTTGTGACCTCAATTATCTTATTCTCTAGACACACACCTTTTCCTAACTACCTTATTTATGTTGAGGATGCCACCATACTTTTATATGTCCTGAGGTTTGCAACTTTAGGATTATCTTTGATTCTACTTCCCCTTAAACACAATAATCAATAACTAAGTTTTGTTATGTTTATCTCCACAATATCTTGGCATCTATCTCCTCTCCCATTCATACCACAGCCTTCCTGCTCACCTAGGTTATTGCAATCATGTTGCCTCACACATGGTAGCTGCTTAATAAATGTTTGTTGTTTGAGTGAATGAAGGACTTAATTATGATTCCAAATCCATCTATATTATTCTTAGTAATATTCTTGTTAATTTTGAGTCTTGGAGGAAACTCTTTGCTTTTGGTAAAAACAAGCATGGAATCAGCACATTAGAAAAACATCCAGAAAGAATTTTTATTTGTCTTATGTCTTCAAAATGTCTAGAAAAATGTTCAGAGAAAGTCTGGAAGTACTGATCCATGAGAAATTTAGCAAAACCAATCCCTACTGTTCAGTGTGGAAGATGACTTAGCTGGTGAGAAACCCAGGAAGTTTTATTGGCAAGTTGGTTCCGACAATTTGCTTCCTGGCATATTTATTATTCAGTTCTATACCATCTTTATAGCTTAATCATTTGCTCGGAAGTGATGAAGTACAACGGAGACCACCCAAGTAAAACAATCTCATTGAGATTAATGAAACAATAGTGCGTGGCAGGTCCCTGTTGAGCTAGGATGGGTGGCAAAGAAGTTTGAAATGTAACTAAGTACCACCAGACATTTGGAGAAGGAGTCTACCACATTAAAAAAAATCTCTTTCCTTGGGATGGTTCTACAGAATAAATATGGATTCTGGACCAGAGCTTCCTGGTCACTTCCCATGAAAAAAATCCTTGCTTTCATCTGGTTATTCTGAATACACCCAAAAGATTTTAAAGCTGAAGGAAATCTAAGAGTTTAGTACGAGGAGAGCCAATATGCACTCTATTACCTGGGCTGTATTAAATGTTTTTACCTCTTGGTAAACTTTCTAGATATTAAATAAGAGAAATTACCATCCACTCTGTCTCTGCTATCTAAGAATTATGGGACCTTTAATCCAACTTGCAACCGAAACCTTTCATAGTATTAACTTCTCCTTTAAAACAGGAGCTCCTTGAGAGGAGAGACTGTCTAATTTTTCTCTTATATCCCTAGCACTTAGCATGATGCTTCCCACATAGCAAATATTTAATAAATACTTTTTTCATTCATTCAAAGCAGCAGCTTTTGGATGCAATCTTGTGTTATTATTTTTTCTGTGATAAAAAGAACCAGACATATCAGGTCAACTATCAGAACAGCTTATGGGTTATTTTAGTACAATATAAATCTAATCTTAAAGATAAAGCACTTAGGATGGAAACAAATTAAATCTAATCACTCTTAGGCATAAATGGACTAGTGACCTATGCCATTGCTAGAATACTGGATCTTAGGGCATTTTCGCCCTCCTCACAATGGATCTGTGCCCTTTCTCTGTTCTGTTTTTTACATTTTATCTTGTAAGTGGGAATATTTTCAGTAATATATGGGATAAAGGTTCACCAACTTAAACTTTGAGAATATTATATTCCATTTGAAATCTTGTGATTGGTTTTAATATGGAACAAATGATGAATTATATCTTTTGAGGTGAAAGACATACCAGAGGAGCAAATATCCATTTCTACTTGAAAACAGTCCAAAAGAAATTCTGTGTATATTTTGAATTTCACTGAATTACATTAATGAATGAAACCATTTGCAACCTTAGCAAGTTCATGTTTTGATAATTGCTTTGCATTTTGCATAACTTTTGATAGTACGAGTTAAATGAACCAGCCGAGGGCAGATCTAGCAAGAGATTTGTTTTCGCTTGTATGGTAATGTGCGCACACATTTAATTCTACCTTTGATCATGGGCAGAATTGTGGTGAGTCATGTAATATTTTACATCCAACACAGAAGCCAGTTGCATGACTGGGTGAAACTGGTTCATTTTGGGGAGAGGGGAACTGTACTGTGTTAGGTCCATTCTAGACAAAGAAATTACTCCCAGTAGAAGAGCTCTCCATAGACTGTCTACTCTGCTACTTTTCTTAAGAGAGTGATGAGAAGTCCCTCCCTCTACCTATTCCTATACTAATCATTCCTCAAGGTCTGCCTCACAGATCACTTATTTCTGACTCTCAGGATCAAACTTCAGGTTACTCAATATTGCAAGTTTTAAGTATGGTGACCTTTGAGAGACTCTGCGAAATTATTATACATAGTGCTGGCACAGAAAGAGTTAGTATTTCTGAGATCTAATATTACCCCGTGGTAACTTAAAAAATTGTTGCCCACTTCATTTCACAGCTGTGAAAAACTCAGGAGAATATGCCGTTTTGGGAAACATGAAGCATTTGGCTAAGTATTACCCATTTCTTTAATTCACAGTAGTACTGAGGATCAATTGAGTGGTCCTGCATAATTCAGCCACTTCATGGGATTGGAGAAGGTCCCCTCTACCTCTTTGTACCATTACACAAATTCCCTAGAGGGGTTGGATGCCAAAGGTGACCCATAATCTCTAACTACCTCTCTGTTAGTAGAATTATTAGGGTCTGTTTCACATAGTTGAAGTGGAGGAACTGGAGCCAAATAGGACACTTGGCTTGGTCTTAGGCAGTCAGGTCTATTCCTTGACCAAGCCAGAGATGGCTGCTTTATGAGAGTTCTTGGATAAAAACCATAATAAGGGCTTCATTTAGCTCAGGGGGTCTTAACTTACATTTGTGTCAAGGACACAAATGGCAGTCTGGTGAAGCCTAAGGGCTCCTTCTCAGAATAATGTTTTTAAATGCATAAAATAAAATATGTAGGATAATAAAGGAAACCAATTCTATAGAAATACAATTATCAAAATGTTTGAAAAGAAGCTCATAGACTCCAGGTTAAGAACCCTTGATCTAGTTCACTCACCATCTCTTTAGTCTGAGCTTTGGTACAAAAAATAGAGATTTAAGTTACTCCTGTGACTATTTTAAAGCTGGACCTATGATTCCTTTGGCTTATGGGACTCCAGATGAGAAAATTTCTTCTAGTAATGTGGATTGGTACCTGCTCTGTAAATCAGTCTTAGAGATTTACCATGAGTATGGTGTTTCGAAAGGTATCACCATCAGGAGTCAGTATCGAGCATGGTCTTAGATGATGAAGGCTTTCAAAACATTGAAAACTATGGTGGAACCTTTGCTCCCTACTTTTTTTTAGGTGGTCCTAAAAGGACGTTTTTTCTCCCCATCTGTTGTGCCTCGGTGTCCACATCAAGTTGTATGTTCCAGCCCACTTTTGGAAGTCCAATTTGGGGAATACCTTATGTGCCAACTGGGAGGGGGCAATGATATGCAAGTAAGCCAAAGTGAGAAGGAGTAGATGTATTTCCTGCATTTTATGATGAACCAGTAATCCTATCAAGGACCACACAAAGTGGAGAGCATACGCTGGTGTGTGATCCTGGTCTCTGGGAAGCTTTGCATTGGTTCTTTAATTTCTTAGTGTACTTATAATATTTTATCCTGAAGTTCTCTGCCTTGATGGTGCTTCTGGCTGATCTGCTGAAATAGCAAAGATACAGTGGTAGATACCAGAATTGGAGGGAGTACTTAGGGACCTGAAGAACTGGTTCACCTCATCCAATATCTTGATATCCCTGATGTGTAGAAACAATTTTTTGGGAGCTCATCCTCTCACAGGCCACTCTATCTTCCTCCATGCCCCAGCTTCGTACACACTGATTGCATAAGCTGATCAATATATAGAATAAATTCAATTTGGGAGAAGGAAAAGCTCCTTTCAAAGACATTTTTGAACCATGGAGGCATCATCTTGAGGCACATGTGGGATCCTCTGATTATCCATTCTAAGGATAAGAGCCTAAAATGCCTTTGGACTGTCCAATATCATAACTACTGGATAATAGTTTTCAGTTGCCTCAACTATCCCTTTGTCTCTATTCCCATCCTTCTCTGACTTCTTTGTATTTTTAATTCCTTAAAATGAGGACAAGAAGAAAACTTTAGAAATATCTTTCAGTTCAGATCACATGTATCCTTAGCAAATTTGTTTGGCAAGTCATTTTTTATGAGTGTGTGTGTGTGTGTGTGTGTGTGTGTATGTGTGTGTGTATGGGGGAGGGGACAAAAGGCAGTATTGGGACAGAATAAAATCTTTTTTGAAATGAGACTAATGCATTTCTAGCTCTGTGGAATTAGTAAAAATACATATTCACTGTAAGTCCATGAATCCTTTCATGCCAAATTAAAAACTTTGAATTTTATCTTACTTCCTACAAAGAAAGAATAGTATTTCCCCATTCCATATTTGACTCCTTTACACTTTCAATATCAGAACAATTATGTGGTACATTCCTTTGAAATGTGTCCTGACTAACTTTGTTTCATATCTATCTAAATTCTCATGAGGAAAAAGCAATTTTAGAGATCAGTCATGAGCTGTTCTGTTACTGTTTTGCAGATGGAAAAACTATTATGTGAACTGATGATATAAAAAATGTGTGGTTCCCTCTCCTCCTGTTCCCCTCCTCCTACATTGTCATTGAGCTTATTGGAAAATTTATTAACTTTCCTATTTTCAGCACATGTAGTGCCTTGCCAGATTCTTATTCATTCACATCTGTGAGGGAGAGCTCTCAAAGGAGTTTAGTATGACCAAACCTGGATAAAATCCTTTTTGATAAATGCCCGTGGGTGAATGAAGTTCATGGCACAGTCTTTAGATGGGAAACTTCTGAAGAGTTCTTCAACCACATGTGTTTTTCTTTTCTCTTGGCTAGCTAATTTAATATGCAAAAAAATAGTACCCGACACCATCATGTTCATAAAAGATATGTGACAGTCAGTCCCCTTGAGAACTGAGGCCATTTGAAATAGCACCTGGATTAAATAGCATCAAAGTATTCTTCCTCTGAGACAGCTGTCATTTTGTATCCCAGGATTCAGACACGTGGAAGGAGAAGCAACGTTCTATTCTCAGTCAAAGGTAGGAATGTAAAACATTTTAGGCTGAAAGTTACAAATGAATCCAAGGGAAGGATGTTAAGTCTTAGAAATAGTCTTTTCTTCTATAAATGTAGCATGGAAGGAACACCACAAGATGGCGCCATCATTACTACTGTTGTTAGGCGGAAGACTGTAAAGCTCTGCTCTCCATTGCTCTCAATATCTAGAGATCTGTCTTGTTGGGAAGGCTTGATGCTGAATAAGCTAAAACTCTTCAAAAATTCTGAAGAGTGTCTTGTTTGATTAATTTCCTTATGTTTGAAGCAAGAACAAATTGAGGATGAGATTGTGCTTAGGAAAGATAGCATAATATTAACAAATATTAGAGAGAAAGCATGTTTTTCAAATTTTTTGCTTCCTTTCTAAAAAGGAAAATCACATTAAAAAACAATTCAACAAACATGTATTAAACACTTACTGTATGTAATTTTTTGCTTCCTTTCTAAAAAGGAAAATCACATTCAAAAACAATTCAACAAACATGTATTAAGCACTTACTGTATGTAAGCCATGGCAAGTTGCTTTAGATGGAAATGACTAGATCCATTCATGTAAAGGGAGACTTGCAACTTAAAAATGAGAGAAGAGACAGAATCTATTTAAATGAATGCATCTCCTGGCACACATTTAAATTCCCCCTTGAAGAAACTTGCCAATATGGCCGCAGAATTATTGTTAATAATTTTTGAAAAATGGAAAATAGAAAAAAGTATCAGAGGATGGAAAATTGATTTTGCAATTGTTCATGTGAAAAAGATCTGGGGGTTTCAGTTGACCACAACCTTTAAATAAAACAATTATTGTAATGCAATTGCAAAAAAGGAAAAACAACAAAAAGCAAACTAATGCAATTTGAGGCTGCATTAATTGAAAGAATTATATTTAAATCATCGATTCCAACTCACTCAATTTTCCTATGAGGACTAGAGATGTCATATGAATTGGTTTATAGCAAAATATAAGGTTCTTGAAGGAAGGGTTTAATTTCCCATTTTTGTCTTCATATTCCCCACATCTAACCCAGTTCCTTGTACATATTAGGCACTTAAATGTGTATTGAATTGAATCGGCTAAGGTTACATAAGAAGTGGCAGACTTGAAGCTTAAGTCTAGGTCCATTTACTCCAAGAGAGTAACCGGGGTGGAGGATGTTTTGAAAAGCAGCTCATTGAAGAAAAATAAAAAGGACTGAGGATGTTTATGCTACAAAAGAGCAGACAAATGGGAGACCTGATGATTGTCTTCGGATGTTTAAAACGCTTTGTCTTTCTTCCAAAGACATAATTTGTTGTTGTTGTTATTCAGTCATTCAGCCAGTCTGACTCTCTGTGACCCCACGGACCATAATGTGCATGGGGTTTTCTTGGCAAAAATACTGGAGTGGTTTGCCGTTTCCTGCTTGAGCTCATCTGATAAATGAGGAACAGAGACAAACAGGGTTAAGTGACTTGCCCACGCTCACACAGCTAGTAAGTACCTGAGGTCAGATTTGAACTCCGGAAGATGAGTCTTTCTGACTCCAGGCTCACATTCTATCTACTGTGCCACTTACTGCCCTCATTCTCCAGTGAATTAAGGCAAACAGGGGTTAAATGCCTTGCCAAGGGTCACATATCTAGTAAGAGTCTGGGACTGGATTTAAAATCAAGTTCTCCTGGCTCTAGGTCCAGTACTTTATCCACTGAGGCACCTAGCTCTCTCAACAGACATAATTCAGACCAATAAATGGATTGGTAAGGAAAGTAAAAGGTACCATTGTTTTTTGGGAGGGGAGTGGCTTGGTATATATGGTTGTGAATTACTGCTGACCAACTCTCAGGATACCTTGAACTCAGCCAGCTTTGAGGGTGCAGAAGGATGGGAGAGAAAAAGGAAAGTTGAAGCTTTTCTTAGTGTTGCATGATCATCATTTTTAAGTACTTCCATGAAAGTTCTTCTTTGGCCAAGGTCATGATAAGAGAGAGGCATTATTTATGTAATTGTGATTTCCATGTTATCACCTGACTTTGCTATATGAGAGTACAGCAAATATTCCTAATGATATATTCATATATATATATATATAATCTTTGTCTCTGTCTCTCCCTCTCTCTCTGTCTCTGTCTCCCTCTCTCAGTCTCTGCCTTTCTCACTCTTTATTGACCTGGATTATCCTTTTGGGTAAGAACTCCTTCCCTTAATGCTGATAAGTAACTTGCCTGCAATTTAGACTTACAGAGTTACCTCCCTAAGGGGCATGAGATGTTCAATAACTTGGTGAAAGTCATACATAGAAATAAGAGGCAGGACTTGAAAACAGGTCTTCCTGACTCCAAAGCTAACTCTCTATCCATTACAAGATGCTTCCTTCAAATGATTTCTATAGATTAAGAAGAAATAGCGAGAAGCTTATTCTGCCTTGTCTCTCTCTTTTTTTTTTGTTTTCAGGTTGCAGAATTTCTCATTCGTATGCTGTCCAGAATTATACGTTATGAATGTACCTTTAGCTTTTTCTTTTCCCTTCTTCCCTCTATTCCTCTCCCTCCCCCCCCCTTTTCAAATGACAGTGCAGACACCAGAACACAGAACTCAGACAGTGAGAATGGTCTCACTGAATTTCTCATTGTTATCATTTGGCATTCATGTTGTTCTAAATTATACCTTTGGCTTTCTGAATGAGCTGGCGAGAATTAGAAGCATTCCGACTAGAAGAAACAAAGATGAAGTCAAAGGAAGGTGACTTGCCTCACTTTTAAAAGGAGATTTTTAAACAAAGGAATGAACTTTTCCTTTTTTCTCTTTTTGAGAATGAACCTTTTCAAAGTACACATCATCTGTTTGAAGGGATGAATGAAAACTATCAGTGGTGAAAGTTCTGAGAAACAAGGTGACTAGTGAAAATAGACTGAAAGTCATAATAGAACTCCAACTCTAATGTCAGCTGAATGTAGAACAAGATTTTGGATGGTTTGATGGACCAAAGAAAGAGACAAACCTACTATTTCTGTATTATCAGTAATTTTTCTTTCCACACACACACATATGTATTTTTTTCTCCCTATAATTTATTTCTCTCCTATCTTGTCTTATTCCATTATCTTCATTTTTTACCATATCACATGCTGGCCAAGTCATTCTGTTTTAATGTCGTCTTATTTTTCTATTTATCCTTTCAAAACCCTCTAGATAATTCTGCAGAGATTTCAGGGAAGTCACATTAGTGATGGAAAGGTACAAATACAGAATTAAATAAAATATGAAATGGTAATCAAGGCAACACATGCAGAAATATTTGTGGAAAATTGTGTATTTGAAAAGTTGCAAGAAGTGCTTGGCAGGCTTGTCATAGAAGTACCAAAATTGCATAACAGTTTTTGTGAAAGGTAAGGTCAGATTTTAGTATTCTTACTAAGGAAGTAGTAGATGATTCCTATAATTAGATGAAAAACCAAGGAAGAAAACATTGGAAGTAGAAAGATCTGATATTAAGTGTAATCAGAAGAAATATGCCAAGTCATTCATCACTAATTCAAATGGTAGCAAAAAATCTAAGAAAGGCCCTAGGAAATGTGATTATCTATGCAGAAAGTTGGAACATTTTTAGAATGTCACACAGTTATAAATTGCCATTCTTCATCACCAAACTTGAGAAATACCTCATCAACAAATCCTAATGGAATCTTTATTGAGTCTCAATGGAGGGCATTTTGTACTTGATGGAGTGGCTTTCACAGGAAGAGAGAGCTGGTAGAGAGATGTGACGTTAGAACATCAGCAACCTTTGTTTCTTAGAAAGTTCACTCCTCCCCTCAAAAATTCCCCAGATATAACAAAAATCAAAATTGGTCACTTCCACTTTCTGATCCTCAGTTTCTCTCTGTGAAAACTGGGACTCATACTGTGCTTGTCACCCATTAAATGGAAAGGATGTAATATAGCATCCGTGAATAAAGCATTTGCCTGTACAACTGCATGCTGGTGATGAGTCAGTGGGTCTTTGGAAACTAGATCCATGCCCTAGTTTTGTGTTCTTAACAGAAATAGCATCAGAGAAAGGAGTGCCTCACCACCCACATTATATATACTCTCTGTCACCATAGTGGAAAGAGCACCTTACTTAGAGTCGGTATAAATACCCACGAGCATTTTCAAGAAACAAAGCTAAAAACGTCAGCCATCATGGAGAGTAGGAGAAATTGTGCGGTGTCTTGCATCATGCAAACGATGTCTGTGTTTCTGCTCCAGTTGAGTGACCATTATCTGCATTTCAAGTATAGGCTGGGCATCTTCCTAGAGAAGGTAAAGAGATTTGAAGCATGCTTGTCCATACTGCAGACCGCTAGGGAGATTAAAGGAAACAGAAGCAATGATTCATTGAGAAGAAAAAGGGTCCTGCAATGGAGGATGGGAGACAACCTTTATTTTTTTCTTTTGGAGAGGGGAAGGCAGGACAATTGGGGTTAAGTGACTTGTCCAAGGTCACATGGCTAGTTTTTTGTGTTAAGTGTCTGAGTTCACCGCCCTTACAACCCTTGTTTTGATGATAGAAAATGAATATTTCACAGAGGATAAAGGGATGGAAAAGGGCACCTAGATAATTCAAAGTAAATAATATATTTTAAACTCTACTTGAAGAAGAAAGAGCTGGATACTCTGAAGAAGAAGAAACTGCCTGCCCTCCTGAGAGTAATATAGGGGCGGATAGGTGGTGCAGTGAACAGAGCACTGTCCCTGGAGTCAGGAGGACCTGAGTTCAGATATGACCTCAGACACCTGATTATTACTAGCCATGTGACCTCGGGCAAGTCACTTAACCCCAATTGCCTCACCTCCCCCTGAAAAAAAAGAGTAATATGAATGAGAATACACTGAATAAGGGGCAGCAGAAGAAGAAAAAAATAGAGGTAATTGGTGATTCCCTGCTCAGGGGCACCAAGGCAGCTGATAATGGTATTTGTCCCCTGGAGTGTATGTCAAACATGGAACAGAGAAACTCCCAATACTTTTCTCTCTCTCCCCCAACCCCCAACTTAATAGTATACTTTATTCCAATTATATGGAAAGATAGTTTTCAACATTGCCTTTTGTAAGCTCCCAATTCTTTTCAAAATGGATGGTGACCACCTGTTTGTAGTGGGCAAAATGACATTTCCAGAAAGAACCTAAAATTGTTGTCAATGGTTATGCTGTTGGGGTAAGTTGGTCAGTCATTAAACATTTATTAATTGCCTGTGCTGTGCCAGGGACTGTGCTAAGTGCTGAAGATAGGCAGAAAGAAAAAAAAAGTCTCTGCTCTTGAGGAGCTAGTAGGCAGAACAGGAGAGAGTACCCTGGGTCTGGAGTCAGGAAGACCTCAGTTCAAATCCGGCTGCTGATGCTTCCTAGCAGTATGATCCTAGGCAAGTCACTTAACCTTTTTTTTCTTTTTGCCAGAGCTATAAAATCGGTACGATAATAGCACCTATCACCCAAGGTTGTTGTGAGGGTCAAATGAGATAATATTTGTTAAGTGCTCAGCACAGGGCCTGGAACACAAAAGGTGCTGTGCTGTATAAATGTTAAAATAATGATAATAACAATAATAACGGCAATGATTATTATTCTAATGGGGAGAAGCTGAAGACCATGTTTTCCTCACTTTTGACCATTGAAGGCTAAGGATGGAAAAGAGAAAACTTATTTGGGAAATGACTATTTGTGAAAAGACTGAAAGGTCATGTTTTAGAATGGGATTTGGATTTCTGAGTCATTGCTTACAATATATATTGACAGATTGACAGATTCCTGGCCAGAGATGGAGTCCACCTAAAAATGTATTTGCCAGATATCTTGCATATCCATCCAAAAAAGCTTTAAACTAAAAAGCATTTGGGAGGGAGAAAAATGTTAATGTATGTATCTCCTAAGTTAGATACCATTGAGAGCAGCTACAAAGAAGGAAGAAGAATAATAGCTGAGACATTTGGAAATTCACAAAAAATAAAATTCACAACTCAGACTTAGGTGTCTGTATACAAATCCCCAAAGTTTAGACAACAAATAAGAAGAAATTGAGGTTCTAATGCAAGGAGGCAGATTTGACTTCACAGTTATCATTGAGACTTGGAATGAAATATTTAACTACGCTATGGCTTTGAATGGGTGTACTTTATTAAAAAGAAACAAGATAGATAAAAGGTAGGCTGGGGTAGAATTATGTCTTAAAAAGGTATGCTGGGGGGCAGAGCCATGATGGTAGAGTAAAAGCAGATATTTGCTTGAGATCTCCCTCAAACCCCTCCAAATACCTGCAAAATGACTCTAACCAAATTCTAGAGCAGCAGAACCCACAAAATGACAGAGTGAAACACATTTCCAGCTCAAGACAACGTAGAAGGTCAACAGGAAAGGTCTATTGCACTGGGCTGGGAGAAGAGTGTAGTCCAGCATGGGTTGTGCCAGCATAGGCAGGGCCCCAGCAAACCCAGAGCAGGGTGCAGGGCACTGAATCACTGGCAGCTGTGGCAGTTTCCAGACTTCTCAACTCGCAAGCACCAAAGACAACTTGGAAGGTCAGTAGGAAAGGTCTGTCAGACCTGGGTGAGAGAGGAGTGTGGTCTGGCCTCAGTCCCAGGGCAGTGGCCCCTACTTTTCGAGCTCTCTGGCCATAGACAGTGGTGTGTGTATGTGTGTCTGGGTGTGTGTGTGTGTCTGTGTGAGTGACTGACCAAAGGAGGATTGCAGAGATCTCTTTGCAGGCACTGAGTCAGGATTCTTTTGCTTTGTCCTGCTTGGATCTGGGTGGCAATCTTGGGTGGTGGTTCTGGGGCAAGGAGGAGTACTTCCATGGTAGAGTTTGTGATGATAGTGGAGAGGGAGTCCTTCTCACAGTTCCCAGCAGAAAAGAGTGGTTATGGTCACTCACAGATCAGAACACAGACCAGGAGAGGAGTACACAGCTCTCCTTAAATCATACTACTTTGGAAGAACTGAAAATTTACAGGTCCCTAGAAGTATCTCTGAAAACAGGTGCACAAAACTCCTAAAGCTTGGGACAGTATACCTTCCACACTACAAGCAAAGTCCTACCTGAACAAAGAGTTAAAAAGTCAAATAATTGGCTGGGAAAATGATCAAACAGCGGAAAAAAAAAATCAGACTATATAATCTTACTTTCTTGACAAAGAAGATCAAAACACACGACCAGAAGAAGACAACAAAGGTCAAAGCTTCTACATCCAAAGCCTCCAAGAAAAATATGAATTAGTCTTAGGCTATGGAAGAGAAGTTAGAGTAGTAGAGGAAATTAAGAGAAGTAGAGGAAATGGCCAGAGATGGAGTCCACCTAAAAATGTATTTGTCAGATATCTTGCTTATCTATTCAAAAAAACTTTAAACTAAAAAGGATTTGGGAGGGAGAAAAATGTTAATGTATGTATCTCCTAAGTTAGATACCATCGAGAGTAGCTACAAAGAAGGAAGAATAATAGCTTAGACATTCGGAAATTCACAAAAACTTAAATTCACAACTCACAGACTTAGATGTCTATATACAAATCCTCAAAGTTTAGACAACAAATAAGAAGAAATCGAGGTTCTAATTAAGAGAATTAATTAAGAGAAGTAGAGGAAAAATTGGGAAGAGGGATGAGAGTAATGCAAGAAAATAATGAAAAATGGGTCAATAGCTTGCTAAGGAGACCCCCCAAAAATACTAAAGAAAATTACAACTTAAAAAATAGACTAACTCAAATGGCAAAAGAGGTCCAAAAAGGCAATGAGGAGAAAAATGCCTTAAAAAGCAGAATTGGACAAATTGGAAAAGGAGGTCCAAAAGCTCACTGAAGAAAATAATTCCTTAAAAATTAGAATGGAACAAATGGAAGCTAATGATTATGAAAAATCAAGAAATTATAAAACAAAACCAAAAGAATGAAAAAAAATAGAAGATAATGTTAAATTATCTCATTGGAAAAACAACTGGCCTGGAAAATAGATCCAGGAGAGAGAATTTAAAAATTATTGGACTATCTGAACATCATGATAAAAAAGAGAGCCTAGATATCATCTCTGAAGAAATTATCAAGGAAAATTGCCCTGCTATTCTAGAACCAGAGGGTAAAATAGCAAATGAAAGAATCCACCAATCACCTCCTGAAAGAGATCCCAAAAGGAAAATTCCTAGGAATATTATAGCCAAATTCCAGAGTTCTCAGGTAGATGGGGAAAATATTGCAAGCAGCCAGAAAGAAATGATTCAAGTATTGTGGAAACACAATCAGGATAACACAAGATTTAGCAGCTTCTATATTAAAGGATTTGTAGACTTGGAATATGATATTCCAGAGGTCAAAGGAGCTAGGATTAAAGCCAAGAATCACCTACCTGGCAAAACTGAGTATAATCCTTCAAGGGAAAAATGGGTGGAGTGATGGGAGAAAATTTGGAACTCAAAACCTTGTGGAAGCAAATGTTGAAAACTAAAAATAAATTACTAAAAAGAAAATAACAGGAGACATGCTATATATATAAAAAAATATCCTTATGTGAAAAAATCTAGGAAGCAAGTGGGCAAAGCATGACAGACAATATTTGGGTGAAGATAAGAGAAGGGAGAAATGGAAATAATTTTGTCATTGAAGTATACTATATCTGTAGCAGAAAGAATAACAATGATTACAAGGAACCAAGATGGCTTAATGAAGTGCAGATGGTAGACCACCAACCTCATTTGCTTTTTTGACAGAATTTCTAAATGAGTAGATGAGGGGAATGCTGAGGATAGATTTTACTTAAGTTTAGAAAAGCTTTTTCTAAATTAAATTTTGTAATATATATTCATAGACAAGTAAAAGAAATTCCCACATTGACCACGTATAAAATATGTGTGTCATTGTGCATGTTCACACCACCATCCCTCTGTTAGGAAATGATAAGTATTCTTTTTCAGGCCTCTGACATCAAGGTTAGACATTACTTTGATCAATGTTCTTAGTTCTTTCAAAGTTTGCTTTTACAATGTTGCTGTTAAACAAATCTTTTGAAAATAGTATTCTTTATTTGGGGAAAAAAGCTTTTTTAAAAATCTAAGTAAAATATATCTACAACATTCTCCTCATCTACTAGTTTTTAGAGTAATCTTATCAAAAAAGGAAATGAAGACTGGTACAACATGGAGTTTTGTTTTAATCTCCACAGCATTGGTAGATGGTTGCCTCACCAAGAACTCCCAACATCAATGAAATAACAGGTCTGGATCAAAAAACCAAAACAAAAAAATAAAACAAAAAAACCCACGTATAGTATTTATCCAAAAGCAATAAAAATGATTGAGTCTAAACCTTGCATACAGATATTAGCATTTTGATGGATCTAACAATGTTGCTCTCTTTTCAACTAATCAAAGGAAGCATCTTAGATTGCGTGGCTTTTATTCCAACTCCAAAAGCTAAGGGGAGAAAAGAGGCTAGCAGCAAATAACTTCCAAGTAGTATAATCTAATGTAATAAAGCTAGTGCAGTCGTTAGTCAGAGAAATAGTGGCTGGTGCAGGTGCCACAGACCTTCAGCTCCATTATTTCCTACCCCATCCATGGGAAGTTTGGAATTCGTTTATTTTGAAAAACATTGGTTTGTTTGGGAAATCAATTGTTTGGAAGTCTGAATATATTTTCCTACAGCATATCTTTGGAAAATTCTCTTCTTGTAGAGAAAAGGGAGAGATATAGATGAGGCAATGACACAATCAGACAGATTTGGAACTTATTGGAAGTCTAAACTCAAAGAGAGGTTGTTAATGGTTCCATGTCAACTTGGCTGGAGGCATCCAAGGGATCATGATTTACTCTGCCATCTTGGCTCTGCCCCCGAGATCAGTGATTTAGGTGAAGGCAGAAGTGGCATGTTTATCACATTTTCAGGTGATACAAAGCTTGGATGGACACAGTAGATGAGTGTCAGGATCCCGATGGATCTCAATAGACTAATCAATTCGGCTAACTTTAGTAGTCTGAAAGCCAATAGGAATAAATATAAAGCCTTGTACTTGGGTATAACAAATTGATTTCAGAATTATAAAATGGATGGGGTATGGATAGACAACAGTTGCTCTTAGAAAGAGCTGAGGGTTTTAGTGGACTGCAAGTTCCATATGAGGCAACAATATGATGTGACAGTCAAAAATCCTAGGGCAATCTTGGCCTGTGTTAAGAGGGGAATAACTTTGAGGAATAGGGAGGTGATCATCCCATTGTCAGCTGCTTTCATCATTCCTCATCTGGAGTATTGTGTTTCATGCTGGGTACCATAGTTTAAGAAAAAGATGGATAAACTGGCAACCAGGATGGTGAAAAGCCCTTAGTCTATATTATACATAAGAATGGGTTGAAGGAATGGAGATGTTTGGTCTGGAGAAGACTTAAGGGGCACGTGATTTCTGTGTTCAAGTATTTGAAGAGCTGCCATTTGGAGAAGGGACTTGACTTGATCTATTTGGACCTAAAAGACCAATCAAGGAGCAATGAGTAGAAGTTACAAAGACACTTATTTTGGCTAAATGTCAGGAAAAACTTAACAATTAGAGCTGCCTCAAGAGGTAATGATCCATTGTCTCTCTCCCACCATGATCAGAGGTCTCTGAACAGAAGCCAGATATCCACTTGTTATGTTTATTACAGCAATGATTCTTCTTTTTTCTTTTTTAAGGAGGGGAAGGGAGGGTAATTGTGGATAAGTGACTTGCCCAAGGTCACACAGCTAGTAAGTGTTAAGTGTCTGAGGGTGGATTTGAACTCAAGTCCACTTGACTCCAGGGCCAGTGCTCTATTCACTGCATCACCTAGCCGTCCTTAACAATGATTCTTTTTGTGTATGGGTTGGGCTAGATGGCCAGTGAGGTCTCTTCCATCTATCAGTTATGCAAGTCTGTGGTCAAGCAAAAAAAAATCTGTTTTCTACCTTTAGAACATGACTTGTTTTCTAAGAAGTGGGAAGGACAATTCACGATCAGTCATCTGGGGTCATAACTGGCCATTGTTATTGATGTTGTTAGCTTGCCATCTATAAGAGCATAGGGACTGAATGTGTGATTTCATGGATATGGGGAACTCCCAGAGGAGGTCCTTCTGCCAAAGCAATCAGAACTTGCTCGGCAACTTAGTGTCTTAGAGAATTGCCTAGAGTACTAGGAGATAAAAGATCTGCCTCACACAGTTAGTATATGTCAGAAGCACTACTGAACCAAGGCTTCCTGTTTTCAAGGTCAGCTCCTTATACATATATCATGGAAATAATGACCAGTTATAAGAACCTGTGAACTCTTTCTGCCTTTTCTGCACAACTCTCTGTCTTTCAACTTGGGATGCCCAGGGGACATTCTCTCAATGTTCAGAAATAACCCAAAGAACTAAATTTTGAATTATGACAAGTTTGGAACTGTGAATGAATGAAAAAAAAAATTCACATTTGATTGGTTTTTATGTACCAAGCTCTGTGCTAAGGATACAGGTACAAAAAACTAGATAGTTTCTGCCCTCCAGCAGGGATATTCCATATAAAATGGGAATATAATGCCTTAGAGGGGTCATGGCCTAGGAGGAGTGTTTTGGTTACAAAGTCACAGAGATGATGATAAGAGTCATAGGAAAATTGACTGATACCTTCTTTTGAAGAATGGTAGTATTGATTTGATTTTTATTTCTCTTAGATCTAGAGGTAGAAACCAGAGTGGGGAAGGAAAGAGAGAATAAGGATGAACATACCTGGCATGGCATAAAGGTGGCCTTAGAGTAGCAGCCAAAGATCAGTGGGTTTGGTATTGTGTGGGACTTGGTTAATATGATTTCAAGTTTTTGAGCTTTAAATGACCCTAATATCTCCTTTCCTCCTCAGTTTTCAAATTAACAAACAATCAATCAACATTTATTAAGTACCTTCTTTGTACTAGACACTTTGCTAAGCATTGGAGGATAGGAAAAGAGGTAAAAGACAGTCCCTGTCCTCAGGGAGCTTACAACCTAATGGGGGGCGATAACATGCAAACAAATATACAAAGCAAGCTATGTATAGGATAATAGAAAATAATTCAGAAAAGGGAGGCACTAGAATTTAGCAGGGTTAGGGAAGGTTTCCTGTAGAAGGTGCAATTTTAGTTGGGACTTAGAAGGATGGAAGAGAGGTCAGTAGTCAGAGAAGAAGGATGGGGGACAGTCAGAGAAAATGCCTGGAGTCAAGCAAGGGAGTGTCTTCTTCATGGAACAACCTCTCTTGTACACGACCTTGAACTATGCTGGCCCTGGGTTGAGAATGAGATAATAATAACTGACATTTATATAATCATTTATATACATTCTCTCCTTTAAGCCTCACCACAACGCCATGAGGTAAGGACTAGAAGCATTATTTTCCCCATTTTTCCAGATGAGGAAACTGAGATAACTTAGCTAGTAAGTGTTAGAGATAGGATTCAAACCCAGCTCTTTAGGGTTTTCTAGTCCAATTCTCCTTCTTTGTTGTTGTTGTTCATTTGTTTCAGTCATCTCCAACTCTTCATGACTCCATTTGGGGTTTTCTTGGAAAAGATACTGGACTGGTTTGTCATTTCCTTCTCCAGCTCATTTTTACAAATGAGAAACTGAAGCAAACAGGTCTTAGTGACTTGCTCAAGGTCACACAGCTAGGGAGTGTCTGAAATAAGAACTGAACTCACAAAATGAGTTCCTGATTCCCGGCCCAGCCCTTTATCCTCTTCATCACCTAGCTGCCCTGATTTCCCTTCTATCCCCTGGTAAAACACAAGCTTTCAATAGAATTTCAAAATAAGGATTCTCAGCTTTTCTAAAGTCTATCTAATTGTTTGGAATTTTGGCTGGAGGGGGGAGCAACTTCTGTTCCTAAGTAAATGAATAACTAAACCCTTTAATGGCTCCACAACATATTATTGTAGAATGAACTTTTGCTTTGTAGAAGAACAGGACTCAAATCCTGCTGCTGCTGTTTATTACCTCTTTGATCTTGAACAAGTCTTTTAACTGCCCTGGGACTCAGTTTTTCCATCTGTACAATGGAGAAATTAGTCTAGCTGAGGACCTCTGAAGTTCTAGACATGATCCTAATGGGACATAACGATGAAAAATGAAAGACTGAGTCAACTCTAATGGAGTTGTAATACATATATTTTTCACTAAGACAGGCTACATTTTTTATAGGCTGGATAAGCTAGACTTAAAAAAACCCATCCCATTACTAAATCATTTTTAGAATTTCTCACAGTGAGATTAAAAAAAGTTCAATTGACTTATTTCCTTTCAGAAGTAGAAAAGCATAGTTAAAAAAAATCTCTTCAAATGGGTTTGCTAGATGTATGTGTGCAGATGCATTGTTTTATAATTATTCTGTTCAGACTGAATCAAATGAGTGTATGGGAAGGATCAGGACAGCAAAAATATAAAGCTATCACTTGGGGGAGCTGGAACATTCTACAAATCTACTGTACTTCCCCTGCAGATTTCTGAAAAAGGACCTAAAGGCAGGATATATAAATAACATCCTTAAAGTGCCCAGGTTTGGGGAGGCACATGTTCTTTGGGGAATCCGTTGTTATATCTCTCTTTATTATTTTGCCTGAGTAGAAGGAAAAGCCTATTCTTCTGAGTTTCAAGATTATTTGCTAGCTGGCATGAGTGAAATGCAGGCTTTTGATCTTAGATAATTCAACATTCTAAGTCATATTCTCCAAGAACAAAATTTAAATGACATATTATCTACCTATACAGTGACATTTTAGCATCCTCCAGGGAATATCTAATGGCCACTGCTCTTTCATTTGCTGTGTCAATGCAGTAAAACAGAGATAGGTATTAGGTGGCCCTTGTCCAGCCTCGTTTAGAGAGAGCCGTTGCCATGGCAAGCAGTGAGCGTGGGGGAGGCAGGAAGTACTGTCCAGCTGAGGCAAATCAGAGAAAGCTATAGGGTAGAGTGAGCTATATGTGACTGGGTGTGGAAACACATATGTTTGCCTAATGCTGTGTGCCACAAAGTAAGGTAACTCCTAAGCACAAAGCCATTTCCTATGGGGGTGTCCACCTTCTGTCTTCTTGTCCTCCAGAGAGTGACTTCTGTACTCCAGTGCTTTGCAAATGTTATCTCATTGAACTCAGGAAGAGATGAGCCTTTCTGACTCCAGGCCTGGCAACTCTATTCATTTGCCACTTAGCTGCCCTATTAAGTTTGTAGCTGACACAAATCTGAGTGGGATAGGTAACACATGAAATGACAATCCAAGTTGTAAGACATCTTGATAAGCTAGACTAGGGCTTCTTAACCCTTTTTGTGTCATGGACCACTTTGGCTGAAGCTCATGGACCTCTTGGCATAGCTTCTTTTAATGCATAAAATGGAATACATAGTGTTATAAAGAAAGCCAGTTATAGTGAAATCATTATCAAAATAGTAAAAAATACCCCAACAAGTTATGATGCCTTGGGTTACAGCATTAGAGAACATTGAATATGCTGAAATTCAATAGAGATAAATATACAGTCTTCCATTGGGGGTTAAAAAAAAATCAGCTTCACAAATGTCAGATGGAGGAGGCATGTTTAGACAGTCATTTGAAAGAGATCTGAGGGACTTAGTGGATTGAGAATTCAATATGAGTCAGCCATGTGACATGGTAGCCAAAAAAGGCTAATTTAGCCTTGGGCCAATTTAAGAGGGATGTCGTTTTAAGGACTACTGAAGTGAAGATGCTACTGTACTCTGATATGGTTATGGAGTACTTTCATTGAATTCTGGTGAGAAGGACATGGATATGTTGGAGGGCAACCAGGATGGTAAGGGACCTCGATTTCATCTCTTATGGGGATAGTTTGAAGGAACTGGACATGCTTAGCCTGGAGAACAGAAGACTCAAGGAAGCCATGATAATTGTGTTAAAACATTTGGAAGATGTTGTGGGGAAAATGATCTAGACATCCATCAGTCAGTCAGTTAGCATTTATTACATGCCTACCCTATGCCAGACCAGGGATAAAAAGAAAGGCAAAAACCAAAACTAAACCAAAAACTACCCAACAACAACAAAGCAAAACTAATCCCTGCACTCAAGAATTTCACAATCTACTGGGGGAGACAACATACAAACAACTACAAGATCAATTGGAGGTAGTTTTGTAGGGAAATCACAAAGATTAAGAAGGACTGGGAAAAGCTGGCAGAAGGTAGGATTTTAGCTGAGATATGAAGGTAGTCAAGGAAACTCAGAGGCAGAGACAACAGACCTGAATTCAAATCTGGCCTCAGATACTTACTAGTTGGGTGACTCTGGATAAATCTCTCTGCCTCAGTTTCTTCAATTATAAAATAGAGATAATAATAGCACCTATCTCCCAAGGAGGTTGTGAGCATCAAATGAGATCATATTTGTAAAGCACTTAGCACAGTGCTGGCATGCAGTAAGTGCTGTATAAATGCTAGCTATTATGATCCTCAGATGAGGTGGGAGAACATTCTGGGCATGAGGGACAGCCAGTGAAAACATTTGTTCTACTTGGCCATAGAGCAATAGGTAGAAGTTTCAAAGATTTACATTTAAATTCGACGTCAGAGATAACCCTTCTATAGTGGGAGCTGTCCAAAAGTGGAATGGACTGTTTTGAGAAGTGGTGGCTTGCCCCATTGGAGGCCTTTAAGCAGAGGCTGGACAACCAGGCCACTGGTAGCTGGGGACTTTTCAGACTAGATGGATGCTAAGGATCCCTGAAGTTTAAATTCTATGATTTAGTAATTTCTTGCAGGAACTTCTAGGTTAAAACTTCCCCTTTTCCCCTAAACTGAAGGCTTTAACCAGAGCTGTGGCACATGTCTTGCCTCGCAACAGCCCATGACAGTCCCACTGCTGTTCCCACCTTTGGAAATAATTCAGACCCTACAGCTGAGGATGAAACTTTTGTATACAGCTATTCCTTCCACAGGACAACTTTCCCCATTGTGGTCGTGATGGGTCAACATGAGAAATTAAATGGGAATTTTTTGGGAGTTTTAAGGAAGCCGCAGATGACAAGCAAAGACTTGCAGATGACACGGAAAGTTAGAAACTCAGAAATGCATAAAATACATGTATGGTATTATAATGTCAACATATTTTATCTTTTAATACCATAATAATTCAGACTTTTTTTGATACAAAGGGGGAGCCAGAAAATTTTATGAGGATTTTCCAGATTGTGAGGGTGCCAAGTTGTGCCCCTAACCCCCATATGTGACTGCATTATTCTGCATGTGGCAATCATATAATACATCCTCATTGACTTATTCCAGCCACTAAAAGACTTTTGGGATCATGGAGGTTTGACTCACTTCCAGTCTGATTCAAAACTTTGACAAGTGGTCACCATGTCCAGTTCTATTCACCTAGAAGCAATATGTGAAAAGATTGCTGAATTTAGAGCCATAGGTCCCAAGAGCAAAAACTGGCTCTGATAATTATTATCTCACCTGTGGCCTCAAAAAGCTGTAGCATGTGCAGCAGCCATACCCCAGTAAAACCATCTTGGAAGACAGGCTAAACCCAGATTTAAGATGACCATGGACCTCAAACCCATTGGTGAGTTAGGGGGATGTCTACTCTAAGCATGTGAAGACATCCCCCCTGAAGAATGGGTAGATAAGAGCAATCTGTTCCAATGGTCATGAAGGCAGCTGAAGCAAATTCTGGAGCACATAGAGCTTGGTCAGACATCAAGGATGCCAAGGTCATCCACTGCATACTGGGCCATTGCCAATTGTCCTGATTTTTTTCTTGCCATTGAACTTCGATGACTCAGGAATAGGGAGGCTGATGACTTTGTGTAATTCTGCCTCACTTCAATTTAGTTCCTAAAGGACTCCTCACCTGTGATGTCAATGGTCCTTTTAGAAATAAAGGATGAGTAATAACAACCTGGCTGATTTTA
Source organism: Pseudochirops corinnae (assembly GCA_028646515.1). NCBI lineage: Eukaryota > Metazoa > Chordata > Mammalia > Diprotodontia > Pseudocheiridae > Pseudochirops > Pseudochirops corinnae. Next base: position 525,805,099 of record CM053585.1, read on the forward strand.
GGCAAATTTACTTCCTTGGAGGGTGTGTGTGTGTGTATAAATATATATGTGAGTGTGTGCATGTGTGTGTACATGTATCCATATACAGAGGGGACAGGATGAGTTGAATAGGAAGAGATGATATCTAAAAAATAAAATTAAGAGGTGATACAGCTGGGATTACTCATCTGTAAAATTAGGGGGCTGGACTAGATAGACTTTTAGATCGCTTCACAAATGTCAGTTGGGGGATGCCTTGTCTGAAAAAATATCTGAGGGTGTTAGTGGACTGCAAGTTCAATATGAGGCCTGAACCCATGAGCCTTAGATTTTTACAACTATACCAGGACCTCCAAGAGAGTTTTAGAGCTACTTCATCTAAGGGACACTAGGCAATAACTATGATTTTTTTTTTGAAGAAAAGACATTTTTTATTTAGATAAAAATTCTTGGGATCTTTCCACAGTTGAAGACAAATGCATTCTTTTTTTTTTTCAAACTTTATTTTTTCCAATTTATTTATTTATTTTTAGTTTTCAACATTCATTTCCACAAGATTTTGAGTTATAATTTTTTTCTCCCCATCTTTCCCCTACCCCCACCTCAAAATAGTGAGCCTACTGAATACCCCTTCCCCCAATCTGTTCTCTCTTAAATTCTCCCCTACCCCCCCCCAACTTTCTAGTAGGGCAAGATGGATTTCTATACCCCAGTTGCTTGTAAAAAAACAATTTTTTAACAATTGTTTTTTAAAACTTTGATTTCCAGATTCTTTTCTTTCTTCCCTCCTCACCCACCCCCACTGGGAAGATAAGCAATTCAATGTAGATTGTACGTGTATAGTTATGCAAAACATTTCCATAGTAGTTATATTGTGAAAGACTAACTATATTTCCCTCCATCCTATCCTGCCACCCCCTTACTCTATTTTCTCCTTTGACCCTGTCCCTTTTCAAAAGTGTTTGCTTCTAACTACCCTCTCCCCCAGTCTTCCTTCCCTTCTGTCACTCCCCCTCTTATCCCCTTTACCCCCTTTTCCCAGTTGAGTGTATGTTATTCCCTCCTCAAGCCAAATTCAATGAGAGTAAGGTTGACCCATTCCCTTTCACCTTCCTGCTCTTCCC
>CM053585.1:525806701-525828969 GCA_028646515.1 Pseudochirops corinnae
CCTCCATTGTAACAGTTTTCTCTTGCCCCTTTTATATGAGATAATTTACTCTAATCTATCTCTTCATTTCTTCTTCTCCCAACATATTCCTCTCTCAACTCTTAATTTTATTTTTTACATATCATCCCTTCATATTCAACTCATCTGCCTATGGATACATGTACACACATATGCACACAATCACATATATATTTATATTTACATACACCCTCTTATATATACATACATACATATACACATACATATATTCATATATAGTCCTTTCAATTATCCTCATACTGAAAAAAATCTCATGAATTACAATTATCATTTTTCCATGTAGGAATGTAAATAGTTTGACTTTAGTAAGTTCATTGTGATTTCTTTTTTCTGTTTACCTTCTCATGCTTCTTTTGCTTCTTGTATTTGAAAGTCAAATTTTCTGTTCAGCTCTGGTTTTTTCATCAAGAATGCTTGAAAATCCTCTATTCATTGAATGACCATATTTTCCCCTGAAGCATTATACTCAATTTTGCTGGGTAGATGATTCTTGCTTTTAATCCTAGCTCCTTTGACCGTCAGAATATCATATTCCAAGCCCTTTGATCCCTTAATGTAGAAGCTGCTAGGTCTTGTGTTATCCTGATTGTGTTTCCACAGTACTCAAATTATTTCTTCCTGACTGATTGCAATATTTTCTCCTTGACCTGGGAACTCTGGAATTTGGCTATGATATTCCTCGGAGTTTTCTTTTTGGGATCTATTTCAAGAGGTGATTGGTGAATTCTTTCCATTTCTATTTTGCCCTCTGGTTCTAGAATATCAGGGCAGTTTTGCTTCAGAATTTCTTGAAACTTGGTGTTTAGGCTCTTTTTTTGAACATGGCTTTTAGGTAGTCCAATAATTTTTAAATTACCTCTCCTGGATCTATTTTTTAGGTCAGTGGTTTTTTTTCAATGAGATATTTCACATTGCCTTCTATTTTTTCATTTGTTTGGATCTGTTTAACAGTATCTTGATTTCTTATAAAGTCATTAGCTTCCATTTGCCCCAATCTAATTTTGAAGGAATTATTCTCTTCAGTGGGTTTTTGAAATTCCTTTTCCATCTGGCAAATTTGACTTTTTAAGGCATTCTTCTCCTCATTGGCTTTAACGTGTTATTTTCTTCAGTATTTTTTGGGTCACCTTTAGCAGGCTGTCGACTTGCTTTTCATGATTTTCTTTCATCATTCTATTTCTCTTCCCAATTTTTCCTCTGCTTCTCTTTCTTTCTTTTCAGAATTGTTCTTGAGCTCCACCATGGCCTGTAACCAATTCATATTTTTCTTGGAAGCTTTTGACCAGGAGTTCTTACTTTGTTGTATTCCTCCCATTCCATGCTTTGACCCTTTTTGTCCCCAAAAAGGATTCTATGGTCTGAATGCACTTCCTCTGCTTGTTCATCTTGCCAGTCAATTACTTGACTTTTGAGCTCTTTGCCATGGTAGAACTCTGCTTCCAGAGTGGAGAGAGCTTTGTCCCAAATTGTTGGGATTTTCACAGCTGCTGGAGCTATGAGGAGGGCTCCCTGTCTACAGCTCCCACAAGCTCTGGCACACTGGCCACACATGCCAGGACTACCACCCAAATCCGTGATCTGGTCCAAGCAGGTTAAAGCAAGAGTGATTACCCTTTGAATGGTTGCTTGGTCCCCCTACATTCTGCAGACCAGGAGCTCTAGAGTCAGCCATGCAGCAGCAGCTGCAGCCACAGCACCTCTACCACTTCTCACCCTGGGGGCAGGGGCTGGACTGTCTCCCTGTTCAAACGGAGTTCCCCACTGACCTTTTACTTTCTCTTTGGCATTTATGAGTTGAGAAGTCTGGAAACTGTCACAGCTGCTGGTGATTCACTCTACTGAAGGCTTCTCTGATGAATCTTTGCCATAGGACAGGGCTGCCCTGGGGCCAGTGCAGTTCATGTGGGACTATGCTGGACTCCTGGCTCAGTGCAATAGACCCTTCCTGTCAGCCTGCCAGCCTGCCAGCCTGCCTTCAACAGGAGATTTGTTTCTCTTTGTCACTTTATGGGCTCTGTAGCTCTAAAATTTGTTTGGAATAATTTTTTACAGGTATTGGAAGTGGTTGGAGTGGGAACTCACACCAAGTTTGTGCTTTTACTCTGCCATATTGGCTCCACCCACCAAGACAAATTCATTCTTGAGAAAAGATAACTCTCAATATTTTTGTAGAATCCCCCACTACATGAATTTATATTTCCTTCAATCAAAATATTTGTGAAACAGCCATTACTGGTCCATCATTCAGTGCCTTCTTTGTTTGGAAGATAGTATTCATGAGTTTCTGTGGATAAAATAACATATTTTATAGTTGGCAAAGCACTTTCCACACATCAGCTCTCTAATGTGAGTTTCTCTTCTGTTCTCTTCATCTCAAAATTCCTTGGCACCATCTTTCACCTTCTCCTTTCCTCAGTCCCTTGACAATGAGGTAGTCCCTCTCTTTTCCCTATATAAAATAAATAGAAACCAATTCAGGGTTAGGACATTACGAACTAGAAAAAAAATCAGAAAACACCTCTTCAAAAACCCAGTATTACTTCTATGCAACAATGAAGCATCAGAATAAGGCCTGAATTTAAGACCATATGAGATCTTGGAGCATGATATACAAAACAGGGTTAGGAGAATGGACTTGTGATTTCATTGACATAAGAAATCCCAGGCTAGTACTTTGAGGGCTGTATCTCAAAGAGATCATACAAGTGGGAGAAGGACCCATATGTACAAAAATATTTATAGCACCTCTTTTTGTGGTTGTAAAGAATTAGAAATTGACAGGATGTCCATCAATTGGGGAATGGCTAAACAAGTTGTGGTATATGAATGTAATGGAATACTACTGTGCTATAAAAAATGAGGAGCAGACAGACTTCATAATAACCTGGAGAGACTTCTATAGACTGATGTTGAGTGAGGAGAGCAGAACCAGGAGAACTGTGTACACAATTATGGACACATCACATCTATGACAACTAACTTTCATAGATTGTTCTCCTCTTAGCAATGCAAGGTTAGAAGACAACTCCAAAAGACCCATGATGGAAAGGGCTATCCACATCCAGAGAAAGAACTACAGAGTCTGAATGCAGATTGAAACAAACTACTTCCTCTCTTTCTTTTGTGTTTCATTTTGTTTCATTCCTTCTTTCTCATTGTTCACTCCATTGGCTATAATTCTTCTTTACAACTTGACTAATGTTTAATGAGAAGGTATTTGTAGAACCTACATTGGGTTGCATGCCACCATGGGGAGAGAGGAAAGGAAAGGGAGGGAGAGAACATCTGGAACTCAAGGGATTGTGAAACTGAATCTTGTAAACTAAAAGTAAATAACTAAATTAAAAAAAAAAAAAAGAAATCCCTACTGATGCAGGTTGGCATGTTCTCTGCAACTAGAGAGTTGCCCCAGGGCACTGAGAGGCTAAGGTATATGCTAAAAAAGGCTCAATATATTGATATTGAGAAGTCTTAGAAAAATTGTGATAGCTTATTTACTATAGCATAGAATACGCTACTACAATTCTGAAACTGCTGATCAATTTTTTTTTTAAAGATTTTAAAGCTTGTATTGACTTTGCAATTGTCATGACAGCTTCAGGAGTCGATATGGAGTTACAACAATCCTGCTTTTTCAATCAAAAAGATTTTCTTTATATTTGACTCCAGAGGCAAACATATGGTAGAATAGGGAGAGCCAATCTCCCGTGCATGTGCCTTTGTATATAACAGGCTGTCGCTCATTCTTGGTATGCTCTCTCTTTTCAACTGCCACCTAGTTTTTTTTTCTGATTTCCTTCAAATTTCAGCTCAAATTTTACTTTCAGAAGGTATTTTTAAAAAATTTATCTATTTTTAGTTTACAACATTCAGTTTCATAAGCTTTCACGTTCCAAATTTTCTCTCCCTCTCTCTCCTCCCCCCCCAAGATGGCATGCGGTCTGATATAGGCTCTACATATACATTCACATTAAACATATTTTCACATTACTCATGTTATGAATAAGAATTATAACCAATGGAATAAACCACAAGAAAGAAGAAATAAAACCAAACTAGACAAAAGAGAGAGTAAATAGTATGTTTCAATCTGCATTCAGACTCTCTAATTCTTTCTCTGGATGTGGATAGCCCTTTCCATCATGAGCCAAAGGAGTTGTCTTAGGATTTTGCATTGTTGAGAAGAACAAAGTCTATCAAAGCTAGTCATTGCACAATGTGTCTACAACTGTGTGAAATGTTCTCCTGCTTCTGCTCACTTCACTCTGCATCAGTTCATGTAAGTCTTTCCAGGTTTTTCTGAAGTCCACCTGCTCATCATTTCTTATATCACAATAGGATTCAATTACATTCATATACCACAACTTGTTCAGTCATTCCCTAATTGTTGGGCATCCCCTCAATTTCCAGTTCTTTTCCCCCACAAAAAGTGCTGCTACAGATATTTTTGTACATATGGATTCTTTTCCCATTTGTTTTCCCATCTCTTTGGGATATAGCCCTAGAAGTGGTGTTGTAGGGTCAAGGGGTATGCACATTTTTATAGCCCTTTGAGCGTAATTGTAGGAGATCTTTTGTAGTCCTTCCAGGGGCTGGTGCCTTCCCCTTTTAGGTGATATCTCATCTCATCTCATATGTACACACACATATGCATATATGTATATGCACATACATGCATACACATACATATATGTATATCTGGTTATTGACATGTTGTCTTTCCCATAGACTGTAAGAATGCATTGACTGGGACATCGTGACATTCCTTTATTTCCCCAATGCTTAGCACAATTCCTGGTACATAATATCAGTTGTTCAGTCATCTGACTCTTGGTGACCCTATTTGAGGTTTTCTCGGCAAAGATCCTGGAGTAGCTTGCTATTTCCTTCTCCAGTTCATTTTACATTTGAGGAAACTGAGGCAAACATGGTTCAGTGACTTGCCTGAACTGGTAAGTATCTGAGGCTAGATTTGAACTCGAGAAGATGAGTCTTCCTGACTCTAGGCCTGGTTATGTGCTATGGCGCCACCTTGCTGCCCAGTACCTAATATACTCTGAATAAATTCTTTTGATTGAGTGAATATTTGGCCCATTCAAATTACATATTACAGTCTATCAAGATATATTCTACCTTGTTAAATCATCATGCTCCCTCCTCAGGGTGGCAGCCACAGAGCATTCTCTCATCAGCTAACGGATGAGAAATCTGGGTAAAAATATTGAAAAAAATTCACTCTCCAACAAACCTGGGAATTAACATTCTTATGTGGATTTGGAGATCTCTTTCTTCATGTTAGGTGTCACTTGTTGGCTTCTAGTAATAAGGTAGGTCACACCTCTTTTCTCAGAGGAATTAAATGTACAAGTCAGCTTTCACGTCTTTTTGATTTATTGCCCTCCTTTATGCTGTCTGTCCCTGTAGTTTATCATGGTCAAGATACATCACCACTTCTCACTTTAAAAGGTATAGCTTGTCAAATAATAAATTCTTGTCCCTGATATGTTGGTAGGAGGAACTGAGGCTCAGTTCAATCAGATGCTTGAATATTTCACAGAATATATTCCTGCTAATTAAATATCTCCATTTTCAATCAACCATTAAACATTTACTAAACACCCACTTTGTGCCAAGCACTGTGCTAAGCACTGGCAAAACTTGATTAAAAAAGGGGGAGGGGTTAAGTTATGGCTTGGGTTGGTGACTCAAAGAAAGACTAGTGATCTTTTCATCTAGTTGCTGTTGCAGAGTCTTCTTTTACTGGACATTCATCTCAGAGCTATTCTCAAGATTTTTTTCCCTGCTTATCTAGTTGGTGAAGAAAAGATTGATGACAAAGGAGGGTGATAAAGCAGGGTGGAGCAAGCTTGTGCATTCAGTTTAGATTTGTATGACTAATGACTCTGCTGATACCACAAGTCTTACTGTATTTATATTTATTTGCTTTTAATAACCTGTGCCTGTGGACCTCTGGTAGGTATGGAGCCTCCTTTTCCTCAATGCAGATAACAACTACCCCTCTATGATTCATGTGGTCCAGTCCTTGAGAGGTTCATGGTCCTACAATTTATCACCTTGTGGTCAAGAAGATGATACATCTCTCTGAACTTAACTAGTTTGGTCCTCAGATCAGAGACATGCTGGATGACCATATATGACCCTTTAAAGTAGTAATAATAATAATAGCTCACATTTACATAGCGCTTGCTATGTGCAAGTGCACTTAGTGTATGTGCTAAGTGCATTTGATTCAATTCTCACAACATCTCTGTGGAGTAGGGACTATTATTATTATTCCCATTTTACAGATGAAGAAACTGAGGCAAATAGAATTAAAGGACTTGCCCAAGGTCACATAGCTAGTAAGAATCTGAGGCTGGATTTGAATTCAAGTCTTCCTGGCTCTAGGCCCAGTAGTCTTTAGTAATAATATTGAAACATTTAAAACAAAGATTGCATGTTATGCTAAGGGAGGAGGGTAAAGGATAAGACCAATCCAGAGTTGAATGATACTAGTAGCAAGAAATCTAGCATTTTTTTTGTTGATAGTTTACATTTCCTTTTTTGAAAACAGCCTGTTTCTTGTCTTTTGATGATTTATTTTTTGAAGAAGGCTCTTGTATCTATTATTATCTATCTCTCTATCCATCTATTCATCCATCTATTTATTCATCCATCCATCCATCCATCTATACATTGATCATTATCTAACTATCCATCTATCCATCCATCCAAATATTTATCCATCTATCTATTCATCTATCATTATCTATCCATACATCTGTCTATCTATCTATCATCTATCCATCTATCCATACTTCTATCTATCTATCATTTTATGCATTTAAAAACATGATTTTGAGAAGGGGTCCATGGGCTTCACCAGATTGCAAAAGGGTCCAAGGCATAAAATATTATAATGAACCCCTGCCTTAGGAGCACAGACTACTAAGCAAAATGAATTTCTTTTTTATTAGCAATTACAGCACAGAGGGTCTGACTCAGTATTTACTCTTTACTTACTAAAATAGAGTTCTAGACATTAGGGGTATCCTGAAGTTATATGATCAAAACTGAGACTGATATAGTTATTCATTTGGCCTAATACAATATCACAAGCAAAATGCATACTGTATTTACATTGTATTTTGACTTAATAGTAGCCCAAACTACAGATGAGGATTTCAAAGCCAGAAAGATGTATGCAGATAGGGCAGATTTAAAAGACAAGCTATGCTCTCTATTATATAGTTTTTTTCTATCAATCATGAATTATAACACAGCACAACTAAGAAAGTTGCGTCTCCAATCCTGATACTTTTAATAAAGGCATATTCACATTTTATTCAATTGAACTGCAAATAGTTGTATTGAAAATGCTGCCATCGGCTACTTTCCTCTTTTAAGATGGTTGGGAAATAACTTTTTGATAGTCTCGGAAGTGTGAAACAGAGATTCAATTATGCCTAGGGTAGGAAGACATGAAAAACTCTGCTGCCTGTGAATAACTACATATTTCCCAGAGGAATAAACATTAATGACTATAACTAGGTTATAATTGTTCATGGAAGCTTGCTCTGGCACAAGATAAAAATACCTAACATTGCTGTCATGGCTAAGCTTCTCTTTCAGCAGCACAAGATGGATGAGTAGAGATGCTGTTTGAAGGCAGAGCCTCCATTCTATGTAAACTAAACCTCCATTGTGTAGTCAAGGTTAAGATGGTGGCAAAGACCCTGGTTGAGTTCTCATTGTAGGGAAATAGAAGCTCTCCCCTAGAGCCTCATCCAGGAAGGAGTCCATAAAAACATAAACACTTGGCATTAATTCACAGCTTTGTCTCTTACCAAGAGTGTAAGCTCATTGCCATTTGGCTTTTGAATAGAATTCAGACCTTGTCATGAGATGAATTTAATTTAGGGTGGAGCTAAGATGGTGGCATAGAAGCAGGAAAACTCCATGTCTCCCCCTATAACCACCTCAAATACCTATAAAATATGACTCTAAACAAATTTTAGAGCTACAGAAACCACAAAATGACAGAGAGAAACAAATCTTCCACTGAAGGCAGGCTGGCAGGCTGGCAGGCTGGCAGGAAGGGTCCATCACAGCATGCTGGGAGCCCAGCCCCACGTGAGCCCATGGTTTTAGCTCCAGATGGTCTCGAGCAGTGGCTGCAGGGGACCCACAGAAAGTGGATCACCAGCAGCTGTGGTGGTTTCCAGAAATATCAATCCATAGATGCCAAAGAAAAAGTGAGAGGTCAATGGAACACTGTTGGAACTAGGGGGGACAGAGTGCAATATGGCCTCTCCCTTGGAGCTGTAAGTGGCGGAGGTGCAGCAGCCATGCAGCCACCTCCACATGGCTGCATCTGAGCTCCTGGCCTGCAGATTGCAGGGGGGCTAAGCAAACATTCAGAGAAGTAATTGCTCTTGTTTTAACCTGCCTGTATATGGATCACGATCTTGGGGGGTGGTCCTGACGTGTGTGACCAGTGAGCCAGAGCTGGTGGCAGCTGTAGAGATGGTGCCCCCCTAATAGCTCTGGCACCTGCAAAAACCCCAGATATTTGGGACAAAGCTCTTCCCTCTGGAAGCAGAGTTCTACTGTGGCAAAGAGCTCAAAAGTCAAGTAATTGAGTGACAACATGAGCAAGCAAAGGAAGCAAAGCAAGCACAGCCATCCAACTTCAGATTCCTTTTTTGGAGATGGATTCAATTAAAGTCAATTACCATTTATTAAATGTCCAATGAAAGCCAGGAAGATCTGAATTCAATTTCTGGCCTCTGGTTCTCACTGTCTGTGCAACCCTGGGGAGCTCTCTGACTCTCAGATGCACAGAATCAATGCAGTTTCCAGCATTAGCAGTGGGACTTTCCATACACTGGAGTTCCTTATACCAATGAAGTCATAGATTTGGTCTCTACTACCAGCCCTATGTATAAGGGACTACGCAAAGAGCTGACCATACAAAGTCAGAAGAAAAAACAACCCTGCCCCCACAGAGTTTATATTGTAGTGGAGAACTTGAATTTGGCAGGATACATTTTGTAATCCTCCATACTTTGGAGGTTGAGTGGGGCTTCTTCTAGGGGCCATCAAATTTATATACACAATATACATATTTTAAAGTACATTCCTATGAAGTAAGCTCCTTTTTTTTCATTATGTTCCTTTTTTATACCATAAATCAAACCTTGACCTCTGTAAAGAGGAATAGATTTTATTCCTATAAAAAACTTTTCCCCTCCCTACCCTACATATTATTTTTTTTTACTCATTGAATATATCATGTCATATATATATCATATATTATAATAATCATATAATATATCATAATATATCATTATAATACTTAGCATTTATATATGCTTTAGGGGTTGCAAAGCACTTTATAAATCTCTTTATGTCTTACATGTGTTAGAAATAAAACATAATTATACAATCTAATAACATTTTAATCTAATTTAAAATGTTTTGTATATAGTATGTATATATGTTGATACAGTACTCATAATGCAATCCAGGGTTATTAGTGGAGTTTCAGATTCAAAGTGGGAGAGATAACATAGTGAGAAAAATCTAACTTTGCTGATGAAGAGCTGGCTTTCCTCTTTATTTAAACATTTGTGTGGCTCTTCTGCTTGGTGGATTAGGAGCAGATGGGGGATTTGTGATTCAGTAAGACAGAGTTTTGATGCCAACTCTGCCTCTAACTACATATGTATGACTTCTGGCAAATAATTTAATCCCTAGTTGCCTCAGTGTCCTGTTTTGTAAAATGTAGCTTAAAACAGTGATCCACTTTTTCAGAATTCATGAGGAATAACTAAAATAATTATTTTTTAAAAATCCTTTGAAAACACAAATATGAGGACTGAACGTCTTTTACTTAGACAGTAAATAGTTCTAGAAATAACACATAATTATGCTTGTTGAAAAGCATGATATATATATATATATGATATATACATTATATTGCATATCAATATTGATATAGATGTGAAGAGATTATAAAATATGCAAAATATTACAACATAGGATATATATATATATATATATATGATGTTTTTGTAACAGAGTTTAGAAATACTACAGATGGGTAACAGATCAAATAATGAAATGTCAGATAATAATGGGACATGAATTAAATATGAACTTACTTTCTTTTCTTCTCCAAAAGAGGGTTCCTGAATGGAGGGTGTAGGAGGGAAAACCCCAGATGAAAGAGGAAACCATAGTTAATGAATGTAGTCTCTTGTGCTTAGAAATGGTGATATGGATTTTCGAATGCAAGCACAGACCTTGTTTCTCAATCATTTCATACCTTTTTTTTTAGCTCAGAAGAAAATTGAGTTTATGAATCAATAAATATATACTAATTGCCCACTGTGTGCCGGGTACTGCGCTCAGCTCTGTTGATAACAAATCCAATGAATAAAACAATCCCTACAGAATTATTTTAAAATTTTAGTTTCTTTTTCTTTTCTCTTTTCCTCCCTCTATCCAACATTGAAGAGGCAAGGAAAATAAAACCCTGGTTGCTAACTTGTATAGTCAAGAAAACTATTCCTGCATTGGCCATGCCCCACCCCCTCCTCGTTACAGGAGTATTTTAAAAAAAATTTGATTTCTATTTTTAATTCGATTTCTACTTTTTCTCCCTCTCCCTCCTCTTCCCTAAACCATTGAGAAGGCAAGAAAAGCAAAGCATGATTTTTTTTTTAATGTACATTTGGGGATAAGAACAAGGATGACTAGCTACAATTCACCATCAGGGGTCAGCATCAACCTCAAAACTGTTTCTTTTTCTCCTATAGGATGACCATTTTTATAGGTTTCTAAATATAATGGGGTTTCTGGGTATAAAACATAGCTATTAGAGGTGATGCATTGCCTTTGGACATATAAAGAACAGTAGCTTCTTGGATTTCGACTGGAGTTGTTAGAAGAGAATAGTTGAAACATCTCTCAATTGCTTTGTTTGACCTTTTGTTGGCCAGATGCAAGCTGGGTATGGCATGGCTACAGGGAAGACAGGCATCAAGGGTAGGGAACTCCGTTACAATGTTTATAAGTGTGTGTCTCCATCTTGCCACAAGTATAAAGATGTTTGGTGTGGAACTTGTGACACTGGGGTCAAAAGTGACTGTATCCATCTGTTATCTGGGACTGGTCAAGGCATCTGATCCTTCTGAAAAATATATCATGTAGAATCTGAGAACATGTAAGACGTGCATATCCCAGATTTGATTTCTGCTTTGTGTATGTACAAGACACATCGATAGTGTCAGAAAGGAAAGAAGTGAGGGTACATTTCATGCAGCAAATGGGTGTCTCACATTTTCATCTAGGAGATGAAGACACTGACTCCCTAGGAAATGAACTTTAAATAGTTTTTCTGTCTTGATAATCAGGACAGCATGGTTCAGGGGCTAGAGGATTGGACCTGGAGTGAGCAAGAATGTAATAAGAACACCTCTCTTATGCTTCCCAGCTGTCGGCCAGGAACAAGTCACAGAACATGGAGATAATGATACCTACAATACTTACTCCTAAACTTGTCTTGAAATTCAAAGTGGATAATGAACACAAAGCAGTATTTAAGTGGCAGCTATGAACATTAAATGCCCTTGTAACAAGTAACATGTTCCTATGAAAGACAGGCCAGCATCAAGGTGAAGATCAACCAGATCTGTTTTTTTCTCTGTGTGAAACTGTGAAAAGATGGAACCCAGGGCTTTCTTTTTCTTTTTCTTTTTTTAAGAATTGCAAATTCTTCAAGTTTTATTCTTTTTTTGGCACTTAATGGTAGTTTTTCCAATTACACATAAAGATAGTTTTCAACATTCTTTTTTGTAAGATTTTGAGTTCCAGAGTTTTCTCCCTCCCTCACTTCTCTCCCCTCTCCTCAAGACAGCAAGCAATTCGATATACATGTACAATCATGTTAAACATATTTCCAAATTAGTCATGTTGTGAAAGAAGAATCAGAACAAAAGGGAAAAACCACAAGAAAGAAAAAAAAACAAGAAGAAAGATGAAAATAGTATGCTTTGATTTGCATCCAAACTCCATAGTTCTTTCTCTGGATGTGGATAGCATTTTCTGTCATGAGTCTTTTGGAATTGTCTTGGATCATTGTGTTGCTGAGAACAGCTAAGTCCATCATAGTTGATCATCACATAATGTTGCTATTACTCTGTGTACAATATTCTCTTGGTTCTGCTCACTTCACTCAGCATCAGTTCATATAAGCCTTTCCAGGTTTTTCTGAAGTCTGCCTACTCATGATTTCTTATAGCACAATAATACTCGATTACATTCATATATTACAATTTGTTCTGCCATTCCCCAATTGATGAGCATCCCCTCAGTCTCCAATTCTTTGCTACCAGAAAAGAGCTGCTATGAATATTTTTGTACATGTGGATGCTTTCCCTTTTTTATGATCACTTTGGGATACAGACCTAGTATTTACATTGTTGGATCAAAGGGTATGCACAGTTTTACAATCCTTTGGGCACAGTTCCAAACTGCTCACAACTCCATCAATAATGCATTAGTGGAACCCAGGACTTTGTACATTGAGAAGATGCTAATGAACACAACTGGTCTGTGACATAAGTGTAGCTTGGGGTTTCATTTCTGAGCTCTTTGAAGATCAGAACACTATTTGACTCTCTTTTTAATCCCACAAATTAAGTGTAGTGCCCAGTGCATAGTAGGTATTTAATAAATGTCTGGTGACTTGACTTGAAGGAAGAAGTGGGAAATTATAAAAGATCATTATTATATAGGTTTTAAAGTTTGCAAAGTGCTTGACATATACGATCTCATTTGAATTTTTCATTCATTCACTGTTCATTTATTTTCGTTGACTCAACAAATATTTTTGCATTCTTGCTATGTTCATTTCGATTCTATTCTACTCAATTCAAACCATTCTAACAGACTTGTATTCAGTGCTTGTTATGTTCCAGGCACTGTGCTAGGCAGAATGGATAGAAGTGGATAGAAACATGAGACAGTGCCCTCAAGAAGCTTATAGTCTACTAGGGGCTACAACATGTTCATAGGTGAATATATATAACATAAGTATTTGTTAATTGGGTAGGAGAGCATTACCTACTTGGGGAATTAGGAAAACCATCTTGAGAAAGGTGACTCAAGCTGAGTGTGGAAGGAAGGAAAAGGTTCTAAGAGGTGGAGATGAGGAGGTGAGGAGAGCACTCCAGGCTTGGGGTACAGTATATGCAAATACATGGAAAGGACTTGTGTAAAATCTGGGTTAAGGAATGTACTTTGGAGGAATTTTAGAAGTCAGAGAAGATAAACTACAATGGGACAACTGATGGAATATGCAGTTTTTTAGCTTAGAGAAAAAAAGACTGAGTGATTGCAGTATTTTAAATAAATAGTTAATGAATTATTAAAGAGAGTCAGCACATACCACAAAAGGTCCCCTCCCCCTTTGTGGTCAAGGATTGAGCAGAGAAGAATGAACTTGAATTGAATTGGGTTATTTAAAGCTAAAGTCAAATTTCCTGAGTGTAATCAAGGCTGTCACAAATCAAAACAATTACCTGCGAGAGTTTTAGGAATCTCCTTATGTGGATAATTTGCAAGGTCTGAAAAACCATCCATCTTAGGTGGTATATGGCTGCTGCAGGCTGATCACCTCTTGGGGCCTACTCTGTTGCATTATTTCCAAATGCCAAAACAACTGTGATTTTATCCAATGTGCAGCAGTTGAATGGATTAAAAATAGATGAAGCCCTACAAGGAACCATAAAGGGGGCTTTCACACTAGAATTTATTGATTTAATGCAGCTAAAATTGAGTAGTAGCAGTTTGCACTTGAAATAATGCTGATGGTACTTGGCTTCTTTTCACAAACTCTTTTACTTGTTCAAACCCTATGGAGACAGGCAAAGTAAACAAATGTTACTTGGTGGTATTACAGCTCATAGCCCAAAGCACATGCCTTACATAAATAAGTATTTCCACAGCAGCTTTTGAAAATAAGAATTTTTTTTTTTCTGGGCATAGAGATAAGGAGTGATTGTGAACAGATTTGGCTAGCATGCTCAGTTTATAATTTTAGGTAGGACATTTTTGTCTGCCTTTGTATTCCCCTCACCACCTAGCATGGTCCTTTGCATATTTCAGACATTCAATAAAAGTTTCTTGAATTGGGACACGGTTAGAGAAGATAAATTCAGGTGCCCACTTTGGCCATTCTTTGGCATTATTTTTAGTTATTCATTTCTTCAAAAGTCTGATTTTAGTCCTTTGGGACCTTTTTCCATCGCTGCAGATTGGGACCTCCTCTAAACCTTAGTAGATGGTCTTTGAGAGAAGACATGGCCAAGAGCTCCATCACTCTTCATGAAACCCATTTGGTGATCAATGCTGGATGGTGAGTTTGGTGCTGGAAGAGACCTCAGAAGCAATATTCTCTAACTACCTTATCTTACAGATGAGAAACCCTAGGTTAAATGAGATTGTGATTTGGCCAACATCACACAGTAGATATGGGAGAGCTGAGATTTAAATTTAAGACCTCTGACCTTTTGCTATACCACAATGACTCTACTACTTAGTTAGGCTGGTCCTAAGAGGAAAGACACAGTCCATCACCAGGGCCATAACTTAGTAAGATCTGTCAGCATAATAATAGTAATCACTCACACTGATATACCATTTTAAAGTTTTCAAAGTGACATATGTATCTTATCTCATTTTATATTCATGACAACTGTGTGGAGTATTATTATTATTTCCACTTTAAAGATGAATAAACTAAGGTTGAGACTTGTTCAAGGTCATACAGCTAGTAGGTGTCTGAGGCAGAGAGACTGAGACCTGGGGAAAACTTTAGCTTAAAAAGTCCAGGATCACCCACTGCATCTGGGGCCATCACCAGTCATACTGACCTATGTCTTGCCCCTGGACTCAGATGACTCTGGAGAACACAGTGAGGCTGATGACCGCACAACTGTGCCTCACTCAAATCCAATTCACTTGCAAGTCAAGACATCACTCTCCCAATGTCATTGGTCTTCTTTAAGAATGAAGGATGGGGGGCAGCTATGTGGTGTAGTGAATAGAACACCAGCCCTGGAATCAAGAGGACCTAAGTTCAAATCTGGTCTCAGATATTTAACACTTACTAGCCATGTGACCTTGGGCGAGTCACTTAACCGCAACTGCCCTGCATTCTCCCCTCCAAATAGGAAAAAAAAAAAAAAAAGAAGAATGAAGGATGAGCAACAACAGTCTGAGGCAGGAACCAAGTTCATCTCTTTGATTCTAAATCTAGCCCTCTATTCCCTTACTATCTATATGCCTTGACCTACCAGAACTCATGTTCCACTGGGATAGCCTTTGAAAAAACAAGATGATCTCCAAACCACTCTGAAGGATTGTGGTATGGCCTCCATGGAGAATTTTTACTAATTTGAAACAAAATTCTATATTTATTAACTTATCTACCTATAGAAGGAAGTGTGTAGATATAAAAATAATTTACACAAGATAATAGATTACTTAAAATTACCCCCTTACATGTTTACTGGGTTTAAACTGCTTATGCTTATATTATATATCAAGACAATACGAAAAATGAGATTTTATAAGCTATTGCAGAATGGTATATTTATATGAAGGTGTAGTACCTTATCATTAAGGAGTCTGATGGGAGTATAGTTTTTTTTTCAACTGGACTAGATGGACTAAAGGATCATGGGAGTTGGAAGCTGTATGAAATAATGGAAACCAGGGAACTTTGTAGATCCTTGGAGAGGATAAAAGAGTGAGGATTAGTCAGTGACAGCATCTAGCCTATTGTGAGAAAAGGGCATTAGTACCCCAAATTGAATATAATCATAAGCAGTTAGAGCTCAGTGATTTGATGAAATAGTGACCTGTCTTGAAAAAATTTGTAGCCTTCTAGGGACCTGGTGAATTTATCCCCTTTCCCCATCTTTCTTCTCCTTTCCTTCACTATTGCATGAACCCTTAAATTATTTTTTATTTTTTTATCTATACTTTTATAATGAATTTTGTCTCCAGATAAAGATAAGCTCATTTTTATTGTATTCTGATGTTGTTTTGCTATAAATGAGTGTACTACACTAGGAAGAAGGCCAAAAGGAACTCCTGAAACTTTCTCTTTCTTTCTCTCTCTCTCTCTCTCTCTCTCTCTCTTTCTCTCTCTCTCTCTCTCTTTCTCTCTCTCTCCCCCCAAGCACAAAGAAGGACTTTAAGTGTAAGAACCAGGACTTCTGTTGTTGTGGCAGAAATGTGGGGCAGTGGTACTCTTTCCCCATCTAATGTTGCTTGCTTACTGCATCCTTGAGTTTTAGTAACATTTCAAGGTGATTTACATGGCACAAACGCTAGTTTCCAGGGGCATGATGGGAAGTGAAGAATACACTGCCCCAACCCAGTTAGGAATAAAGGATGGAGAATTTTCTGAGTCCATAAAAAAAAAAGGTCTTGATGTGACTTTTTTTGTGTGTCTATAAGATGAAGTAAAACCTAACAAAATCCTGAAAATGTGTTGATTAGCCCTTCCTGGGGCATGTTAAACTGGGGCAGTTTCACAAAAGAGCAATAACATTCTCTCCTTGACAACCATTACTCACAAGAAAAAGAAGAAATTACAGTGGCAGATAGCAATAGTTTTGAGGAGAAACAGTGGATGACAGGTACAGCGGATGGAAAAAGCTGCTTATTGAAGAAGTAGCAAATCACAGATTTTGAGATAGATTGGAACACCAGAAAGTACTTCTTCCCCCAAGTATGTGAGTTTTCTAGAGGGTGTTCTCTTCTCCAAAATGTGGGAGTTTGGGGATACTATATCCCTATGTGTATTGAGGTCTGAGAATGATAGTTACTTAATTTATTTTTTATTTTCTTTGTGATTCTGTCCCAAATAAATGCTTTGCTTTTCAATTTGTGCTTCTTGTAGTTTGTTGATTAAGAATGTCCTTGTTGAAACTTTGTCCTGTATTTCTCCCAATACTCCACACAGGAGCTAGAGTAGGAAGGGGTGCCGTGGGATCCATATGACATTAAGTACAATTATATGGGAATAGAGGAAGATTCTAAGGGCATTTTAGACAACTGAACTAGACACCGAAGATATATTAGATATAGCAACAGAGTTGAACTCAAGAGTGTTCTAGCAAACTGAAAATGGCAGTTGAATTATAGTGCTGGCAATGCCTGTAAAAATCTATGAAACATGTCTGTGGATAGCATTCAATAATAAAAACAGTTAAGTTAGCTTTAAAAAATGTCAGTTGACATCTATTGAACTCATCTACTAGGCATTATGGGCAGCTAAAAAGTGAATGGTTAATGTGAGATAGAGGAAGGAGTCAAAAGAGTCTGGGGGCAGAGAGAAATAATGAAGACTCAGCTGAAGGGATTCTTAAGTAAACAAGGATAAAGATGCCAAATTGCTTGGGAAAGATGAATATGGGGCAGGTAGAAGGCAGTTAGCAAACTGTAATCATATAAAAGTACTCTGCCATGAAATATAAACTATAGAGAAGCAATCTAGAAGCAAATGAAAGAAACAGGGCAGCTAAGTGGCTGCCATTTAGACTTATTGGACCTACAGTCAAGATGATTTGAGGTCAAATCCCACCTCAGACACTTACTAGCTGTCTGATCCTGAACAAATAATTTAGCCTCCATTTACCTGGGTTTCCTCATTTGTAAAATGAGTATAACAATAGCTCTTTCCTCTTAAGGTTGTTGTCAGGATAAAATAAGATAATATTTGCAAAGCACTTTACAAATCTTAAAATGCTATTGTTTCCTAAATATGAAATCACTTTAGAAAGAAATTTATCAAGTCATTGGGAGGGAGGATACACAGAGGGGGGAAGAAAGAGAGGGAGAGAGAGAGAGAGAGAGAGAGAGAGAGAGAGAGAGAGAGAGAGAAACACCAGAAAGAAGGGGTAGCTCCCTTCAAGTCTTGGTGAGGTCACATTATATAAAGTTCAAACAAGAGCATAAAGACATTTGTCTGATTGGCCTCATGTAGGCAGTTGGTAATCTCCAAGGGAAGGGCAGTTGGAGATGTATAGCAGCAGATAAATCCTTGTCTTTTGGGGAACCCAAAACACAAACTTTGGGTAGACCCAAAATAAGACCTGAGGGGACCCAAAGAAACACAGGATGGGATCCAAGCATTCCTTGCATCTATTTGGGAGCATCTCTGAGGTCAACTTGGCCTCTTCAGAAAAGTTTCTGGGTTAGACAATCTTTTAGTCACACAAAACTAGGTTCAAACAATACTTATAAATGAAAAATAATGATCTGTTCTATATAAATGATAATTTCTTGTTATTATTATTGGTTATGTTTTAAATTGATCCTGTAATTTTTGGCATGCCACATAGGATGATGAAATCTATTGCTTCTCATTAAGAAACCAAATGGCTGAGGATAAAATGCCATTCTGAAACATCTTGTACTCCAACTGAGATATACTGTTGTGTATTGTTTCAAGCTAGTCTTTCCCTCCATGATCTCAGTCTATAGACCAGTTCTGAATTCTTGCAGGCAATCCTCTGAATTGTAGAACACAAGATTCTGAGGGATTTTGTATATTTTGGAGAACAGAAGATCAAATGAGGATCTCCTGGGATACTCCCCAAGCAGATCACAGTCTCAGGCAACCATGAAACTGAATCATGGAACATATCCAAGGATCTTGAGGTTATTTTTACCCAGAACTCAAAATCTTCCATGATGGTTTTAGATCAAGTGTGGACATCCAGACTGACTCTGATGTGTTCTTGAGCTCCAAGGGTTCTAGAGGCTCTAGAATTACTGAACAGGTGAAAGTTTGAGAACAAGGTGGAGAAAGTTGGATTGGGGGACTGTAGCTGGGGTACCTGACAATTCTCCTCAGAAGAGCGGACATGTCATTATCTCAGCACATTTTGCTGTGGCTTAAGTCAGAATGAAATGTGACAGGCTATTTCATGGTCCCTTGTGGGACAACAAATTGTCAGCCTACATTTTGATTTCTTATCAAACATTTTGACTTTCAGAAAACTGTTTTGTCAGTTCACTCTCTTTCTCAATTTTTGAGCCGTGTGTGTTTCCAAGTAAAATTAATCATGTAACTGTTCCACAAATACTCAATTCAAGCCTGATTTGTCAGAACGACTGATTACTCAAGAAGATTTTAGAACCCTTTTATAAGCCTTTCAAAGGCTGCCTTCTTTTTGAAATTACAATTTGCATTTTTCCAGCACTTACATAGAACTGAAATCCCAGAAGAGTTCCATCCTGGTTCTAATCTTAGACTCCTCAAAATTTGAGTAGGGTCTTAACATTATTCATTTTTTTCCTATGGCACCTTTCTTCTGAGAAACTAAATATACTTTTCTAAACTGATCTACTCATCTTAAAGCTTGAATTACTCTCTCTCAGCTCATGAAAGAAATTAGTGCTATGCATTAGGCAGTGGGGAAGAAACCAGTGGTGGAAGATCTCAATGGAGATAGATAATAGATGGGATTAGAGTTAGGTGGGTTGGGAGTGCTTCTTTGCAGATAGGGTTCTTGGATCTTGAGGGAAATGTCTCCAGGGGACAGATAATTGACCCCTGAGAAAATAGTCACTGGTGCCCCCTGGCCACCTTGGTCAATATGATCAATTTTGCAGCCATTTTGACTCCAAATAGTATTTGTTTGAGCTCATTAGAATAATAAAATCTTTAGTCAAAAGCTCATCTAGCTCAATATCTTACCTCATCCAATCCTAACCCCTACAATAATACTGTCTGCCTTTGTTTAAATACTTCCAACAATAGGAATTGCTCCATGACTTGGAATCATTATTCCTTATGTTGTATGGTGTACTGGGTAGTCTGAAATCAGGAAGACCTGATTCTGAATAGTGCCTCGGATGCTTGCTAGCTGTGTGATCCTGGGCAAGTCACTTAGCCTCAGCTCCTCATCTGTAAAATGGAGGATGACAATATTATGTACCTCGCAGGATTATTGTAAGGCTCAAATGGCACAAGAGGCAAGGTGGCATCATAGATATTGAACCTGTCTCAAAGTCAGGATATCTAGGGCTCAGTTACCACCTCTGAAATGTCCTGGCTGTGTGACTCTTGATAAATCACTTAACTTCTCAGTGCCCCAAGCAACTCTCTGCCCTAAGAAACTAGTCTAATCCCTTTGTCAAGATAACCCTTTCAATATTTGATGACAACTATCCATTTTTTCCCCCTGGAGGAGGAAATGGAAAACCATTCTTGTATCTTTGCTCAGAAAACTCCATGGATAGTGTTGGCACTCTGTGGTCCATGGGGTCACGAAGAGTTTGATGTGACTAAAATGCCTGAATAGTGACAACAGCATCAGTCTCTTTAAGCGTTTTCTTCTCTAGGCTTTGTTGCTGTTTTTCAGTCATATCAGACTCTTTGTGACTCTGTGGACTATAATCTTCATGGGGGGGTTTTCTTGGCAAAGATATTGGAGTGATTTGCCATTTTTTTCTCCAGTGTTTTAAGGCAAATAGAAGTTAAATGATTTCCCCAGGGTCACACAGCTAGTAAGTGTCTGAGGCTGGATTTGAACTCAGGTCTTTCTGACTCTAGGCCCAGAGCTCTCTTCACTGAGTCACCTAATTGCCTCTTTTTCTCAAGGCTAAATATCCCTAATACCTTCCACAATTCCTTACCTGATACAGTTTCTAATTTTCTCAAATCCTAGTTCTATTTACTTAAACTTAATTCAACAATCAGCTCCTAAGTGCCTACCATGTTCAAGGTCCTGACATGAAGGAACCCCCAAATAAAAACAATCACCATCTTCCCTCAGTGTGCTGGTTGCTGTCCTATGGTCAGTCTCCTGTGATCATACTCAAGCCCTTTCCAAACTATGCCTAAAGGGCTATAAAATGGTGTATACCCTTTGACCCAGTAATACCATTACTAGGTCTGTATCCCAAAGAGATCAAAGAAAAAGGAAAAAAAAGACTTACATGGAAGCTCTTTTTGTGGTGGCAAATAATTAGAAATTGAGGGGATGTACATCAATTGAGGAATGACTAAACAAGTTGTGGTATATGAATGTAATGGAATACTATTGTGCTATAAGAAATGATGAGCAGGATGCTTTTAGAAAAATTTGGAAAGCTTTATATGAACTGATGCAAAGTGAAATAAATAGAGCCAGGAGAACATTGTACACAGTAACAATACTACTATTTGATGATCAACTATAATTGACAGCTATTCTCAGCAATATAATGATCTAAGACAATTCTGAAAGACTTATGATGAAAAATGCTATCCACCTCCAGAAAAAAAAATTGATGGACTCTGAATGCAGATCAAAGCATACTTTTAAAACATTTTTTTTCTTATTTTTCTTGCCTTTTTTTCTTTTACTCATGGCTAAAATGGAAATATATTTTATATGACTGCATGTGTATAATCTATATCAAATTGTATGTCTTCTCAAGGAGGGGGAGGGAAGGGAGGAAGGGAGAAAATTTGGAACATAGCGTTAAAAAAAATTAATGTTAAAAGTGGCTTCTATGTGTAATTGAGAAAAAATTAAAAAAGCAACAACAACCACCATAAAAAAACCTCAGACCCCTTTTCAAAGTAGTGCCCGGATCTGAACCTAAATCTGTATATGTAATCTCACTATTGCATACAATACATTATTACCTCTCTTTGTAGTTCTATTAAAACAGTCAAAGATAAAGAAAATACTAATTATAATCCCTGTCTGTCACTGGCCAGCCTCTGCTTTACAATGCCTTTCAGCTCTAAATTTCTATGGTTCTGTAATTCTTTTATTTCCCTTTGTATGGTGGAGGGTGAGCCCTTGAGAATCAGCTCTCATGTTTCTGCACAACTCAGGCCCAATGCTATACTAAGTGAAATTGGTTGGTTGGTTGCTGTCCTTCATTCTCTAAGAGGACCAAAATGATATCACTGTGCTAGAGTCAAGTTTCCATATGTCTGACCAATACAAGCTCAGAATGCTCTCCTACAGGTCAACACGAATAGTCCATGTGAACATTTGGGGTGGTGTATCAGCAATGCAGTATTCACAATGCCTACAGTAACTATAAATATGCTGATATAGTTATTAATCACAAAATGGAACAGGCTCTCTACATAAGAAATATAGATAGTGCATTCATTTAAATACCAGAAGACTGAGTCC
>CM053585.1:525829469-525864180 GCA_028646515.1 Pseudochirops corinnae
ATTTGCTTCCATTTGCTCCACTCTAATTTTGAAGGAATTATTCTCTTCAGAATGCTTTTGAGATTCTTTTTCCATCTGGCAAAGTCAACTTTTTAAGGCATTCTTCTCCTCATTGGCTTTTTGGGCCTCTTTTGTCATTCGAGTTAATCTATTTTTTAAAGTGTCAGTTTCTTCAGTCAGGTTGTTGACTCTCTTTCCATGATTTTCTTGCATCATTCTTGTTTCTCTTCCCAATTTTTCTTCCACTTCTCTCATTTGGTTTTAAAAATCCTTCTTCAGCTGATCTCTAGCTTTTAGGCAATCTTCATGTTTCTTTGAAGCTTTTGGTGTGGGAGTTCTGACTGTGTTGTCTTCCTCCCATTCCCTGCTTTGATCCTTCTTTTTCCCAAAGAAGGAATCTAGGGGGTTGCTGTTCTTTCTTTCCTTCCTGTGCTTATTCATGGCTGGCCAGTCCATGTTTTTTTTTTTAGCTCTGTGGAACTCTGCTTCCATAGGGGAAAGCTCTGTCCCAAATCACTGGGATTTTCCCAGCTGCTGGAGCTTTTAGGAGGCTGTTGGGGCCCTCCCCCACTCTGGCTTACTGAAAAGACACCCAGGACCACCACCCAAGACCTTGATTCGGATCCAGGCTGCTCAACGGGATAGCACTTGGCCTATGAATGATTGCTTGGCCCCCCTGCAGTCTGCAGGCCGGGAGCTCCGAAGTGGCAATGTGGAGGTAGATGCAGGACCTTAGCTTCTGCTGCTTCCTTGCCCTGGAGGCAGTTTGGCCAGACCCACTTTTCTCCCCTGGTTTTTAGCCGAGTTCCACTAACCTTTGACTTAGTCCTTTTTTTTTTTTCTTTATGGCTTGATAATTCTGGAAACTGCCATAGCTGCCACAGATCCACTATTCTGTTGCTCCAGCTGCAGCTCAGCTCATCCGGCTGCCCCCAGGGCAAAGGCACCGTTTCAGGCTGGGCTGGTTTTGGCTTCCAGCCCTGAGATGGTGCCTCTTAGCCGAGCTGCCTTTAGCAGAAAGTATATTTGTGTGCATTTTAGAGTTCTAGAATTTGTTTAGAGTCATATTTTATGGGTATTTTGAAGTGGCTATGTGGGAACTGCAATACTTTGCTTCTCCTATGCCGCCATCTTGGCTTCGCCCTCTGTGACTACTATTACTGCTTTTAATCTCAGCACTCCAACATCAGGCTTTTAGTTTAAAACTTTGCCACATTCTAAAATGCCAATATCCCTAGGGGAGGCAACAAATAGTACAGGATAAGTAATTAATAGGATTTGGATTTTTAATTTTTGATAGGTGGGTGGGTAAAGACATCAAGAGGAAACTGAGCATCTGAGTGGTGAGAAGGAAGCAAAGGGAGGAAGGCACAGAGAGGCAGAAATGATTTCATAAATTTGAATATGGTAGGCCCTGCTAAGGATGATGGGTGGCCCCCCATCCTTCACCCCTTCAGTAGATTCTTTTCATTCAATTAAACATTTTAAAACATTTTATGAATGACTTCTGTTCTTACACCACAGTCATTGGCAGATATAACTTTCCTTCACTACTCTAGAACAAGCCTTCTTTTGTAAGAGAAAATGAGTTAAGCAAATGCAGCAGAAGCATGCACCATTGTGTACTGGTCTCTCACTCTTTCACCCCGTTTTTCTGTGAAGAGAAAGCACTTCAGCATCAAAGATTTTCTTGGTCAAGGTTCAAATGTCCCTGGTTAATCTGTTGAAGAGAAAATCTGTTGACTATAAGTCCTATAAAACATTGAGTTTTCACTTTGCTTGTGTAGGTTGGAGCCCCTTTTTTGTAAATAAATTAATAAATGATAGATGAAATAAAACTTCATACATTAATAAAATCTTTCCATCCCAAACCTTTTAATAGGCTCTGGAGTGAGAACTTCAGCTGTTAAATGAATTGGAGTTAAATGAATAAAACACAAAATAAATTTCAAAATACTCCATTATTCATTAGAGTTTTTAGTGCCTCATTCATCTATTGGGACTCACTCAGGTCTCCAAGTTCCTATGGTCAGATGCTGATGAAGAAGGAGGAGTTGCTTCCCACACCCCCCAGTGACCTGAATCCAATGGCACCTCATCAGGTATTAAGGCCATATCTTCAGGGCATAAATTAAAAAGTCACTGCAGCCCCTGCATTTTATTTTTGGAATGTATGGAGTTTTTTTCTTAAAGAGTTACATGATTAGAATAGTTGATAATTAGGTAACAAAATCACTTGCATAAAAGAAAGTGTGAAGAACTTTTCCAATGTTAGTAATCCAATTCTCATTTTGTCCAGAAGGGACCTAAGTTCATAGATCAAATTCTGGAAGGTACAGAAAAGCCATCTCATCAAATATCTTCATTTGACAGATGAGGAAACTGAGATCCAGGGATGTTAAGTGATGTAGAATCATAGGTGTAGATAGAATTGGAAGAGACCTCGGTGACCAAGTATTCTAGTCCCATTCATTTTACAAATGGGGAAACTGAGGAACAGTGAAATTAAGTGACTTAGAATCATAGATATGTGGCTTGAGGGACATCTGAGACCATCCAATCCAATCCCTTCATTTTACAGATGAAGAAATGAAAGCATAGGGAGGTTAAGTGACTTGTCCAATGCCACACAGCTAATAAATAGCAAAACGGAGATTTAAATCTTCCAAATCTTTCCTGCTTTCCACTACATTATATTGAAATAAAATTTTCCTGTACTGGAACACAGTAGTGATAGCCATGGGCCTAATAAGGCTGGGGTTGCCAGGTGGCACCACAGTGCATAGAGTGCTGGGCCTGGAATTAGGAAGACTCATCTTTCTGAGTTCAAATGTAACCTCAGACACTTAATAAATGTGTGACCTTGGGTAAATCACTTTACTGTATTTGCCTCAGTTTCCTCATGTGTAAAATGAGCTGGAGAAGGAAATGACAAACTGCTCTAGTGTCTTGGTCAAGAAAACCAAATGGGGTCACAAAGAATAGGACTGAACTGGAAAAATGACTAAATAACAAAATAATTCCAGACTCAAGCACCAACTGAGTAAGCATGCTTTTAGAGCTTCACATTACGAGAGACTTTTTTGGAAGGAGGAGGGCAGGGCAATTGGGGTCAAGTGACTTGCCCAAGGTCACATGGCTAGTAAGTGTTATGTGTTTGAGGATGGATTTGGACTCAGGTCCTCCTGACTCCAGGGCCGGTGCTCTATCCACTGTACCCCCTAGCTGCCCCTAGTGTTTTGCTTCTTGACTGACACACTGAGTGACATGATGTCAGGTTGCTGAAAAAGAAGCATTCTTAGTGTGACTTGGGGTTTAGGTGGCAGGGAGAACAACATTTTGAGGAGAGACCAGGGCAGGGAGTCTGGCTTGGGATACAAGGGCTGATAGGTCCTAGAAGTCTAGGCAAGCGTGACTTACCAGGGTTGGGGAACCTTCGCACCTCCTTGGGGTGTGGCCTTTTGGCTGAGTCCAAGTTTTACAAAACAAATCTTTGTATTTAGGAGATTTGTTCTGTGAAGTTTAGATTCAGCCAGAGGATCACTCTTGAGGACCTAGAGGGCCACATGGCTCCAGGTTCCCCACCCCCATAGATATTTCCAAGTTCCTGGCATCCAAAGTACCTTAATACACTATCTCATTTGAGTTTCCCAACAAACTTACGAGATAAATTACAGATTAATTTATCTGCACTTTACAAAGGAGGAACATGAGGTAACATGCCTATGACCACACTGTCAGTAAATATCAGAGATTGGATTTGAACTTGGATCTTCCAGAACCCAGCCAAGCAGCTCAGTTACATTGACTGTGCCCCAACAGTTCAGCGTAGATGCATATTACAGGTGTAGATGGACCAGAGATGAAGTCCAACGAAGACAGCTGTCTAAAGCTAAAAGACACTGATGAGGAAGATTCAGGTTTCTGAAAGCCAGCAAAAGTGACACTTGTGAGCAGACAAGGCCCAAAGGTGAGCCGTGGGGCTGGGACAGAGGTTTGTTTGCTTTCAAGTTTTGTGCTGTCTGGTGGGCGTGGGACTGTACAAGGAGGAGGTCTTGGGGCTGCAGGTGAGCTCTTCTCCTGTTTGGGCAGTGCTAGAGGTACCCCTGGAGTGGGTAAGCATGGCCTGGACCTGCATAGACTCCTTGGGCTTGGTAAGACATTCCGCCCCACCCCTTATCTCTTGAGGCAACGAAACATTGGTTGGTTTGGAACTGTTGTTGTTCAATCATTTTCAGTCATTTCTGACTCTTCATGACCCCATTTGGGGTTTTCTTGGCAAAGATACTGGAGTGGTTTGCTATTTCCTTCTCCAGCTCATTTTACAGATGAGTAAACTGAAGCAAACAGGGTTAAGTGACTTGCCCAAGGTCACATAGTCACTAAGTGTTTGAGTCTGGATTTGAATTCAGGTCTTTCTTACTCCAGATCCATCACTTTCTCCTCTGTGCCACCCTTGGAAAGTGACTTTTCCTGGGCTAGGAAAGGGATCCCAGCCCTGATCCCATTAGAAAATTTTGTTCTCTAAGTGGGGATGTAATCAGGAGATACTTACATATTTTGTAATTATAATTTCGAGGGCAGAATTATTATGAATGTGAGCCTTTGAATGTGTCTCATTAGACCATGAGCCTAATGTAGCTAGAGTTAGATTGGGGTCACATTAGGTCATTGTATCTAAAACAGGTAGGTAGGAATGGCCCCCAGTAAATAGCTCCAGCCCTTCTAGGGAACATTAAAAAAATCTTCACCTAGAAATGGACTGAACATTCCCTAAACACAAAAAGAATGCCTGAAAGAAATGATTTTATGAGTTTTTTTCATTAGGAATTTTTTTTGGATGTCGCCTGTAAAAATAAATCTGAAAGTAAAAATGCTGATAATATGACAGAGGTAGAAGATATTTTGCTGTAGGATGGAGGAGTAAGAATAGCTTCTGCCGTAAAAGGTAACCTTGAAATTCACCTTGTCTGTGTTCTGCAAATACAGTATTAGCTAACTTGAATTTCATAGAGCTGAAGGAAAGGGAATGAAAGCTTTATCATCAGCTTGGTAGTTATTGATGATGCTGTATAGAGATAATTATGGGCTGTATTTATTTATGTCATGAAAATAAATCATTTCTCATTTTTCATTCTTTCTGAATTATGGAATAGGATCTCAGAACAACAAAAAACTTTAGAAATCAGAATAAACTTTCAACATTTAGAAGGATATATTAGATTTTTATGTGTTCTATCAAGTCTTTTAAAGTGAAATGTAGAATCACCCATATTCATTTACAAATTCATCAATTCTCACAGTTCTGGGTTTTAGTTTTGTGAACTGAAGACACAGGTAAGCTGAAAATGTCTGTGCTAATATTCTTTCTTTTTTTTTTTCATTTTTGTAGGGGTAATTAGGGTTAAGTGACTTGCCCAAGGTCACATGGCTAGTAAATGTTAAGTGTCTGAGGCTGGATTTGAATTCAGGTCCTTCTGACTCCAGGGCCAGTGCTCTATTCACTGCATCACCTAGCTGCCATTGTGCTAATATTCTTAAACAGAGTTTGTCCTATGGAAGATAGATTGGACTTGTTTTTTTTTTTTTTTCAAATCTTGAGGGCAATTAGGAGCAAGGAGTAGAATTTGCAGAGAGGGAAATTAGAGTGGAACGGGCTTCTTAGTCAGGTAGTAAGTTCCCCCAACATTAGAGGTCTTTAAGTAATGGCTGAACATACTAATTTTGTTATATTATTGAGTTATCTCAGTCACAATGAGTGATCTCATTCACTCTGTGCATTGTCTGGTATGATCATATCAGTATAATTTCTCTAATTTCTACATACCCTTGAATGAATGGGTTTATTTACTATTCACTATGTATATAGTCTTTGTGTAACTGGTACTTGGTAGGGAGGGAGTCAGGCCTTGGATATCTAGTTTGTGGCACTTCTCTATTAAGAAATAGCAGTCAGAAACAAAGAAATGGCGATCAGGACAGTTTGAATGAAATGACTATTAACAACCAATGATTTGTGAAGATCCAAAGTCCTCCCGTTTTCAGAAGTCCTCATTTTAAAAGCTCAGTCTCTGAAGGCTGAACTCACTTTTTCCTCAATTGTGGTCAAACTCCACCAAACTTTACAAGGAGTTTGTTGTTGTTTGTCTTTTGGTCAGTTCTCGAAGAAGACCATGACATCAGGAAGGTGGTGCCATGACTTGAAACTGAATTTGATTTAAGTGTGTGTGTGTGTGTGTGTGTGTGTGCAAAGTTACCAGCCTCTCTTTCTCCTCCAAAGCCATCTAGGTTCCGTGGTAAGACGTAGTCACCATAAGGAGTCTAATCAACTTGAATTCATGCCCATTGTGTTCTACTCAAGTTTGGGTAGGAATAAAGTCTTAGATTAGATTGACTAAGTTCGAGAGTGATTTAGAAGTAAACGGCACAATCAAAATTCATTAGAATTGGCCCAGCTCCTCATTACAATATTCATTCTCTCTCATTACTTATTAACCAATCAGAGTTGATTGCCACCCTCTGGAACACCTGCTTTTCCAAGGGCATATAAGTCTTCCACCATGATTATCTTTGGCATTGGAGAGTGCCACTGACCTCTTTTATTAAAATGCTAGCATTATTCGTAAAATGACTAATTACCTAGAAATTATGTCTCTCAAACTTTTAAATGTCACAAATATTTAAGAAGGCAGATAGATATAATCCTGGTTGTGTACCCCTTTCCAATTACAGCAGAGTGGTCAGCCTCATGGACTCAGTTTCCTATTTCCCTTCCAGTAGAAATAAAACCTTCCTCAGAGAAGGGTCAGGGGAGGAGATTATGGAGTCATCTATTCATTACTCCCTGCTTGTCACACCTAGGCAGACTCATGTGGATGCAGTTACCAACATGGACCTCCTCTCCCCCACCTTACATTTAAAATGTGATTGTAAAATTGGGATATAGCTTGGACCTGTGGTTTCATTGGTATGGACAACTTGTTCCTCTACCAGAGCTGGTCAGCATTTTTTCTGCATCTGACAATTTTAGAGAACCACTGAGAGATTCATTGACTTACTCAATGTCACAAAGCCAGTATGTGTCAGAGGCGAGACCTGAACTCATATCTTCTTGGTTTCAAGTCAGGCTCTCTACTATGCCACACTACCACTCAATTATAAAATATAATGGAAAATATTGGACTAATTCTTTAAGTATGGGAGTCTTCCAATTTTTCTCCAGTGTTTCTCATTTCCAAAGAGTTTACTTTATGCCATGAGTCAAAGCATCTTCCTTCAAACTTAAAAAGGTGTGTGATAAATGCTTTATGTAAAATGGACCCTGACATATGTGATAGTATTAGCCTATAGTATCAGTAGTAGAAAAGGGAGCCATTGTATTTCTGCTCTGTATTTATTGGAAGGCTTTAATTTCCTTAATTATTTTTTCACTTTCTTTGGATCATTTCCCATTAAGAATGTCATGCTCTTCTAGTCTTAACTGCTACATTAGAATTCATTATTCCCTGAGGATCTTTTGAAGAATTTCTTATTTGGGATAGAGAGGAAAGTGACAATTTCAATGAAGGCAGACAGAGACCATTAGAACAGGTGAAAAACCATAGGGAAAAAAGGACTGTTGTCTGTGAATATTTATTGAAAACAGGAAAAAAAAGACTGTTGTCTGGGAATATTACCAAAAGTAGAGATGTGAAACTTCTTGAGGGGAGGAATTATTTAGTATTTGTCATTGTATTCCCAGTGCCTAGTACATTTTGAAGTTACCCATGATTCTGCCTTTATAGCCATGGGAAGCACAGCTGGAAAATGTAGGTAGTAAGACAAAAACATTAAGAATTTATCAGTATAGAGGATTAGAGGAGATTGCTCAGTTGTTTTTTATTGCTGATAGAGTAGATGCAATATGCAAAAATTTTTATATTAAGAAAAAATTAAAAAATGAAATATCTTGGTCATTCTAGCCTGTATATTTCACCATCTAGTGATTCCTCATTTATAATCATGGAAAGAAATAATGTTATGCTAATTTGTGAATAGATAATATAGTTGAAAATGCAGTAGACTTGGAGTCATAAAGCCATGGTACAGTGCTACAAATATTGTATCTGGAGTCTGGAAACTTAGGTTTAAATGCTGGCTTGGCTATCTATTGCCAGTGTGACCTAGAAAAATAATGTCACCTTCTTGTCCTCAGTTTCATTATCTGGAAAGTGAGAGGGTTGAACTTGGCAATAATCATTCCCATTTTATCAATCAATTGGTCAGTCAGTAAGCATCTGTTAAGAACCTACTAGGTGCCAGATTTTGTGCTAGCCACAGGGGAATACAATGACAAAAGTAAAAACATTCTCATCCTCAAGGAATTTATTTTTTTAAAATTGATTTGTTTATTTATTTTTAGTTTACAAGATTCAGTTCCAGAATCCCTTGAATTTCAAATTTTCTCCCCTCCTTCTCCCCCCCTCCCCCAATGGCATCATGCAATAAAGTATAGGATCTGCAAATACTTTCACATTGGACATTAGTCTGGTTGTATAGAAGGGTTGTAACCAATGGAGTGAACAATGGGAAAAAAGAAATAGAACCAAGCATGGAAAAGAACAATAGCATGTAGATTTTTCAAATTTTTTTTTTTTGCCGGGAATTGGGGTTAAGTGACTTGCCCAAGGTCATGCGAGTAGTAAATGTTAAGTGTCTGAGGCTGGATTTGAACTCAGGTCCCCCTGACTCCAGGGCTGGTGCTCTATTCAATGTGCCACCTAGCTGCCCCTCCTCAAGGAATTTATTGTCTCTTTAGGTAGACATTTACATATGTGAATACTTGCCAAATATATACTGAATAAATACAAGATAAAATTTATGGTGAGACAAGTACTAACTACTGGAGGAATTAGGAAAGGCTTCATGTAGATGGTGTCACTTTAGGAGAATTTTGAAGCAATCAAGACATTTTTAGAGTGATTTCTTCTATTTTATTTTTATTTTTTTATGTATATATATATCTATATCTATATCTATATATATTTTGGAGGGGCAATTGGGATTAAGTGATTTACCCAAGGTCACATGGCTAGTAAGTGTTAAGTGTCTGAGGCACATTTGAACTCAGGTCCTCCTGATTTCAGGGCTGATACTCTATTCATTATGCCACCTAGCTGTCCCTACAGTGATTTCTTCTAAACAATCTCCATAGGTAGTGTAAATATTATTATCTTGACATTGCATAGAAGTTAGATCCTCATGATCAAAGGAGATCAAATATGTAAGACACTTTATAAACTTTGAAACACAATAGAAATGTCAGCTATCATCATCTTTGTCATTGCCATCATCATCTTCATCATCCTTATCATTATCATTGAACAGCCTCTGTTGGTGTCAGTATTCATTCCATGATGCCTCATGTTCTCCAATGTCCCTCTCAGTCCTAGAACCTATAATCTGGAATGAAATCCAAGTTCCTCCATTTCCTGAGAGTATGACCTTGGACAAGCCAGTTCAATTATTCTGAGATTCCACTTGTCAAATGAAGATAATTCTACTAGCACTACCTATCTAGTGGCATTGTTGCGAATATCAAATGAATTAGAATAGAGTACTTTGTGAAGCCCTTCTTTCTTAACACTTTTTCTGTGGTGATCTCATTAGCTCCCATGGGTTTAATGATCAACTTCAGTGGCATCCTCCACTCTCTGCTTGTACTCATTCCACATATCCAGTCTGTTGTCAAGTACTGACATTTCTGTCTTTACATCTCTTACATGCGACATTTAATCTCCTGGTTCCATGCTTTGGAATTGCTATCTTCCATGGCTAGAATGCCTTTCCTTTTCATCTCTCCCTAATTTTTTTTCAAAACCAAGCCTATATGCCAACTTCTATGCGAAACCTTTCCTGATTCCCACCCCAGTTACTAGTTCCTTCTATCTACTCTCCAGATAATTATGTTGTACTTACTTTTGGGTCTGTACATGTGCACATTTTTATATATTCATATAACTTCATTAGATGGATAACTCCATTAGAGCATTTTTGCTTTTGTTTGTATCCCTAGCAAATAGCACAGTGTTTAGCACACAGTAGGTACTCAATAAATGCTTATTGCCTGAGTGATAGACATGTCGCTCTGGTAGACAAATTCTCTTTGTCTTTCAATCTCTGGCTCCTAGCACGCAGTAGACCCTTAGTAAATGATTGTTGATTAATTAGTTGACAACTGTTAAATGCCATAGAAATGTGAGCTAGTATTACTATTATCACTATGAGGAATGTAGGCTAACTGTGATTGTGCATGCCTGTAATCCCTACTCCTGGGAAGGCTGAGGCTGGTAGCTGCTTTGAATTAGAGTTCTTAGCTGCAGAAGGCTAAGAAGAGGACCAATTTAGTGAGCCCCCAGGCACAGGAATCGCTTGCCCTTGTCAGAAAAGAGTGGGTTAAAGTTCCCATGCCAAGCAGTGGTGGGATCAGGCTGGGAGTGTCTGCTGCATCTTGAGGCTGGGCAAAACAGGGAGATTCAGTCTAAAAAAAATTGACTAGTGAAGCAAATGAATTCTCCCTGCTATTCGTTGGTGTAACAGGAGTGAATAAATGCAGTAAAATGAGATGCCACCAAGGTCAATAAACAAATGAGAAAAAAAAGACCACATGGAATATAACCATGCAGTAATTATACAGGTTTGTAGTAAACTCTGTAGAGGTATTCAGAAATTTTCCTTACTATTTATTTGTACTCCTGAACCTGAACAAAACTACTAATTAATCAACCCATGGTTAACATTTGTTTTTCATTCAATATAGCAGGCAAAGGCGATGCTCTTGTTTTCTGGACGTGCTGACAAACCACTTGGTGAAAGCCTAATATACCTGATTCCATTGATCTTTTCTTTTTAAAAATTTCAAATGGAATTCCAAGTGAATAAATTAGTAAATTTATCATTTTCTCTATAATAGTGTCATAAGGACAGTTTGATAAAATAGCTCATTATGGCCAATGAAGTGAAATATGAGTTTCATCAGTGTATTTTCATCAAATGGAGTTAAAGAAATGAATTTGCTATTATCAAGAACTATGGAATGCAAAAATAAAATTAAGCATGCTATTATGTGGGATAAATATTGTGAGTGTCCCAAATGAGTTAGATCATGGTTTGTATCAACACAAAGGCAAATCTCAACAAAGGATCATTCAGAATTGAGAACTGACAAGGTAAGTGGTTTTATAATGTATATATTTGAAATAAAGTGGAACAGTAGCTTCAAAAACTATGTACATTCAGATGGGCCTTACATAAATTTAAACATCTATTTACCTCCTTGAAACATTGTTGTCCTTGGTATACGTTATTATATTCTGTTTCTCAGCTCAAATCCTCCCTCCTGGAAGAGCCATTTCTGGTACCTCCAGGACTAGTGTCTTCCCTTTGAAATGACTTTTCATTGATATTGTATATATCTTGCATATGTATGTAATTGTCTGTTGTCTCCTACATTAGAATGTGAACTCTTCGAGGGCAGGGACTGTGGTTTTTTTTTTGCCTTCTTTATATCTGAAGACCATAGTAAGTGCTTGATTTTCTGACTTCTCCCTTTATGTGTCTGATTCGCTGTCTTTTTTGTTAGTTCACTTTGCCCCTCCTACTGCTCAAATGTCAGCAGTTCTGGCTCTTTACTCTTGCTATTCTAATAATGCTATTCTTAATATTAGAATATTACAAATTCTATACATTGTATATTAATATTATAAATATAATTTTTTCTCTTTTAATATTTGATTACATCTCTTCCTATAACTTCAATTCTTTCATCTCTGTGCATGACTCCCAAATCTATATATATAGATGTCTGTCTTTCCCTGGGC
This sequence comes from Pseudochirops corinnae, assembly GCA_028646515.1. Lineage (NCBI taxonomy): Eukaryota > Metazoa > Chordata > Mammalia > Diprotodontia > Pseudocheiridae > Pseudochirops > Pseudochirops corinnae. Next base: position 525,841,328 of record CM053585.1, read on the forward strand.
TACAGGTCTCTACTTTTATATATCTGGTACAGTTATATAGAACAGTGGATAGAATGCTGGTCCTGGAGTTGGAAAGACTCATCTTCCTGAGTTCACTTTCCACCTCAGACACTTACTAGCTATGTGAACTTGGGCAAATCATTTCACCCTGTTTGCCTCAGTTTCTACATCTGTAAAATGAGCTGGAGAAGAACATGGCAGTGGGTGCTCAGGATATACTCCTTTACTTTAAGTGAATGCAAGTATTTGATTCAAATCATTTCAACTTTATAAGCACTTATGTACCTAGTAGGTAGAAGACTAGATGCTGGGAATACAAAGACAATAACTGAAAGAAACTGCTCTTGATTTTGCTGGGCTGAAGTTATATGAAATGAAAAGTTCACAAATTTCCGGTGGAAAGGGACCTTGGAAACCATCTAGTCCCCAAACCTTATTTTATAGATGATGGAGAGATGAAGTGATTTCCCTAAGGTTACACAGGTCCTAAATGGTTCAATCAAGATTAAAACCATATCCTCTGATTGCAAATCTGGTCAATTCAATACCCATTAATTGTTTAAATTTAACAGGGAAGATTACTATTTAAAACAATCTATCGAGTCCCTTTTGTAAAGAGATTGACTTTTGTTTGTATGTAAATTCAGCACCAGGCATCGTCCCTAGTTCATGATAAATACATACTTGTTAAATTTATAATTCAGATTTCCCTATACAAAGTTTATCTAAAGTTTCCCTAACTCGCAGGTCTTTATTGGCACTACCAGACAATCAACTGATTAATCAATTCCTAGGGACCTAGAAGATGAGCAATCACTGGGGTGATTAATACACAATGTTAGCATATGAGATGATTTCTGTTTCTGGAATCCTTCACATTCAACTGCTATCAGCATCAGTTACATTATAATAGTCTAAAAAAAGCTTATTCAGTCATGTGGAAAAGAGAAAGATGAAAGAGGATATGAGAAAAAAAAAGGTACAGCTGTTTTCTATTCTCTTTTGCCTACTTTTGGATACTATAATCTACTCACCACAGTTTAAGTGCCCAGCAGATCATTTCCTCTAACTTAACGTATTGCATATAATGCTTACTTAATTAATGTTTGTTGAATTGAATACACATCTTGACAGATCGGTTGTAGTTTGATTGACAGTGGTTGACAGTTTTATATTTTGCCCTTTCTTGATTTTGCTCTTTAATTGTCACCAATTTCCTCCTTGGTTTGCCACATTCTCCTGAGGGAATGGGAAAGATCTCTCTCCAGTCATGGTGATCACCTCAATAAATGCTTATTGCCTGAGTGATAGACATGTCGCTCTGGTAGACAAATTCTCTTTGTCTTTCAATCTCTGGCTCCTAGCACACAGTAGACCCTTAGTTCTTCTTTCTATCAGTCAATAAAACTTCATTCTGACATTGTTGCTTGAATACTGGGGTGCTTTATTTGACAGACTCACAAATACTAAGGCACAGTTAAGTTTTTATTATTATCAAAAGAAACTGCACACAATCATTGTATGCTTTATTTTTATTAATTTTTTTAAACTGATGTCTTTTTTTATACCACATTCATTTCGGAATATATTCTCCCCCTCCCTTACTCAGTGAGCATTTTAACAAAGACTTAAAAAGAAACAGGAAAAGAAAAGTCATTCAGCAAAACCCATCCACATACCAACAGTTTGATAATGTATAAAATATTCTTACCAATAGTTCCCCAACACTGCAAATAAGAGAGCGAGATATATATTCTCAACTCTTTTTCAGAAGGACATACCTTTCACAGCTTTAACTAAATGGAGAATTTTAAAGAAATTTAGCAAAAGAGAAAAAAAAAATTTCCACTGTAAGAATGAGAGATGAGCTGCCTTTGGAACATTGGAAAGGATGCTAGATTTGTAGTCCAAGGGTCCCAGCTGGATAGCTGACTCTGCTACTTATCACCAGCAAAACATAGGAAAAGAAATTTGGCCTCTGTTTCATCATCTGTAAAATAAAGGGATTTAGATAACATAACCTCTCAGGCTCTACATTTATGATCTTGATACTTTTGTAGATATTGACATGATCAAATGGGATAATATATAAATAAAGCATAAATCTTGAATGTCAGCTGATTATTATTATTAGTAATTTGTGGTGGTAGTAGTAGTAGCAGCAGCAGTAGTAATAATGGCAGTAGTAGTAGTAGCAGCAGCAATATAGAGTGATGGCAGCAGTGGCAGCAAGAGTAGTGGTGCTGATGATGGTAGTAGTAGCAGCAGCCACAACCGTCCTAGTAATACATTTTTCTTTCTTGTATGGAAACTGATAAATCATAGTAATCAGATCTGATAGATGCGAAGCAGTGTGGTGCAATGAAAAGAACACTGAATTTAGAGTCAGGAGACCTGCATTTTTATCCACATTTTACTACCCCTCTGATTTCAAGCCACTTGCTTATCCTTTCTGGGCTTCATGTTCCTCATCTGTAAATTAAGAGAGATGGACTAGGTGACTTAAAAGATCTCTTCTAGCACTAAATCTATGATCATTTTAACATAAGGTCATCTTTGACTCATAGGCTCTTCTCAATTATTTTAATTCAGGGTTTTTTCTTTGCTTATAAAAACTCCTTCCTTCCTTCACTCTCCTCTCCCTAGTCTTTTCCTTCTTATTTCTCATGCTCCCAGGTGGCTGAAATTGCCAAATGTTTCACCTCCACATAATTGAGATGTTATAAAAATGACAATCTTCCATACCGCATCTTTGGGTTGGTAAAATGATCAGCTTTATAAAACTGTTTCACTGTTATTACTTGATTTTTTGGATTCAGTTGTAAGGAAGACAAGGTCAAAGGGTATAATTTTTGCTTGAAATCTTTATGTTGGAGAATATTTTCAAATAAAATCAATCCAAACTACTTAAATTTTAGTGGGATCCCAGAAGCCATGTAATCTCTAACTTCCTACATAGCACAAGAATTCCCTGAAAATCAGTTTGGCAAAATGTATGTGTAGGCCAGCATCTTACACCACATAATACAACAAAATCCAAATGGATACTTGACTTTATGTAAGAGATCACATCATTTAAACCTAGAAGCAAAAATGGGTGGAGGTAACTTGCTGGCAGCCAAGTAGAACAGTAGATAGAGCATTAGAGTAAAGAAGATGTGAATTCATTCTTGCCTCCAAAACTTACTGGTTGTATGACTCTGGACAATTCACTTATCTCTCTCAGTTTCCTCATCTGTAAACAGGGATAGTAATAGCACTTTGAAGAGTTTGTGTAAAATGTTTTGTAAACCTTAGGGCTTTCTTGACAAAGATACTGGAGTGGTTTCCCCCTCCAGCTTATTTTACATTTGAGGAACTAAGGCAAATAGGGTTAAGTGACTTGCCCAGGGTTACACAGTTAGTAAATGTCTGAGGTCAGATTTGAACTCAGAATGAAGAGTCTTCCTGATTTCAAGCCCATCACTCTATCCACTAGTACCACCTATCTGCCCAGTTTCCCAGTAGTTTTTGCCAAATAGGGAGGTCTTATCCCACTTATTTGTTTCCTTGGATTTATTGAACATTATGCTACTAGGTTGGATTACTTCTGAATTTTATTCACATATTTTATTTTGTTGATCAACTTTCCATTTATTAGCTAGAAACATATAGTTTTGGTTATCAATACTTTATAGTATATTTTGAAATTTGGTACTGTTAGGCCCCTTTCACTCCCCCCCTCCATCCCAAGCTTTCCTTGAGATTCATGACTGTTTTTTCTCAAGAGGGATTTTGTTACCATTTTAACTAGTTATAAAAGTAAATCTTTGGCAGTTTGGCATAGTACTAAATTGTGAATTAATCTTAAGTAATATTAGCATTTTTATTGTAAAGGAATGATCTAACTGCAGTGAGACAATTTCTAATTTTTATTTGCTTTCCTTTATATAGTTAGTGATTGGCATTTGTAGTGATGTAACTCCAAAGTGTGTCTTGGTAGTTTGACTCCCAGATATTTTATCCATTTGGTCATTGGTTTAAATGGAATTTCCTTTTTCTATCTCTTCCTGCTGGGCTTTGATCTTGAATTTCTTACTAGCACTTTGTATGGTCTTCTTCATTGCAATTATTTTCCTGTTGCTTACAAAGTGCAGCAACCAAATTTGTTTCTATTGGCTTTTTTGCATATTCATTGAAGGATTATTTTGGCTCCCCAGATATAGGCTTAATGCCGTGCATTGGATATCAAAGTTATTTAATTGCTAGACCATTGTGTAACACTCCTTGAAGTGAGAACAAGCCTGAGATTTAGAACCGTTGATCACAATTGCTTTGATATAACATTGAGCCATAAAATTTTAAGGACAATGTTCCTCATGATACATTTAGGTAGTACTTTATAGTCTGCAGAATACTTTACAGATATCTACCCATTTGCTCCTCACAATAATCCTGGGAGCTAGGCACAATTAACATCCCATTTTACAGATGAGGAAACTGAGTCAGAAAGAGATAAAATGACCAGATTCACAAGGTGATATCTGTCTGAGTTTGGATTTGAATTCAGATTTTCCTCACTCTAAATCCAGTGCTTTCTCCACTGCTGGTTGCCTTAGTAGATGGCATCATTTTAAATTCTCCTAATCACACCCACCTCCAAAAAATAGAATTGAAAAGCTCTCAAAATGTAGAAACTTAGCAGAGAAAATTAAAAAAAAAAATGAGAACAGGATAAAGTGCATGTCATTTGTGTCATCCTGTCTGCTATTGGACTTGTTCTGAATATGCTTTCAATAGGTAGGTAAGGTGAACTTACCTACCTATTCTATTTAAAAAGCAATCATTCAATCCACATGTGCTGTAGTTGGCTGAACACTAAACATAAAATGATAATTGTAGGACAGGGATTTTCCCCACCCAGCACTCTTTCTATCTTTATTCCACTAAATGAAAGAGAAGAATGAACTGGATAATAACTGAAATTTATACAGAAGTTTCTTTGCAGAGGTAATGATATAATATGAATTGACTTGTAGATTGTGCCTTTAAGTTTGCAAAGCACCTTATGCCTCTTGCCTAATTTGATCCTTTATGGTGTAGGTGCCTAACTATTGCCATTTTCCAGGAGGAAACTGTGACTCAGACTTGTGCTGTGACTTGTACCTTGTAAGTATGGGATTTGAATTCAGGTCTTCCTAACTCCAACTCTAGTGCTCTCCATCAACTATACCATGTTGTCTGTTAATAGGAAATCATACTATTTTTAGGATTGTCCAGCCTACTGGTGTTTCCTGATACTTTTAGTCTAGGTTTTAGGTTATTATTTGGCACATGGTAGAGATAACTTTCATGAGACGATTGATCCATAAGGTAGATATTCCAAACATTTTATCACATGATAGATGTGATTTTAAATGTAGCCATTGACAAGCATTTTATAAAAAAGTCAAAAGTTTGGAAAATGTTAGAAAAATTCTGAGCCTTATGTTTGTAGATATGTTGGTTCCAAAAATATTGGAGGATTTATGGACTTAAAATACTGCATTGTAAATCCATGACATGGCCAGGGCTACTCCTCATTTTCCCTTCTTTGATACACAATTGTTGAGATAGAAGAGAAGGCACAAGATGACAAGGATTTCCCTAGACACACTGTGTAAATATTATAGAAATAAGAATACTTGAAATGTTATCAATGAACAGGAGGACATGATTAGAAAGCTCAGAAGCTTTTCAGCACCAAGAACAGTGCTTTGCATGAAGCTGGTACTTAAAATGTTTGTTGAATCTTCAAGATAATGACATAAATTCCTGGAAGAAAACTTATTGGATCTTTGGTTCTGTGGTACATTTTTCAGAAAGACAATTATATTGTCTTGGACATTTTGATATTTGTGCCTGCTTCCTTTTACCCGTAGAAGAAGGCTAAAAGGAAAAAAAAAAGGGGCTAAGAAGGAAATTAATATTAGGACCTTTTAGGAACATGAGTTTGAGGTCAATATCTGGGTATGGTACCTCTTCCATCTCACACTATCTGTATTTACATCACTACCTAGAAATACATCTATAGTACAGTAGACTGACATTGAAATGGATGACCACTTGTTGTAAGAAAAAGTTAAATGATGTTTGGTATTCCAAACATGGGAATATGCATCCTTGTTTTTAGGGAGACTACAATCCAAAGTGGTTTTTAAAAACAATGTTCAACTTGAGTTGTGAATTTACATTTACACAGCTCTTTACAATTTACAAAGCACCTTGCAAATGTTATGTCACTTGATCCTTGCAAAAACCTGTGAGGAAAGTGCTATTATTATTCTTCCCATTTTACAAATGGAGAAACTGAGGCTAATGCCACTTGCTTAGGATCACATGCTAGCAAGTGTTTGAGGCAGGATTTGAACTTGTCTTCTGACTCTCAAGTCCCAAACTCTATCTACTATATCACCTGGCTGCTCCTAATCTAGAAGAATCAATTTTTTTTTAGAACTCATTTTCCCATGTACTGAATTTATGTATTTATCTTAATCATAATTTTCATCAATATAAATATTATGTGTCTGTTAAACCTAGCACGTAGCTAGAGTTACAACTATTAGAATGTCTCTTTTCTTACTATTTCATGTTAAATGATGGGATCAAAGCATTAAGCAACATTCTCTCTGAAACTAACACTTTTTAAAGTTTTGTCTTCATACCTTGGATCTTTACCTGACAATATCATTTTAAAAAGCACATACTATTATATTTGAATAATGTGGTATTCATTATTACAACTGCTGTTTTCATTTTTATACTATTTTCGTGCTTAGTAATTTTCTAATTTTACTTTCAGCTACTTTTAGAATTAATTCTGAGTGACTAATAGCAATATTCAATACTGAAGAAAAATGAAACCCCAATTCAGTTTGGTATTTTCAAAGAAATAATTTGGGGGAAGTTCATGACATAGGTTAAATCCTACTGGCTTGAAATAGAAGAGTAGGGAGGATGCCGGACATAAGAATGTCATAACTTTTTCATACCAGAATATGGTGTTAGAGAAACGGTGTAGGCTTGTTAGGGAAACAGTGGATGGTGAACTGAGTCAAGGGCATACAACTTCAAATCCTGCCTCTGATAATATTGGTCACATGACCCTGGGCAAGTCATTTGTAATCTGTATCCTTACCAAGGGTTCTCTATATTGATATCCTGGCCAAAAAAAAGACAGAGGAGGAGAAAGACACACAGAAAGATACAGAGACGGAAAAAGAGACAGAGATAGAGACAGAGGAAAGACAGAGCTAGAAACAGAGAAAGAAATGCTAATGAGAATTCAGCAAAACTACATTTTCAGCTTAATTGCTGTTTACAAAGCACAAAAGGATGTGGAAATTCAGTAATTACATAATTAATTTGGTTAATCTGTATAGACAAACTGTGTAATTCAAGCTTAAAAAATATACTTTGAACTATATAGATAGAGCCAGTTTCAATTACAGTGAACCAAACCAAATATACTCAGAGACATTGCAAGATGTATTTGGAAGGGGGCTGAGTTTAAAAACAGAAAATCTGGACATTTGATACCTGTGTATGTGTCCCTTTATCTGTCGGAGACCAATGGCTAAAAAGCAAACCAACAGTAGGGACTTTTTTGGGAACCCATGTTTGAGGTCAACATCTGGGCTTGTCATCTGATTCAACTGACACCATCTGTCTTTACATCAGCATTAGAGCTACATCTCTGGTACTGTAGACTGACATTGAAATGGATGTCCATTGGTTCTCAAGAAAAAGTGAGTTTGAGACCTGGTTCTGCCATTTACTAGTGGTGCCACCTAGAATCGGCTACTTAATAAGCCTTTTGGGCTCTAGTTTTCTTTCTCTGGAAAAAAAAATGGGAAAAATTGTACCTTTATTACTTGCCTTAGAGGACTGTAGTGAGGCAAGCATTCTGTAGATGCCACAGCTGGGAGAAGTCTCTAACCCAGTGGATGATGGACTCAGGCTCTAAATATTTCTTTATAGGTTAGAATGCTGAGTTGAATTAAGATGAAATTTAATAGGGACTAATATTAAATCTTACACTTGAGTTCAAAAAAATCAACTCTATAAGTCCAAAATGGGGGAGCTGTGGATAGATAGCAATTCTTATGAAAAAGATATTGGGTTTTAGTGGGTGACAAACTCAATCTCAATAGAAGCAACAGGCAGCACAGTGGGTAGAGTGCTAGGCCTGGTCTCAGGAAGATCCGAGTTTGGATTTGACCTCAGACACTTATCAGATATGTGACCCTGGCTAAGTCTGCCAGGTAACCTCTGCCTCAGTTCCCCCAAATATAAAATGGGGGTAATAATAGCATTTGCTTCACAAGGTTGTTGTGAGGATCAAATGAAAGGGCATAAGGCCTTACTATGTAAATGCTTATTCTTTTCCCTATCTCTTCGCTTCAATAAGAAGATATAGAAACTTAGAAAGTTGATATAATTTGAAAGAAGTATAGCTTCTAAGAATAAGGAAATGATAGCCCCACTGTAATTTCCAGATCCTCACTGTAGCTAAAGCACTGTATTCAGTTCTGGGTGCCCATTTTAGGAAGGGTATTGATAAGCTAGAGAACATTCAGTGAAGGACCACCAGCATGGTGAAAGACAATAGAACTCATGCCTTGTGTGTGTAAAGGTAGGGTTCCACCCCGACCCCAATTAATGGAATCATGGAAGTCCCAGACACCTAAAATGAATCAATTGAAAGTATAAATAAATTTTAATCAATTTAAGAAGGTTATGGATTTGGGGATTGGATGAAAGGCAATTGTTGCCATGAACAAAAAAATTTGTAAGAGCTTAAGAACAAATACCATCTCTTGGGCTTTGTATAAAAACAACAAGCCAGTTTGGAATTGGTTAATTGAGTAGTGGACCAGTCTAGTGATGGAAGAGTTGCAGTTTGGAAGATTCCAGTTCGAGAGCTGGAGCCAAGATGATAAGAGGGAATTGCTTTTGGTGGGAGATGAAAATGTCTAATTCTCTTTTCACTTTCCTCAACCACCCTCCTCCCCCATTGGTCATGTTTTCAGAGAGGCCTGACCAGCAGTAGGCAGGACATTCAGTTGTGATCAAAGATAAAAGACCAATGAAAGTACATCTAGCTGGGAGCAATGAAGAAAGGTAGTTCCAGGGAGTGTGAACCCTGGTGGTAGAGAGGAGACCTGGTTATGAATTTTGCAAGGGCACTGACCTATGGAAGCCAGCCTTATGAGGACTTTGCAAAGAGAGATAAAGACTTCAAGTAACTAAGAGTTGGGAGAGCCCCCACTTTGCCACATTTGTTCTCTACAAATGTACATTATTAAATTTGTACAATAAGTTTGCTCCTACTCTCCTTAGGGACCCCATGAGAATATCCCCTAGTTTTGGAGGAAATACTTTATAACACCTGTTTTGAACTGTACCTTCTTAGTAAATAATGTTTGCTAATTGAGTCTTGCTTATTATTTGTGGAAGAACATGGGTGGATGCATATGATAAACACTATTAGAAACCTAGTCCCTCAAAGTTACCCCTAAGATTCAGAGAGTAATAATTACCCTCTGAGGATTCAGTTCACCAATGAAAGTGCTAGGTTAAAGGAGTTGCCCCAGTGGAGGTCTTACATGAGCGTGAGTCTTCAAGGAATTGGGAATATTTGTCCTGAAGAAGAGGAGATCTAGGGAGCACATCATAGCTTCTTTAAGTCATCTTAAAGAGGAATTGGATGTGTTCTGGTTGGCCCCAGAGGGCAGAAGCAGGAGTTGCAAAGAGATCACCTTAGGTTTGATACAAAGAAAAAATTTCCAAACTATTAATTATCTAACAGTGAAATGGGCTGGTAAGGAAATGCGTTCCACCCCACTTGAGATCTTCGGTAAACAAAACATAGATCGTCTATGGCATGCTGTGGAGAAAACACTTATTTGGATATGGGTTGGATTAGATGGTCACTGAGGTCCTTTCTAAAGCTGATATTCTTTGATATCATGTAAATATGGGCTATATATATTTTTTTCATTTCAGTATGACTGATATTCATATGACTTTAGCTATTCTATTCTTTTCAAATGAAGAATTTAAGATAAAAATTGACAAAGAACACTTGGCACAGGTGCTAGCATGTGAGCAATGCTAAGTCCTCATCACTGCTATTGTCTTGGCTGCTTAGCCATTCTGCTTTCTCTATAGATCACTCTCTGGGAATTTTGTGAAAAATGTCATTTGATTGCATTGTTCCACATACATCTTGTTGCTTAGAAATTTCTTAGTGTTTCATATTTTTTTTTTTGCTGCTGAATTGAAAAATGTAAATGGTTCTTTATGACCCTCCATTACTGAGTGACAGGTGAATTTTGGTATAAGGCTGTCATAAAGTGTGGTTTGCTGGAAGATGGCCTGGGAGATAGAGGGCAGTGAGAAAGCACTGGATGGTTTCTTCTTATGTTTTATGTGAAGTTATGACTCATGCACTGTGTGGCAGAGCAGGATATATGTATTCAGTAATGCAGTGAAACTCTCAGTGTATAATAGACTGTGTCATTTGGTAAACATGATTGTTTCAAATTGATATGTTCTTCAGCATTTTGTGTTTTGTAGTTGTTGGCCCACCTTACTTAAATTCTTAGCTTCTCTGATAAACATGCCAATCATTTGAAAATTTTTATATTTTCAGCGAGCTAACTTTTATATTTGAGCAATGAGACTTTACTTGTTACCCCATGGACTCTATTTACTTTTTAAAATAGTCAATGAGGGCAAGACTTTGGCACATCTTTTGGTGCTATGTCTCTCATGTTTGACTATTGACTGGTTATATACATGGATCTCATCACATGCTGTTTGAGGTTCCTGTATTTTGGAGAGAATATGTAATCCCACATGCAGATAGCAATTTTTGCTTGATGAGAAGGATTACCTCCAAATTTAATGTTAATATGCCCAATCCAAATCTACCTACCTGTTTTACATAAGAATTGCATGTACATAAACCCAGACACTTGGATTTTGCACAAATATGATTGAACTTTGTGACTCAAATTGCAACAGTGATGATCAACCTGCCAAGATAGGAGACCAGCAAAGTGGTGATGTCCCATTTGAAGCAACCTTGCAATCTTCAGAGCCTTATCTAACTATCTCAAGGAAGCCTACATGAATTTGTTCATGATCTTAACTTGTCCCCAAATCAACCTGAGCTTTTAGCTTCTAGGCAGGATAGAATCTACTATAGGAGGGCACTAGAAATTCTTTAAAAAATGAAATTCTTTTGAGGATCATTAATTATGAAATTTTTTATTGGAATATCTACTGGGACTTGAGAAGGACACTACTACTTTATTTGGTACATCAGAGACATAAAAATCACCATTAAATATCACAATTAAAAAATTAAAGAAACCCCCACCACTAAAAACATTAGCTTCAGAGGAGAAATGTGATTACAGAAAACAAAAATGTCTTAAGTAAATGACTAATTATTTTTGAAAAACATTTCTTGCTACTGTTTCATATTAACTGTGGTTTAATGGGGAAAATATTAAGGCAAAGTTTCAAAATGGTACAGATTTTTATTATCTCAAATAATAAAATTTCAAGAAATAGTGAATCTAAAGTTAGAGAGGAGTATTTGTGGATCCTCGGAAAGGAGATGCAATGAGAAATGTATATTTTGCCATTTGAATTAAGCTGAAGTTGCTGCATGAAACTCATTTTTACAAAGTGCTCAAAACTTTTTGGAAAACAGTAATGTAAAAATATTACCAAAAGACTGTCAGTGATCTTCTCAAAGCCTGTAAAATTATGAGATGTAACAGATCACTCAAAATTTATTTCTTGGATTTCATTTTGAATTTCTTTCCACAAAGTCTAGTTGCTGTTAGAGATAAACATAGGAAGCACTTCTGTTAAGATAACTGTCCAATAGAAACAATATCAAGATGGATGGAATCTAAGCAGTCTGGTTGGCTTTTTACCATTGGACCCTGAAAAGAAATGTATCATAGGTGAAATAAAATTAGAAGCCATAACATCACAGAGTTGCTGATGTTGACTTGGAAGGGACCTCAGAGGCCATTTAATCCAGCTCCTGCACTTAATAAATGAATAACCTGGGTCCCCTATGGGTAGTGATTTGCCCAAGTTAATCTAACTCTGTGTTCAGAAACAAGATTTGGACCATAGCCTTTTGTTACTAGAGCCAGGCCCCTTTCCTCTATGCCATGGATTTGGAGATCACTAGTAACTCTATATTTTTGGTGAGTTAAATGAATTAAAAATGTAAAACTGTAAAGATATTTAGTACTCATAAAAATGGTGTGTAATGGAACCTGAAGCCATATTTTGAACCAGAACAAAAATATTATGATTCACCTATTTTTATGGGTGTGGGAAAAAAAAACTCAAAACATTTCCCCCTAATATCCATTAATAAATGAGTTTCTAAAAGGCTAAGCTATTTATCTTACACAATTAATTTATGTATATATGTATATATATACACATACATACCCACCCACCCCTCTCTCTCCCTCTCTCTCTTTCTGTCTCTCTCTCTCTGTCTCTCTCTTTCCCTCTCTCCCTCTCCCTCCCTCTCTGATCCCCAGTGAACTCGTTTATTGTTTTCATTTCTGAGTTAGAATAAGGTGGTATTTCCAAACTTGTGAAGATGTTCTCACCTGCTGAGCTGGGTCACCACCTTCTCTTTATTCCTATGTTACTCTCTCTGGTTGGTGGTGTGCTGGTACCAAAGCAGAGACACCAGATTGGACATCTTATCCTTGGAGGCTATATAACCTCATTAGAGAACAGTTGCGTGGAGAATACCTGAAGTTTAATTCATTTTAAAGACTCAGACCAAAAGAAAAAAAAAAAAGAAAAAAAGAAAAAAAAAAGAAAAAAAAGAAAAAAAATTTAAAAAAAGAAAAAAAAAAAGACTCAGATCTACCTCAAAGGAATCCTGGGAAAAATTCTCTCCATTAATTTTATTTTTAAAAAATATAAAAGCTTTCCATTCTATGTTGTTATTCAAATACCTGAGAGCTTGATGTGATCAGAAGGTTGGTGCTGGAGTCCAAAGCCCTAGACTCAAAGCCTGCGTCTACTGCCTATTTCCTGTATGGTCCTGGACAGGTTCCTTAAACTCTTAGTGTACCAGGAATCTCTAAATCACAATAAAATCACCAAATCTATATTAATGAATGGAGTTTTCACAGTGGGAATTTCCTGAAGTAATTAAATCACAGATGTAAGATGCAAAAAATTCAAATGGTTCATTTGGAGGCTCAAAGAGTCACTTACATTTTCCTCACCTTTCTAGTTCACATTGCCTAACTGCCCTTGTGTTATTAAAAATGGGATTATTGTGTACATTAATAGGTCTATACAAAACAAAACTCCAGATGTTATGGAAAACATTTACAGTAATAGTTCACATTTTCAAATTCAAAAGGAAGTGAAAAGAGAGACAGTGCTTTCCAAAGGAAGCTTGCTTTCAGGAGGACCTGCCTATGTGCACCTGGTCCTGGACAAGTGGTGGGAAGACCACTGTCCCTTAGCCAGAGACTGTCTTTTCTTGCCTACTTGGAAAAGCTAAATTTTTCAAACCCATGAGCATCCTGGGTCTACCCCAGTCTCCACCCTTTGATTGTATTTAGGGATCTGACAGAATGCTACAACCCTATACAAACTTTGTTTCCCTCCATTTAAAAGATCATTTGAAAAAACCTCATAGATAGCTATGTTCTCAAATATATCCCTTAAACAACATTACTATTTACTGAGAACAAAAGATAAGAGAGAATTTGAGAGAAATCTAAGTAAGATGACAGGAAAAACTAAATCTCTTTAGGTGAAATCCCAATAACAGACTATTTTCCTTCTACTTTGAGGTAATATAACAGCTTGGTAGGGGAGATGCTGGTGTGAATTAGAAGACTGTGGAAACCATGTCAAGTATCAGAGAAAAGAGTCAAACGGAGATATTATTTTTATGGATTATTTTTGGGTAAAGTTTTTCCTGTAGTTGGTAGTCTGGTTGCAAAACACCATGTTTCAGTATCTCCTCTTTGGTTAACTATCCATCCTTCCCTTGAACTGGTATCCATACTAATACCTCTCTTCCTCTTGGGTGTGGTCATAAACTTGAGGAAAAACTCACAGGTCAGTCTCTACTTGATGTAATTGATCTTTCTATTATAAATCTAAAATTATTTTCATTAGGGATCTTTCCCCTTGGTCCTGGACTACTTTTCTCCTGTTCAATCATATCCTCAATATACTTGCTGTGGTCCATGAATCCATCTTTATTCTTGTAGATTTCTTCCACTTTCTCTAACACTACAATCTCTTCTCTGGGGTCAACCTTGTTCATTGTAATTTTGAAACATGCATTTTAAAAATTATTTTGTGCTCATCCTTTACATTTATATTCTTGCCATTGCTTATATTATTTTTTTGGCTTTGCATTCTTCATTTTACATCAATTCATGTAAATTTTTCATCCTTCTTTGTCTTGATCATGCTTGTTATTCCTTACAATACAATAATATTGCATCACATTCATGTAACATAATTTGTTTAGGTATTTCTCAATTGATACAAATCTGGGAAAGTGTCTTCTTGAAAGTATGCTGATTAGGTGCATCTTGAAATTCTTCTATAGTCTCCAGGTAGCAGCTATAGGTTACCTGCTTGTATTTCTTCCAGGAAATCTTAGAATTCTGATCATTACTTTTCTAGACTTTTGCCACATTTCAATGAACTTATAACTTTCTTTACTTGTTTGAGCCAGGTTTTCAACTTCTCAGCAGTGACAAAGCCATCTTCTGTCTCCATTACTATTCTGTCAACCTCCTTTCCAAGCTGTAACTCTTACCCCACTGGACTGAGTTGTTCAAAAGTCTTGTCCTCATTTTTGACTAGTAAGGCTTTGTGGGTCATACAGGGTGCTCTGATTGTCCTGGGAGTGGGGAGCTTGCCCAACTTGAAGCTATGCAGTGCCACTTGATGCTTGTGCACCATGATCTTCACCTAAATGGCATTATTCCTCTCCCTCAAGAAAAGGGAATTGCTAGCAGTCTTGGACTTTAACTGTCTGGGGGTGGGTTTCCCATATAATATAACTTGTTTATTACTCTTATGAAAAGCATTGAGACAAAGTAAATAGAAAACTGTACTTTGAGCCAAGAAAACCTGAGTTTAGGTCTTGCTGTAAGAGGGCAGACTATTTTGCCAACCACACCAAATGTAAGGGGCTCATATCTGTTCTGGCCTAATTATGTGAGTTGTAGAGTAGCATGCACTAGAGAATACTGAGGTACCAAAGAAAGAGGGGCTTAAGCCAGCTTGGTTATTATGAGGCTAATTACATTAAATGGGGTTTTTACTCCTAAGAGGTCAGTCATCCTGGGTGGTAGTAGGAAAAAGTGGATCCCCACACAGCCTAGGTCAGGTATTATGTAGAAAGAGACCAAAGAAGGCATAGTGCCAGGATGACCCAGGCTCATGTGCAAGTTTGTCCATGGGATAGCTGGAGCTTCTTTTGCTGTTTACGTTTATTCGAAGTAGTTTACATTTTTTCTGTGGAGGCAGATCACATTCCCATTCTGGTCTACCCTCTTATACCTGCTTCTGGTGCATATTGGTTACTGACCTTGGTTTGTCATCTAAACTCCCAATGCTGAAGGCTGGTGGTATCAAACTCAAATAGGAATGAGGGCCCTAATTTATACATAAAGATCCCTGGGGCACAACTTGAATTAGCTTTATAATGTAATGTTATGCATGTTTTATTGCATTTTGATTTCTTTTGTTAAATGTTTCCCAGTTACATTTTAATTTGGTTCCAAGAGGGGCAGTTTCTTTAACATCCCTACTCTGGGAATTCCCTAAGACTATACATTTTAGAGATGGTGGCAATCTCCATTGATAGAGGGAATTTACTTATTCAGAAGTTCTCTATACCAATGAAATTAGAGTTCTGATTCCTATTCCCATTTCTCTACATTTGATGACATTTCCACTATCTTTCAATTTACTTTTCAGATTCCATATTCCCAAGATAATGATTATATATGCATATGTACAGGTAGCTATTGGAGGAAAATTCTGTCTGGGGTTAATTTATTTTCTTTGTCACTTACAAATTTCGGTGGAGAGTATAAAATCTATCAACATATTTTACAGCATCCCAAGGGGACCATTTGGTGTTCCATTCAAGGAGGGCTTTCTTTTTATGTTAATTTATTCCTAATCCATTAGTAACAACTGGCATATCTCTTTAAAATTTGCAAAGCAAATATACAATATCTCATTTGAGCTTTAGACCACTTTTATAAGGTAGATTCTCCTAAGTATTGTATTCATAGAGACATTGAATAACATGTCCAGAGTCATACAGCTAATGAATATGACAGGTGACAGTTGAACTTAGGTCTTCTTGACTCTAAGCTCAGGGCTATCTTTGTTAAACTGTGAATAGAAGAGATTTCTGGGAAATATACTTCTAATGGAATGTTGTCATAAACTGATGATGAATGACACTTAGAGTCTGCCTATATAACAAAGGGTCAGTTACCTGTTTGCAGTATAAGCCTTGGTCACTGTGATAGACTCATGTCTAATGACTAGGGTTTTAAAAATGGCCCTAGTCTGTAGTAATACTGCCTTTAGAAATGTAGTTGTAAAACGGCTCCTGATAATACATTCAGTTAGAGCAGCAGTTCTCAATCTGTGGGTTATTTTCAATTTAAATACATTCTGCATATCAGATATTTACATTATAATTCATAACAGTAGGAAAATTACAGTTATGAAGTAGCAATGAAAATAATTTTATGGTTGGGTGTCACCACAACATGAGGAACTGTATTAAAGGGTTATGGCATTAGGAAGGTTGAGAACCACTGAGTTAGAGAGAAACTCTCTCTTCCAAAAGACTAGGGAGGGGCCGGTCACTCTCTCCTGTATGGCTTTCAGAGCTGTCCTCTACCTTCATGCCATGAACAAAGGAAGACCAAGAAACATAATGATAGAGTCAACTACAGGTGTTTATGAAAAATAAGGTTAGATATGCCTAATGTATCTTTTAATAGAATTTTTGAAATGGTACAGAAGTGAGCGCTTATTGTACCAAGCTGAAGCAAGACAAGGGGAGAGGGTTAAAGACTTCCATTTCTTTGTGTACATTTTCATTAAGTGCTCCAGCTACCAGACTGAGTGCCTATGAGGAAAACAAACAACACGCAGTCAGATATCTCTCCACCTTTCTTTTTAGAGGTCATCACTGATGTTTTCCCATGTAAATTTGGGTTTGAAGAAGGAAATTGTAGATGCAGCTACCATTGACTGCCATACCCATGCCACTTCCCTATGTGTCTGGGTGAATCCCTTGCCACCTCCCTCTTCTCTCTTTGTCTTCTCTGTATAGACTCTCAAAAACCTCTCACTTTCCATGAGAAAAAAACAAACAACTCCACCCTTAAGAACCAAGCTGTTAGCTTCTTTTTTTCCTAAGCTGAGAAGAAATAGTCTCCTAAGATCCTTTCAGCAAGGTCAAGCTATACTGAAAAACTTTTTGATAAGGACAAAACATTAAGTGCTTACTACCAGCCAAGCACTGTGATAAGTGCTGAGAATGCAAACATAAGTAAAAATAAAAGGTCGTTTACCCTCAAGGAGTGTACATTCTAGTGGGAGGGCAACATTTAAAAGGGAACTGAAAAATAGAAAGAAGGAGGGAAGATGGGTCTGGGACATCATAGAGCATGGTGAGTGCCATAGGTACTTCCTCATATGGTTCAGAGAGGAACTCACTAACCTAATGAAGAGCCTGTAGGGGTGGAGGCATTGTCACTATGGAAACCCTGGAAGGGGAGGTGGAGAAGTATATAGAGGACCTTCAATTTAGCACTGCAAGGGACCTTAGAGTTTATCTGGTTCAATCTTCTCCAGTTGCAGATGAAGAACTAAGGCCCAGGGAAGTTGAGTCACATAGATAAGTGCCAGAAATGGCATTCAAACTTTAGGTCTCTAATTCCAGAGCTTAATATTTTTTATTTTTATTTTTCATTGTACCGTGGCATTGTATAGTTAGTTGGAGATGAAAGTCTGGTGTTTGGGTGAGAACAAGGTTTAGGGTTGGAAACAGAGATTTGAAAGGCATCCATATAGGGGTCATACGATCACTGGGTTTTAGCTACAGTTGGAGGTGACTTCTGGTCATCTGGTACAACCTCATCAGTCTACCAATGAGGAAACTGAAACACACTGAGGTGATAAGACTTGCTCAAGGTCACACAGATAATAAGCATTAGAGATGGTATTTGAATATGGCCTCCTTACCTGTACCATTTCATTCCTTCTACTGTGTCACACATTAGTTAAATATAGGAGAACAGATAAATGGAGGAGAGATATATATAGAAAAAAGAAACAGAGCCATGGGGGAGAAATCAACATTTAAGTGAAACCATTAAAAGAGACCAAGGAATACTGAAAGGGCTAGAAGGAGAGAGTTAGGAGATTATAGAAACATAGAAGCCCAAGAAGGAGAATTTCAACAGTGGTCCCATGGTGGTGGGTTGCTGAAACAAAGTCAAGGGGTTGAGGTTCATAGAGTTATAACTTTAGGACTGGAAGGGTCCTCAGATTTCTTCTAGTACATCCCTCATATTTTACAGAGGAAGAAATAAAGCTGCAAAGAGATGAAATTGATTTGCTCAAGGTCACATGAGTAGTGAACATCAAAAATGAGATTTGAACCCATGTTCTGTAACTTCAGAATTACTGTTCCATCCATTATACAATACTGCCTACTTTAGGAATAAAAAAAAAACAAAAACAAAACTACCATTGGATTTGGTGCTAAGAAGGTCATATAGAGAGTGACCATAATAACTTGGTTGTTACAGAAGCCAAAATGTAGGGGGCTTATGCCTAGAAGAACTTTGGATCATATCTGTAGATCTGGAAAGGACATGAAATACCACTTAATCCAACCATCTCATTTTGTAGATGAGTAACTAATCTTACTTACTGATAATATCACAGGTGGATTTTGAACCTTGGTCATTCTGACTCAGAAGTCTAGAGCTTTAACCATCTGTTCTTCTGGAGAAATGCAGGGGAGAACAGCAGGCTTAGCTTTCCAATTGGAGACGACAGAAGAAACTAGAAGGGAAAGTCAGTCACATATGAATGCCAGAGCTTGCACATAAAATGTGTCCACAAGTCAAGTGAAGTATACCCATTTCCCCATTTGGTTAGCTTGACACTGTGTTATAAACTGGCACAGCATGAAAATGCCATAACATGAACCCTGAATCTTGACTCTTGATGGTTTGTAAGGCAAATCATAGAACTTGTTTTGAAATGAGTTTGGAGAATATAAAAATCCATCAAAGTCATTTGAAAACCCAGCTCTATAACTTGTCTGCCCTATTCTTGATTTTGGCTTCTTTGAAGAGATAAGACGTAGAATCTTGTTTTCATTTTGGAATGTACATTGATGTGCTGAAGGACATCCAGATGGTGAAGGATAAATACAGTAGGATCAATGCAGAAAGTCATTAGACCCAAAAGAAGCAGCCAGGCTTATGCATGGTGTTTAATGCTCAGGCACATAGGTGATACGCAGTGCTTCTTGTTGTGACTCACAGTTTGAGAAGTGCTGAAGGGGTCATAAGCAGAAAAAAATTTAAGAAGCCCTTGTCTATAGCATGGTAGCCATCAGTCTTCACTATTACTATAGAAGACTACAGCTGTCTGGTGCTCCATGATGTGTAGTAGCGGGTGTCACATTTAATACAGACCAGTTGAAGCATCCAGGAGAAAAAGACTGGGATGTTTAGGAGGACTGGAGAACTTACCACTAGAAGATCAATTGAAGGAATCATGGCTGGTGGTTTATTTTTTAACCTATGGAACATTTAGAACTTGATAGTTGTCTTAAATATTTGAAGGATGGTCATGTCACAAAGACTCAGGTTTAAGTACCATCTCAAATATTTGCCACCTGGGTACCTTGAGCAAATCACTTGACTTTCCTAAGTCTCAGTTTTGAAGCTTGATAAAAAGAAAAATCCCAAACTATTAGTTATCCAAAAGTGAAATAAACTATGTGTATGATGGGTTCCTTCTCACTGGAATTCTTTAAGCAAAGACAGCCTTTTATGGTAAGTTGTAGAGATAATTTTTTTTTCTTCTGGTTAAGGGTTGGACTAGATGGCCATTGAGGTCCCCTTCAATTGTGAGATTCTTTGATTCTGTGATATAGGATGATGAATTTAGAGGTGGGAGGGACCTCAGAGACTGTTTAGACCAATTCCCTCATTATACAGATGACAGAATAAGACCCAGAGAAGTGAAGTGACTGACTCAAACATCTCAATTAGTGGATGAAATATGATTTGAACCCAGGTTTCCCTGGTACCAAGTAAGCACCCTATTCACTATGCCACACTGCCTTTATAATTATCTTTAGTATTACATTAGAAGGATGGCAAAGGATTCATATTGTTTATTCAGATTGATGACAGCAAAATATACAGATTTGGATTGTCTATGATGAGAGTACCTCTCACCATATGGATTTGGCCACAGACTTAATTTTCATAATTACCATATCATAGTTTCATCAACATCCATTGTGCTGCTTACATCCATCGAAATCATGGACCTGTGCCTTTTTAATTTTTTTTTCGACAGTTTTATTGAACTGGAAAATGCTACAGATATAATTTACCCATATTTTAGCAAAGCATCTGACAAAACCTTTTATGCTTGCTATCCTTTAAAAATGTAAAAAAAAAAAAAGAAAGATGGAGAGATGTGGGCTAGGCAGCAATTCAGTTATTTGGATTCAAAGCTGATTGACTGACCGAAAAGGAGTCATTAATGGCTCAATGTCAGCTTGAAAAGAGGTGAGTAGGGGAGTGGCCCAAGGATCAGTGCTTGGCCCTAAGCCATTTTATATTTTCATCAGTGTCTCAGATAAAAGCAGAGATGTCATGCTTACCTAATCTGGAACTGACACAAAGCTAGGAAAAATCACTAATACGTTAAGAGCCAAAATATTCAAGCTAAAATGTCAGGATCCCAAAAGATAGTCTAGGGTATGGAGTAGAATCAAATAAGATAAAAATGAATAAAGGCAAAGCATTATACTTGAGTCTAAATAAAATCAGCTTCACAAGTACATGATACGGAAGGCTTGACTTTGTTCATCAGAACAAAAACTTGGAGGTTTTCATGGACTGAGAAAACTCAATAGGTGTTAGCAATGTAATATGGCAACCAAGAGAACTAATATACTCTAAAGCTACAATAAAGGGGGAGGGGGAAAATGACAAATTTTTATTAAGCACCTACTTCGTGCTAAGCAGATAAGAGTACTAGGCTTGGAGTCAGAAACACTTCTCTTTCTGAGTTCAAATCTGGCCTCAGACACTTACCAGCTGCATGACCCTGGGCAAGTCACTTAACCCTGTCTGCCAGAGTTTCCTTACCTGTAAAATAAGCTGGAGAAGAAACTGACAAAACACTCCAGTACCTTTGCCAAGAACACCCCAAATGCAATGATGAAGAGTCAGACACAACTAAACAAAAACAAAAACGTACTAGGCATGCTGCTAAGGGCTTCCTTAATAAATATTGATCCTCACAACAGCTGAGATACAACATACACACAAATGAGCTTGATACAAAGAAATTTGAGGAGAAAGCCCTAACAACTGGTCAAGGGTAGGAGATGGGCAGGGTAAGGAATCAGAGAATGTCAAGGAGACTGCTCTACCTCATTTGATGCTCTCAACCATCCTGGAAGGTAGATGGCTATTATAATCTCCATTTTATAGTGAAGAAAACTGAGCCAGATAGTTCAGCGATTTGCCCAGGGTCACACGACCAGTATCCGAGGTTGGATTTGAACCCAGATCTTCCTAACTCCTGGTCTAGTGCTCCATCTGCTGCACCACAATAGGAATGAGGTAATGGCTGTTCTACTGTTCTCTGTCTTCAAGTCAGGCTGCACTTAGAACACTGTGTTCAGTTTTGGACACTGAAATCTAATGTCCTCCCAAATTTGGACACTGACATTAAGAAGCAGGAGAGAGTCCAGAGAAGGATAAGCAAGGTGATTAAATGCCTCCAAGTCAAGCCGTATGAGAACGGGTCAACAGAACTACAGATGTTTAGACTGAAGACCAGAAGGTTTAGGAAGAACATGTTGTTGAGGGAGAACACATTAGCTGTCTCCATGTATTTAAATGGCAAGCCAGGTGGAAGGGGCGTTAGACTGCGGAGGACAGGAGGTTCTCTCTTGTGTTCATGTCCCTAGGGTTCAGTACAATGCCTAGCACATAGTAGCTGCTTGATAATAACTGAATTTGTAAGATCATGTAGTTAGAGGAGTAAGGAGTGTCAAGAGATCACTGGGTACAACCAGTTCATTTTACAGATAAGGACACTAAAACCCAAAGAAATCGTCCTTTGCCTACAGCTGTATTGATAGTAAATGGAGTGGGTGAGATGTGGAACCACGTTCTTTGAATCCAAAACAGAGCTCTTTCCAATACACCTTTTTTTAAAAAATTTTATTTTAGTTTGCATCATTCATTTCCACAAGATTTTGAGTTACATATTTTCTCCCCTTCTTTCCCCTACCCACCACCCCAAAACAGCCATCCCAGTGTGTCCCCCCTCTCCCAGTCTATTCTCTCCTATGTCACTTTTTGGTAGGGCAGGATGGATCTCCCAACCACAGTGCCTGTGTATTTCAAGTTCCAGTTGGATGTAGTCAATAATTATAATAATAATAATTGCATATATATATATATATAGATATATATATAGAT
>CM053585.1:525864680-525917838 GCA_028646515.1 Pseudochirops corinnae
GGGGTCTTGGATTATCCCCATTTTACAGATGAGAGACCTGAGGCTTAGAGGGGTTAAGTGATGTGCCCTGATCAGATAGTTAACAGTCTGGACTAATGGTAAAACCAATGCCCTTTGAGTCAGAAGACCTATGCTTATGGGTCTTTTGGTTCTAAGACCAGCCCTTTGACTACTAGTTCAAGTGTCATTTTGGGGACACCAAGGAAGTTTTATCTAACTAAAATTTTCTTATCTTCAGTGATATCTAGTAGAGGCAAATGCAAACAGGTAAACTAACTGTTAAACAGTTCCACAGTCTTTCAAGAGAAGCCTCTTTAAATTTTTGATGCCCTCAAGATCATAAGTCTAATTTAAGAAAACTCCACTGGATGTTGCCTGTAACTCTCTAGTCACTTAGCTAATTCAGACATGCACCCTGCTGTTGGTTCTTTCAGAGTTTAGCTTTAGACTGGTCCTGGGATTTAACTGTGTCACACCTCCATTGCACTGAAAATAAAAAAGAAGAACCTTGGAGAGACATTGATGATAACACTATTTACAATTTTTATATCACTTGGTATTGAAGAGCTAAAAATATTTCATATATGAAGGAAAAATCTAATCCAGGGGAGGTTAATGAGATAAGTTAAAAGTATTTTTCAGACAGGGTGCTTCAATCACTGAGAGATTAAGTGATTTGCTGAGGGTTCCATTGGAGGTTAATGACCAGGCCAATCTCATGTGTGAATGGCTATTGGCAGCCTCTCTTTTTCTACCTTATTGCCAATGATACTTAGAAATCTATGCAGATGAATAACTTTGCCTATCTACAAAGAACCAGATTAGCTCTGTCAAGATTTTCTGAAGTGTTTAGGATTATCCCACTTTATTAAGATTATTTGTTTTGATTCAAGCTAAGTGGAAAAGAAAACCCCTGACTAAGCAGGAGTTCATTCTGCCATCTTTTCTTGCCTCTAACAGTAAGAAAAGCAAAGTTATTCTGTTCTATATATCACATACTACCTTCCATTGCAGGAGTTCTTAACTTGGAGTCCACAAATGCCAAAGGGATCCTATGAACTTGGATGGGAAATATTACATCTTTTTTCATTAACCTCTAAATGAAATTGAGCATCTCCTTGAAATAGGAATGTAGGCAACAAGATGTTATTAGGAGGAGTCCACAGGTTTCAGTATCCAGGCTGCCTAAGGTGTCCATGACAATAAAAAAGTTAAGAACCCCTAGTGGATCTATACCCTTATTTATTATGCCCATCACAAATCAGAGGCTATTTACTTTTGATATCTATGAACATTTTTCTTGATTTTAAGTGATCTCCAAATCTGGATGGTTTCATACAAAGGACCACAACTTTATAGTTGGAAGACACAGGTCATTGAATCCAAAGCTCACCATTTTACAGAGAGGGAATATAGGATGGACAAAGTCTCGTGGGTAGTAAGGACCTCTAACTCTATGTATAGAGAGTAGGAACTACTCTAATATCAATTGATACCAATCACAAAACGAGCAGGGTTTTGATCTGTGCCATAACATAATTTTGGCTACTCTTCAAACAGGAAAAAACTGATGCATACAGAAATTATATGACTTGCCCTAGGTCAGAAAACTAGGTAAATGCCTGAAGCTGAATTTGAACTCATCTTCCTAAGTGCAAGTCTAATACTCTATCCACTATAACACCTATTAATGTTAGAAATAACTAAAGCTGAGGGTTTTTTCCTCCCCCCACTACCACTTGGAACTTATGTTAGCAATCAGAACCCATTTAAAATCTCTGTGCCTCAGTTACCTCATCTGAAAAGCAGAATTAATAATAGCAAGAGGTTAAGTCAGCTATCCAATAAGGTCCCCTTTTACTATCATCTCTGTGGTTTTAGGATTTTATAAATTTGTTTGAATTTCAGAAATGTCCGATTTCAATCCAGAATGACAGTTTGATAACGAAAATTTTAGATAGACATAAAACAAAATCCCTTTCCTAAACAACAACAACAAAAACCAAACACCCTTTCCCTGATCCCTTGAATGGTAAAGCATTTATTCTTTTATCTTTCTCCTCCTTTCCTACATTTTGAAAAAGTTTTAGCTCCCAATGTTCCTATTTCCTTATGACCTGCTATCTATCAACTTTCTACTTAACTCTTTTCAGTTTGACTTTCATGATCATCTCTTTACTGAAATCACTTTCAAAATTCACCAATGGCCCTTTATATACCATATCTCATGGTCTTTTGGTCCTCATGTTCAACTTTTGTGGAGTTTCCTCCCTATTCACCAGCACTTTCTGGTACTATTCCTTTTCAGTAGTACTTGAAATATCCTGGTTTCTTTCTTGACATTTATTTTCTTTCTGACCTTGTAAGGTCAAAGTTTTACAATGTTCTGTCCTCAGCCCTCTTCTCCTTTCTTTCTATGCTATTTCCCTCATTCGTTACCGTGACTTCAAGTATCATATCAATATAGATGACTCTTACCTCTATATCCCTAATGGTGCCCACTCTCCTGAGCTCAAGATGTCTGTTCGCCTACTGATAAGATGTCTTTACCTGGCTGCTCTATTGGCATCTCAAACTCAACATGTGCAAAATTGAATTTGTCTTTTCCTTCAAATATGCTCATCCTCTCCTCATTATTTCTCTCAGAGGCACCTAGTCTTTTTCATTTGAAACTTTTGTGTTATGTTTGACTGTTTTGCTACCACAATCAAGGAGGCAGGGCACACACGTTGTAGTGGCAGCCAGGTAGCAGCTACTGCCAATAGCCTGATTTAGGATATAAGGATCTTTTTCATTATGTAACTGCCTTTAAGTAGAAGATAAAAGAAGAAAGGATTCAGGGGCGGGGAATCTGCAACCTCAAGACTACACATGGCCTTCTAGGTCCTCAAGTGCAGCCCTTTGACCGAATTCAGACTTCACAGAACAAATCCCCTTCATAAAAGGATTTGTTCTGTAAAACTTGGATTCAGTCAAAAGGCTGCACCCAATGACTTAGAGCACCATGTGTGGCCTCGAGGCCGCAAATTCCCCACCCCTGGGACCCTTGAGTATGTGCTTCTAAGTTGCTTGTGTTATAGTTTCACACACATACACAATGATTCATCAATAAATATTCCAGTTTAGAAAAAAGGCAAGCTATTATTTATTAGTTTTATGTGTTTCTAAGTTCTTTTGTGTTTTATATTTCCCTAGGGAAATCTTATGTTCCAGGTTATGTTGTGAGTTGCTTGAAGTCTTGAATATGGAGAACATTGAAGGATCTGGTTGATGATGATGATGATGATGATGATGGTGATGATGATGATGATGGTGATGATGATGATGGTGATGGTGATGGTGATGGTGATGATGATGATGGTGATGATGATGATGATGGTGATGATGATGATGATGGTGATGATGATGAAGAATTGAGGTAATTATAACGCTGTAAGGCTTTGCTAGCTTTTACACCTTAGGTATGATTTCCTAATAGCAGACTTCAGTGCATTTCTGATTTCATCACACAAACCAGAAAGAGTTCTTTTGAGTTTCTAAAAGTTACTAGAACATTAGGTTACTTTGTTCCACATATAAAAGAGGCTGCCTATTTGTACACTGAAATTTACATATATATAGAAGAAGGGCATGGCTGGTTAACTCCATTGACTTGGAGATAGTGCTAATGAGGCCAAGGTTGGATCTCTGTAAGGGCCACTTAATTAACTTTGCACAGAGAGAGCTGTTCCATGGCTTTAATCCCAGTCAACTGTCTTGCTGACACAAATGTTTGGTGACAATGGCATGAGAAAGTGTGGCTAGCTCAGCTTTACCAACTTTAGTGGAACAACTCAAAGGTTTAGGGTTAGTAATAGCATCTTTATATCTGGAAGAATGCAAATTCCCTGAAGCCAAGGAATTTGGTTTTTGTCTTTGCAACCCTGGCATCTTGTATATTGCCTTGAACATAAGAACTAGAGATGTAAAGAACCTTAGAAACCATCCAATCCAACATCTTTATTTTGAAGATAAGAATGGCAGTGACTTGTCCAAGTCAGGCAGGTGATAAGTCCTGGGAGCTGGCCTTTGAATCAGGGTCATCTACTGCCAGGCTCAATGTTCTCTCTATAATACTACACTCTTCTTAGGGATTTATTGTAATTGTCCAAGTGAGAGACAGTGAAATGCTAACATCTATCATTTCAGATTTGTATGACAAAAATTCCATGTCATCAATAGTTATGGATGAATATCAGATTTGCAGAAGTCATCAGTTCCATATGGGCTCTTGGCACTGTGATTTCTAAATAATAAAACCTATTGCTTCTTGGGGGTAGAGTTGGATTTTAGTAACTGACCTGTGTAACCTAAGCAAGTCACTTTCATCACTGGAAAACGAATAGGCTGTACTAAATGGTCTTGAGGTTCCTTTCTAGCTCTCCATCTAGGATCCTATGAGAGACTCAACTACGTTGGTGGTTATGAGAACAAGAGCAGAAAGATGTATAGGACAGATTATGAATGAAGACTGATGATTTGGCAGTTGGGGGAAGTAGAAGGAGAGGGAGAGAGAGGAGAGAGGGGAGGGAATTGGGAGTTATTTGCATAGAAGTGATAGATACAACTGTGGGAGTTGATAAGACTACTTAGGGAGAGGAGTGTGGGCAGAGGAGAAGCACTCTGAGGACAGAGCCCAGTGGGAATGGTATATCTAGGAGCAAAGAAAAAGGGGAGCCAAGAAAGGATATAGAAGTCAGAGTCACTTCCCCACAGTCTTTCTCCCTGCATTAGTCCGAAGATAATGGAATGATTTAAGATGAATGCTTCTAGTTCCACAAAAGATTACAGACTGCCAAGGGGATTATTTACAATTAAACAAAGGACAAAGAAAGAGATAAAATTGAAAAGCAAAAAAAAAAAATACCCTACAACAATAAAAAACAAAACTGGCTGAATGTTGGGCTCACCCTCCTCATGATAAGAACCATTGAACTCCTGTAGGGAGTTCAAATAGAAGAAGTAAATGAAAAATTCATAATAAGTGAAAAATTTGTTGGGTAAAGGATTAGCAAAGCTACAGGGAGAATACCACAGGTACAGCCAAAAGGTCCCTCTTAGCATTTGGGAATCAGCACAATTAGTGTTGATTAGTAGGGAAATCAGTCTACACTGTTGAGTTTATGGAGCTCTCCCAAGGAAAGCCTACCCTGGTGTGTAGGATTCTTAATTAATATTCCTGAGTAGCTGCCCTCCAGAGACTGGGCCCTAGGGGCCCTGCAGGGCCCACTTTGTTTGAGGGAAGCACTGTCTCTTATTGTTCAACAGTGGGGGATATGAGAAGTGCAGACAATACTTGGAAAGACAATTGAGAAAGTAATTTCTTGACACTCTCCCCAGCTGCTGCTAACAGATTAGCTGGGATGTTATCCAAGCCCCTTAACTGTAGCTGATCAAACCTTTTGAGAGAGACTCTTGAGTTCCTACATTACTGTTGATTTAGGCAGGAAAAGGATTTGGAAATGCAGCTGCACTTCCTTTATGGGTTGTTGAAACAGCCCCACTTGCAGGTAAATATATTAGTTGTTTTTAACAAAGTATTATATATCCCCCATACCCCAGCCTGGCAAAATCTCAATTAGGTAGAATTCAAGTACACAGAATATCTATAGTTATTTTTGTTCTTGCTTTATTGTGTAAATATCATCATATTTGATCCTCAAAACAACCCTCCAAAGTAGACACAACAGATATTAACTTCATTTTACAAATGAGGAAACTGAGGGTCACAGAGGTTACGTGTCAGAGGTTGGATTTGAGCTCAGCTCTCTTTGGATTCTAAGTCATGCTCTTCCTACTAGCTTAGTCTCTTTCTATACACTTAACACAAACAACAAAGCAAGCCATGGTAAGGACTTCTTAAATACACAGAGACCAGCCCTTCTGCACTAGCCAGAATGCTAGACAGGGACCAGAAATTTGGTTGCTGGAAGATATGCTTAAAAAGAACCAGAATGGGGATGGGGGAGGTGGAGAGCTCTGTTGGCTTTGTGTGGCACTTTTCTTCTGTGCACAAGTTGATTTGGATAGCAGTAAGGAAGCATGACCCCTGTGAAGAGACTCTGCAACCACATCGCTTTCTTGGGGTTTGGTTAGATGGGATTCCCTAGATGGGGATGTTGGTGGATGATTAGGGTTTTAATAGAAGTTAAAAGAAAATTTTTAAGCCCAAATCAGATAGTTGGAGAGAGAGAGGGAGAGAGAGAGGGAGGGGGAGAGAGAGAGAGAGAGAGAGGGAGGGAGAGAGAGAAAGAGAGAGATACAGGGAGAGAGAGAGGAAGAGAGAGAGGGAGGGAGAGAGAGGGAGAGGGAGAGAGAGAGAGAGAGAGAGAGAGAGAGAGAGAGAGAGAGAAAGAGGGAGAGAGAGAGAACATGAGAATGCATGAATGAATGCATATGAATGAGTATCAGACTTCTTCTTTAGGTTTTTGGTCAATGCCCTGCTGTATATTCATGCTCATATCTCTAGAGTCTAATCTATCAGCTACAAGAACAGTCGCTCTCCTCTGCCAGGTAGAGCAGTACTAGGCACTGCACCCCACCAAGTGATGATAGAGGAGGTTGACTAGATGACCATCATCTGTAGCTGATAAATTATAGCCAAGCAGATGGTTGCAGAGATCAGATCAGTGACCAAGAGACCATAGAGATGCCCATTAGAGAGCAGAGACACAATGAACCACAGACAATAAAGCAGAGAATGGAAACTCAGTGCCCAGCAGAAAACAATGCTATGACTGCCCAAAGATATGGTCAGTTTTCCAGTATTGGAGGGGAAAGTGCCTCAGTCATGTGTGTTTCCTGGTCACTTTTGGTCACTATGCCTGTTCTCTCTATGATTGATCCATAGTCACACATGTTCTCTTTGTGTCTATCCTCTATACTTACTTCTCTGGGTCTGTGCCTTTACGCATTGGAGTGATAATGTTAGGGAAAATGAATCTCTTATGAACATCAAGGGACCTTTTCTAAACACTTGATTTGCTATATTTTGTTTGATTAAATGTTTTTGTTTCGAACTAATGTGTTTTCTGGCAGGCTGGAAAAATAAACACATGGATGAGTGAATGAGAAAACATTCTCATGAGAAAGCTTATAATGTATGGGACACTATGTTGAGTACTCAGGAGTGCAAGTATAAAAGCAAGGAGAGTCCCTACCCTAAATAACCTACCTCATTCAGATGGGGGGGAGAGTTATCACCCAAAGGGGAAGACTGGCCAGGTAGGATTGCAGAAGTGGCAAAATTGGTGTGCTCATGGCTCCTGGTTTCAATGGTAAAGGAAGAGCAAGGAGGAAAGGTAGCCCAAGACAAGATGGTTGGGGAAATTGTGGAGAAGATTGACAGAGAAGAGGAAGTGACATAGGCACTGATTTAAAGAATGCTTCAAACCCAAGGTAGCTTTCTAAGGTCCCATGTAAAGTGGGGAGGACTTAGGGCATGAAAACAATAACAGCAAAGCTCTCCGACATTGATTCCCCCCTTTACATCTTCTACGTCTGAAGTTAAAGCATTGTGCAACATTGAATTGAGGTGAATTATTTACAGAAGTGTGTTCTGTTGGGGAGAACACAGGCCTTTTAGTCAGAAAGCTTGTATTTGTATCCCAGCTCCACCATTTATGTTGGCTCTGTGACCTTTGGCAAATCATTAAGCTCTCAACCATCCCTATCAAATGTGAGTAAGATACTTCTACTTCCTACCTTTTAGGATTGTTGGGAAGAACATGGATTTAATTGAAGAGAGGAACATAGATATAGACTTAGAATCCTAGAGCTTATTAGTCCAATCTCTCACTTTATAAAAGCAGAAACTGAGGCCCAGAGTAGTTAAGTAAATGTCCAAGGTCACACACATAGGAAGTTTGAGAGGCAGGATTTGAACCTGTGGTACAGGACTTGGATTAGAGATGACCTGGGTTCAAATCTGATCTCAGGTACTTACAAGGCATATTACCTTTGATAATCACTTAATTTCCCTAGGCCAGGAGCGGGGAACCTGCGACCTGGAAACCACATGTGTTCCTCTAGGTCCTCAAGTGTAGCCTTTGTCAAAGGAGGACTTGAGGACCTAGAGGGCCACATATATCCTTGAGGCCACCAGTTCCCCACTCCTGCCTAGGCCTTAGTTTCCTCATCTGTACAGTAAGAGGGTTGGGCTTGATGGCCTCTGAGAACCTATGAACTTATGTTTCTTAACTCCAAAGCCAGTGTTATTTCCATCGTACCAATCCTTCAATTATTATACAAATGGATGCTATTGCTGTTAGTGATTTTTGCAATAAATGATATCTATCTATATCTATATCTATTTCTATATCTATCTGTCTGTCTATCTATCTATCTATCTATCTATCAGAGGACTGGTAGTGATTGAAGATGTCATCTAAGAGAATCCTTTTCATTCAGTATGTTAGTAGATACCTCAGTGAGACAAAGAACTTCCTATTGGGCCCTAAAATTGGATCTTGTAGCATGTGGGATCTTACTATCTCCAGAAAGTGTCTGAGTCTATCTCCAACCGTGCTGCTGAGAGCTAGGCCAAAGTGAGTAACAGGAAATAGCTTAAGTATTTATCCATTAGGCAAGAGTAATTCTGGTAAGATGTTTAAGTGGAGCAAGTGGGTTCTGAGTAGAAAGCTGGAGTCAAAGGATGTGATTTAATAAAGAAGAATGAAGTCGGCAGTTCTGATCATGGAAAGATGTAGATTAACAAAATGTGTGCAGGAGGAAGCTAGGACAGAGAGATTGCTCCAGAGAGATGGACCAAGAAGATCTAGGAAGGCAGATAAATGGAAATCAAGTCAAAGAGTTCTTTTAAAGTCCCAGGCTAATCAGGAGACTGTTATCCTGCTTCTTCCCTGCCAGTGATTCAGAAAGACTCGGGGTGGGAATGTTAACCCTGGTCTGGAGCAGAGAAGAAAGTCTGAATGGGGAGGAGAGCCAGCCTGGGTTTGTTCTGCAGGGTGGCTAAAGGATGCACAAGACTTTGATGAACAGGTAAGCTAGGAGGTGATTGAAGTACACAGAGTCAGTGAAATTCATGGGAGGCTTAGGAAGTGGAAATGTAGGGAGTGTAAAGGATGTCTTATTCAACCTGATGTCCCCTCCTTACCCTGCCAACTTAGGTCTTTTCATTGAGATGGTTTGTGTGTACTGCCTCTCCCTGGCCCACAGAGTCATTTTAATTTCTGAATTAACCTCCCCTAACTGGATCATGGATAATAAGAAAAATAGATAACATTATGTAGTGCTATAAGGTTTTCTAAACTTTAACATATATCATCTCATTTGATTATTACAACAAACCTGTGAAATACCATATTTTACCACATAATTTTTGCAGATTTTATGCAAATTATTTTTGTGAAAAAGTAAGGTGCAACCATTATATGAAGCTTTTAAAATTGTGCCAGTATTACTTAAAAATCACATTACTGGAGCAGCTAGGTGGCACAGTGAATAGAGAACTGGCCCTGGAATCAGGAGGACCTGAGTTCAAATACAGCCTCAGACACTTGGCACACTAGCCGTGTGACCTTGGGCAAGTCACTTAACCCCAATTGCTTTGCCTTCCCCCCTCCAAAATAATCACTTATTAAACCATCTTTGGTGCAAGATTAGGACACATAGAATACTCATGAATATACATTAAAATTGAATACTCATAATGCCATGTGCCCTCAGAATTCTAGGCTCTAGCTTGCATTGTGCAAGAGATAAATGCATATCCATATACCACTTGTGAGTACACTGCTGCTCTGCTTACCTCTTAAGCAGCATGATGAACAGAATTATACCATGCAATGATTACATGATGAAAGGTTATAAACCAATTTTTGAACTAAAAAACCCAAAATAGTGTGACAATTGTACAGTGGCAATGATTATGTGGTGAAATATGGTAAGTGCATTTTGCAGGTGAGGGGACTGAGGCTGTGAAGTGAAATCCTTTGCTCTGGATTCACATAAACTGTAAGTATTTGAGGTAGGATTTGAACTCAGATTTTCCTGAGTACAAGCCCTACACACTATCCACTGCTGCACCAGATGGCTGCCTAAAAATTCTTCTACTTTAGGTTTTCTCTCTCTCTGTCTCTCTCTCCCCCTCCTTTTTTCCCTCTCTCTGTCTCTCTCTGTCTCTCTGTCTCTCTCTTCTTCCCTCTCTCTCTCTCTCTCTCTCTCACACACACACACACACACATAAATACATTTGCAGAATCTTTGATATTGACTCCAACACATTCATTTAATAAAGAAAAAAGTTCTAGTGAAGTTCAATGCTTTGCCCAAGGTCCCACAGGTATCAAGTCTGAGAGACAGGGCATTGCCTATAGCCATCTCTGCTTTGACCATTAATGGTGTAGGCTTTTCATATTAGATTCAAAGTGCATGGATAGAACTTGCCTAATGCTTCCCTGAATTTTGTTTCCCTTGAGACTGAAAACTTACCCTCTTATATTCAGTTGATTTCAAAATTCAACTCTCTTAATTTAAAAAAAGGAATCAGTCCTGTGAGTTTGCCTATGAAGACTGATAAAGTAGCAACTACTGACTGGCTGGCAGCCCATTTTGTTTGCATTATTTCTCCTTTGTAGCCTAGCACATAGGCTAAATATTCTTAAATTATTAACCTAGAATTCTTGGATTAATTTGAAAATGAAATATCTGATTATGAAGCTTATCAATGTTTGATAGAAAAGTCATAAAAAATGTCATACAAAGTATGGGGAGCAGCTTTAGATCTATCAATCTTGTTATCAGGAGAACTCCAACAATTGTTTCTAACTCCTTGCTTATGATCACTGTTAGTCATCCTAGAATCTTATTGAATTTAGACTTTTGGTATTTGTGCCTTCAGAGTATAAGAAGGAAGGGAGGTGGCAAAAATGCTCACTGATCAAAACTAAATGTTTCAATGCTCCAATGAGTCAATGATCTCATTCTCTGTTAGGGACTTCTTCCAAAGATTCAGACTACAGTCCACTCATACTTTCCTGTCTTGTGTTGAAAAATCTGTTTAAAATGCTTTAAATTCTCATGTTCTTTTCCCCAAGGCTAAAAGACAGAACAATTGTTTCTGACCAATGAGTCCAATTCTCCCAACTTCACATAAACACCAGATAAGAGCTGTTCAATTACAGGTTGCTTATTTATCTCATTTTCTTGGCAGGATTTGGTTTTCTTGAAACAAAAATCACCCATTCAAGAATGGAAGCCACTTAATTGATTAAAATCCACTTCAGCTAATTGTCTTTGACCTACTTGCAACTGAGAAACAGTTGACAGTCATAATAAATAGGTCCTTCTGGAAGCTTCATTTGAAATTTGGATTGCTGATTAGACTTTGATATAGTTCTAGCATTTTTTTTCTTCTGAGGGCTGTATTTTAAGCCTCTGGTATGTTCTTTGGTCTCTTTGGAAGACTAAGAACATTGGTCTTTTGAAATTGAAATCCTCATGTAGGTCATATGGTGCATAAAGTGCTGGGCCTGGATTTATGAAGACCTGAATTTAGATTCAGCTTCAGACACTTAATGGCTATGTGACCTTGGGAAGTCACTTAACCTCTGTTCAGTTTCCTTATATATATATGTGAAAGGGATGGACTTGATGGCTTCTGAAGACCCTTCTAGCTCTTAATCTATGATCCTTTGATACTCATCAAACTTGAAGGGAGCACTACAATATAAAGATGTATACAAAATCTTTCCCTTCCCTTGTCCTTCCCTTATCTTTCCCTTGCTTTTCCCTTTCCCTTCTTCTGCCTTCCCTTGCCTTCCTTTCCTTTCCTTGCCTTCCTCTCCAATGCGGATTAGCAATGATTCTATAGCTAATGGTCTTAGGGAGTTGCCCAGGGTCACATAGTCACCATGTGTCAAAGGCAGAAATTGAACCCAGCTCTTTCTTAAAAGCCAACTTCATATCCATTAGAACAGTTGCTTCTCTATTTTTCTTCTTGTTTATCTTACTTGTCTTAGGACTTTTATATCATAATGTACTGTAGAGTCAAGAAGATATAGAAACACTCTGGATTCTGAGTCCTTAGTACCTAATGATTCTTTTGTTCCATATGAGTGGGCTGTTATATCTTAATAGTCAGGGTGGACATTTTCTCTTGCATAAGAACTGCTTTTTTGTTCAAGTTGGAGAGAAAAGTCAGAAAATATACACACCCACTCAACTTTCACTCCTGGTATCTTCCTGTATGTATGCCTTAGAGGCAAGTGAGAGGGGATGGGCTAGTGAGTGATAGGTGGATGGGGAGAGGTGGTATGTGTGCTTCTGATGATATCAGGAGGGTTTTTTTTTAATGTACAAGGAGAAGGCCATATGGAGGAGTAACTCCAGGAATGGCAGCCCTATCATGAAGCCATGAATCATCAGTGCTAATTGTATAATATTAACTCCTACCCTCAATTTTGCACCTCTGGCAAGGTGGAAAAGTTTGAGGATCTTAGATAAATATAGTAAAAATTTTGATTATCTATGCTAATGGAACACTATGGTGGGTTTCAAAAATCATTTATGATTCTTTTTGGAATATACCACTTGACTTTTTGGTGGATGAGGTTAAAATTACCTCCTTGTTTTATTTAGTCTTGTAACAAAATTAGAATCCTAAATTTGTTTCTTTTTTGAAAATTAACTTTTATTTTTCATTTACATCATTCATTTCCATGAGATTTTGAATTACAAATTTTCTCCCTATCTTTCCCCTACCCACCACCCCAAAACAGCAATCCCACTGTATATCCCCTCCCTCAATCTGCTCTCTCCTATGTCCTCCCCCATCACCCCTCTGACTTTCTGTTAGGGCAAGATGGATCTCCCTTCACCAGTGCCTGTATATCTTATTACCCAGTTGCATGCAAATAATAATAATAATAACAATAATACACATAAATACATATATATTTTTTAGCATTTGGTTTTAGAACTTTAAATTCTAGATTCTTTCCCTTCCTCTCTCATCACCCACCCCCACTGGAAAGACAAGCAATAGAATCCTAAATTTGGAAAGGGCCTTAGAGAATTAACCTCTTTATTTTATGTATAAAGAAAGTAAAGACCAGAGAGATGAAATGATCACTCTAAATCACACAGTGTTAGAGTCCAGATTCCAAACCATGTCTTTTGATTCCAAGTTCAGTGCATTTACATTGTCACCTGCAGCTGCCTTCCTGTATATGGCAAAATATGGCCCAGAAGCCTGTAAGAGATGGGCAATTCTGACTGGTTTTAAAAAATTTTCTACCAATTATTCAGAAAGTGAATAGTCCACATGGAAGAAAACTGAGCAGTGACTGTAATTGACTAGACTGCATCTGCTCTCCTATTGTATTCAATAGTTCATTGCCGACACAGCTGTCCCCAGGGTCTTCAGGCTGAAAGCACAGCTGTACTACTGTCAGCTAAAGCAGCCATTCTGGAAGCAGATTGAACATCACTCCCACTTCACCCCCTTACCATTCACCATCCAATGGTTTTTAGATTCTGAATGTGATGTTTCAAATGAACGAATATTAGTTTAGTGCCTAATAGGTGCCAGGGACCACACTAGACACTCCAGCTACAACACTGAAAATGAAACAGGCCCTGCTTTCAAGGAATTTAAATCTAACTGGTCCATTCACCTTTCCTGAAGAATATACTAATTTCCCACCTTTCTGCTTTTGCACAGGGTGTCTGTCATACCTGGAATTCACTCCTTTCCCACTGCCTGACTTCCTTCAAAGCTCAGCAGGAAATTCACCTTTTTCACCAAGTCCATTCCAGTCTCCACTTGTTAGTGCTCTTCTCCTTGGTAATTACTTTGTCTATGTTTTCTAATTTTTTTTTCTGAGTTTATATTGTTTCCTTCCAATAGAATTTAAGCTTCTTGAGGGTAGACACTTTTATTTTTGCTTTTAAATCTCCAGTATCCAGCACAGTGCCTTGCTCTTATTATTATTAGCAAATGAATGAGTCTGGGTTATAGTATGTAAGCAGACAAAATGAGGAGGCAATTTACAACTAGACTGGAGGAATCTGGAAGTAGTAGATAAAGAAAGGTGAAGTGGGAGAAGGAGAAAAGGGGAATGGAGTTAGGAGAGGAAAAGAGAAAGCAAAAGAAGAGAAAGGAGATGGAAGGGGAACAGCATAATAGAGAGTACTGAACTCACAGAAGATGGGGCCAAATCATACCATTAATGTTTACTAGCTGAGTGACCCAGCGTTAAGTCACTTGTAAGTCTCACTTTGCTTGTATGTGAAGTGGCTATAATAGGACACTTAGTTCCCCCAACATTGTTCTGAAACTCAAATGTATGTAAAGTGCTTGGACAAGTCACTGAACTGTTTGCCTCAGTTTCCTCATCTGTAAAATGAACTGGAAAAGGAGATGGCAAACCGTTCCAGAATCTATGCCAAGAAAAATCTAAATGGGGCCACAGTTGGACACTACTGAAAACAACATGTGAAATACTTTGTCAGACTTAAAGGCTCTGAATCAAACCAACCCAAGAAACATTTATGGAATGATTGGATTGTGCAAGATCCTATGCTAAGTGCTGGAGATTCAAAGACATAAAGACACCAACCAGGCCCTGCCCTCATGGGGCTTACATTCTAGGAGAGTGGTACAACATGGAAATAGGTGCTGCATTAATACTCCATGCTCAAGATAGTTTTGAGCTAGAAGAGACCTCAGAAGCCACATTGTCTAACCCTTTTATTTTACAGATGATGAAGCTGAAGCCAAAGAAAGTTAAATGACTTACCCGGCGTCACAGAGGTAGTAAACAGAGACAGGATTTGAACCCAGGACCTCTGACTCCAGAATCAGGGCTCTTTCTGTTGCATCATGGCTTCCTGAGCATTTACATGGGCCATTTTTAGGAGAAATGATATTTTTAGAAGTTCTTCATCTTCTGGGGTTTTGTCTCCTCGGAAATCATCCTTTTTGTCTTTTTGCCACCATCAAAATGGGCCTTAGCCAGCATTCCTGTCTTAATGCTAACTTCTTCTTTGCTGACTTCCCTTTCTCCCATCTCTCCCAGGTACAGTTTCTGAAATTTCAAAATTATTCCTTTGAGTGGAAAAGACTGAACAACAAGATGAGAAAGTAGAAAGCTTTATTACTATTTCTTTGTTAAGTTGGAAGTGAAATCATCCTAAAGGGATCTCCAAGCAGCTGTTCACCCCCTCAATTCAAATTCCTTGGCCTACAGTCTTTATGAAGAGATGGCACTTCTGTTTGGGGAAGAGGCTCTCTCATACTATCTTCCACCTGGGAGATGGTAGTTCAGTGTTTGGTGGTTTCATATAGTCAGGATGCTTAAAAGCATAAGTAGACTGTTATGTCTGGATTTGTGTGTTATAGGTTATCCTGTGGGGATAAAGGGAAAAAATAGGAAAGGAAGGGAGGAGAGAGAGGAAATAAATGAGGTGGGAGAAGTACAGATGTCAAAGGAAAGGGGTGAGGGATGTGAGAAAGAAGAAAAAGGATGAAGATACAACATGAAGTATTAGACTTGGGTTAAAAAGACCTGGGGTCAACTATTACTAACTGTGTGACTTTTGGTAAGTAACCTATCTTTCTAAGGCTTATTTTCTTCATCTATAAAATAATAATACTTTTAGCTTCCCCTTTCAAAGTGTCATTGTAGATCTTAACCAAGATAACGCATGTAAAGCATTTGTGTCTATTTGTGTGTGTATGTGTGGGGTGGCTTGTGTCTGTTAATTTATCAGTGTAGGGAACTTCTGGAAGAAACTCCTTGTTCCAGTGGAGGTCTGCAACTCAAAGATAGTTTAAGGTCTTAGAGAAATGTCTGGAGTGCTAAGAGATTAAGTGACTTGCCCAGGACATCAAGATTTTTCAGAATTGCAAGTAAACCCAAAACCTTCCTGATTACCAGGCCTCCTCTCTAGTTAGTCACTGTAGTACTCATGTGTGTGTGTGTGTGTGTGTGTGTGTGTGTGTGTAGTGTATCTGTGTGCATATGAAACATATATGTCTTCCTGTAAAATTGAAGATAACCCTAGAGCAGCAGTTCTCAACCTGTGGGTTGTGACCCCTTTGGGGGTCGAACGACCCTTTCACAGGGATCACCTAAGACCATCGGAAAACACATATTTCCCATGGTCTTAGAAACTAAGACACTGCTCCTCAATCCATCTCCAGGCGGGTCTGCCCACATGCAGATATGCTCACATATGAGTATTAAAGGGTCACAGCATTAGGAAGGTTGAGAACCACTGCCCTAGAGAGAAAGTCCTAGTATTAAGGGGAACTGGAGAGGTTTTCTTTTTGTGAGACAGTTGGAGTTAAGTGACTTATCCAGAGTCACACAGCTAGTAAATATCAAGTTTCTGAGATCAGATTTGAACTCAAGCCCTCCTGACTTCAGGGCTGGTGCTCTATCTACTGCACCACCTAACTGCCTCTTGGAGAGACTTTTGACAGAAGGTGAGATTTTACCTGAGACTTGGAAGAAGCCAAGGAATCCCAGAGGCAGAGATGAGGATGAAGAACATTCCAGGCGTGAAGGACCACCAGTGAAAAGTCCCAGCATTGGGAGGTGGAAGGTTGTTGGCATGAGGAAGTTAGTGTTACTGGATAGTGAAGTATGTGGAGGGGAGTTTAAGAATACTAGAAAGGTAGGAAGGGTCTAGGTAGGGTGTGAAGATCTTTAAACCAATAAGGATTTTATATAATAGTGGATCATGGACACAATAGGGAGCCAATAGAGTTGATTGAAGAGTTGTGGGGTGACATGATTAGACCTGAACTTGAGGAAGACCACTCTGACAGATGACTAGGGGATGGAATGGAATGAGGAGATATTGAAGCAGAGAGACAAGGCAGGAGGTGATGAGGGTGTGAGAGTGTC
Organism: Pseudochirops corinnae; assembly: GCA_028646515.1. Taxonomy (NCBI): domain Eukaryota; kingdom Metazoa; phylum Chordata; class Mammalia; order Diprotodontia; family Pseudocheiridae; genus Pseudochirops; species Pseudochirops corinnae. The sequence continues at coordinate 525,881,597 of CM053585.1, forward strand.
CAAGGAGAGAAATGGGATAAACATAGAAAATGTAGCATAGGTAGAATCAACAGGACTTGGCAATAGATTGGGTGGGGAGGGGTGAGAGAGAGTGAGAAGTTGGGGATGCCTCGTCAATTGTGAGTGTGGGTGATTGGGAAGATGGTGATGCCCTCAAAAGTAATTGGGAACTTGGGTAGAGAGGAGTGTCTTGGAGGGAAGACAATGAGTTCTGTTTTAGACTTGCTGAGTTTAAGGTGATCATGGGAAATCCAGTTTGAACTGTTCTATTGGAATGCATGCTGGAAGTCAGGAGATTATCTATCATTTATTTCACCTATCACAGACTTTATATCTATCATCTATCTATTGTACTGATCCTTGAATCACTCAATATCTCTCCAGCACTATCTTTCTCTCTCTAATAAAAAGAAAAAAAAATGGAGAGAGCCAGAGAAGCAGGTAGAGAGGAAGGAAGAGGGAGGGAGGGAGAGGTTAGCCCGGTGCTTGCAGGAACCATAAACAGCTGGATTATGGGAAGAAACTCTCTCTAAATTACACATCCCAACTCAAGCATCTGGCACAATTTGAACAACAGAACTCCAGGGACCCCGGGAGGGGTGATATGGGAAAGCTTGTCAGCTTTCTTGTCGATTTAACTACAGACCTCTAGAATGGAATTATAGGCAGGCATTCCTGGGAGCTGTTCTTGGGCTTCACCAAAGGCAGACAACAGTCTTTTAGCCTAAGGGAAACACATATAAGCTGTGATCTAATGAGTGGAGGTTGAAGCCAGCCACCAAACAGCTTGAAAGGAGAGTTTAATGGTCGTTGCCTTGCAAAACACTCACTCAGGTGGGTCCCTTCATTTATTCCTCTCTACTGAAGACAATGATATAGCAGGAGCTGTTGGGGATCTGCATCCAGATCTCTGGAGAGTAGTACAGAGTGATAACATAATATTCTGACAGAGCTCCTGTCTCCTTATACAACATCATTTGTCCTCACTCATATTTCAAATCTTGTACCATTTGAGGAAGCATGCAGGGATCATGGGTTTCTAAGTCAGAGATACTGAACTGAACTATTTCTGATGCTTCCAGCCTGTTACCTTGGGCAAGTCACCTCTTTCTCAGTCTCCACACCTGTAAAAAGAGGGGGTTGCAGAAGACAACTTCTGAGGTCCTTTCTGGCTCTAAAAGGATAATCTTAAGATTCGTTGCAGCCTTTTTCCATGAAGGAATCTGTTTTTGGATATATCTCTGTCCTCTTATGAGGCAATGTGGTCCAGAGCTGAGGTGTCAAATCTATGGCTCACATTATTTCTGGGCGGGGACTGAATCAGATTAAACTGCAACTGGGAAAAACTTAACAAAATAAAAATACAATGGAATATATACAATGTTAACATGTGATTTTCTGGCAAGGATCTTTATGTGTGTTAGCGGCTCCATTTCTGCATTTTATATGGATGAAATTGCAACATGTTGTTTCTTCCCAGTAGAATGTTGGCTCCATGAGGGCAAGAACTGGCTTTATTTTTATTTAAAAAAATTTTTTTTATGGAAGGGGAAGTCAGTGCAGTTGGAGTTAAGTGACTTACCCAAGGTCATGTGGCTAGTAAGTGTTGAATGTCTGAGGCCAGATTTGAACTCATGTCCTCCTGACTTCAGGGCTGGTGCTCTATTGACTGCGCCACCTAGTCACCCCAACTGGCTTTATTTTTGACTTTACACCCTCAGGATGTATAACTGTGACTGCCTCCTAGGAAGTCCTCAAAGCTTCTTGTGCTGCATTGAGTTGAATCTATATTTGTGGGACCAATAGTGGCTTCTGCCATTACTGAGTTCAGTTTTTTTGTTGTGTTATTTTAATTTATGTTATTGTTGTCATTGCACATGTTACTCATCTGATTCTGTTTATTCACTCTGCATCAGGTCAAATAAATCTTCTCTTGTTTCTCTGAATCTTAGTGGCATTTTGAGTTAATGTACAGGTCCCCACGTTTAAGAGTAAGATGAACATATGGAACATTTGCTACCGGTTTTTGAAGTGAATTTAATTATGGTTAGCTAACTCATCTTTGAGGGTTACTGGCTTGTTTTTTGACAGTGGAAAAAAAATCTATTTTTTGATCCAAGGTCATGTTAATATCCAGCAAAAAAAAGTATTCTGATGCTCTAGAAGGTAGCTATGAGAAGCAGCTTGGTACAGTGGATAAAGTTCTGGATCTGGAGTCATGAGGATCTGGGTTCAATTCCTGTCTCATATAGTTGAGCTATCTTGGGCAGTCATTTAATCTTTATAAACCTTTGCTCATATGTAAAATGATGGGTTGGACCTACAAGGTTCCTACCAGAACTTAAGCTATGCTGGAAGTCAGGAGATTATCTATCATTTATTTCACCTATCACAGACTTTATATCTATCATCTATCTATTGTGCTGATCCTTGAATCACTCAATATCTCTCCAGCACTATCTTTCTCTCTCTAATAAAAAGAAAAAAAAATGGAGAGAGCCAGAGAAGCAGGTAGAGAGGAAGGAAGAGGGAGGGAGGGAGAGGTTAGCCCGGTGCTATTTTGTGAAGTTTATAGCTTCATTATTATCCCTGAGTATTAGGGCAGAGATTGGGGTGGAGATGAATACTAAATCAGATACTGAAACCTGTGAGTAGGGAGAGTGAATGATTTAGAAGACAGTGGAACATGTGGAATGAAAGAACCAATCTTTTAGAAGGAGAGGTTTTTGAGTGATGTTGGCTAAGGGCTAGATGGTGCAGTGAGTGCTGGGCCTGGTGTCAGGAAGATCTGCGTCCTTAGATACTGTGTGACCCTGGGCAAGTCACTTAACCCTGTTTGCATCAGTTTTCTAATCTGTAAAATGAACTAGAGAAGGAACTCCAGTATCTTTGCCAAGAAAACCCTGATTCGGGGTCATGTAGAGTCAAACATAACTGAAAAACAGCATTGGCTAAGGGTTACCCTGGAAGTGGTAGTGAGGAGCAAGGAATATGCCTTCTGGCCCAGAGTGTTAGGAGCATGAGAGAAATAACAAGCAATGGGGAGGATGGCTTGGGATCCAGGGTTTTATTCAAGTAGCCATTTCAGAAAATAGAAGGACATTAGGTTGAAACCCATTTGTTAACCAGAGTTGGAGTTATAGGGGGCACAATGGATTGGATAAACACAAGCCAATTTTTCAGTAGAGTCTAAAGGACTGGGACCAAAAATGAATTCAATTTCCCCTCAGTGATATGAATGCCAAGTATTTGTTGCTCAATGAAGAAGATATGACTTGGGGAGACATAAGGATGATGATATAGACTGGGTTGAGCCTGACCATGTCACTACTCTCTTCAGAGAGCTGCAATGGCTTCCTAGTACTTTGGGATCAACTACAAACTCTTCTGTTTAACATGTAAAGCTCTCCTTGATATGGCTTTGGCCATCTCTGTCAGAGATATTCCATATTATTCCCTCATATTTTCCGCAGTCTAGCCAAACTGGCCTCCCTGCTGTTCTGCCTCCAACATTTTGCACTGTCTGTACACCATTCCTGAATGAATGCCCTCACCTTCACCTCTCAGAACCTTTAGCTTCCTTTGAAACTTAGCTTGGACATCATCTCCTCAAAGAGGGTTTTCTTGGATTCCCTGACTCATTATTAGTGCTCGCCTCTCCTTCTCTTACATTTTTGCTTTTTATATATTTTGACTTTACTCACATGGGTGCAAGGCTGGGGTTTATTGCTGTTTTCTTCCATCAAGTCATCCCACCTCACTTAAACTAAGTGAGAAGGTGCTCAATTAGTGACCAACCAACCATAGACTTTACATTAGGCAGGGAAAGTGTTTTGAACTGTAGTGATGCTGCCCAAGATTTATGTATGGCCAGCCTTGCTCTGGGATGCTAGACTCATCTGTAGGAGTGGGACTTGGGATGAGGATACTCAGACTGAGATGATCAACATGAAGATTCTTTTTCCCTCTGAAAGGATGATTTTAATTTGTCATTGTAACACTAGTACTTAGCACAGCACAAAGCATATAGTAGGTGCATAATAAATGCTTGTTCATTGATCTTAGCATATGGTAACTGCATTACATGGATAAAGGGAGAAGGAGGTAAGAATTTACTAATCTTTGAGAAGGCAGGGACCTCTTCTCTCGAAAGCAATGAGGAAGCAATGTAAGACTTGGAGAAGGATGGAGCACATAGGGACGTACAGAATTGGGAAGAGAAAGAATGAGTGGATAAATTGCTTCCGGCTCGCAGAACCACTGAGCTATTGAAATAGATGTGGGCAAAGCTGATTACTACATAAAGTAAAACTCTGATATTTTTGGCCAGAATCGATTAAATTCAAAAGCATTTATTATCTATTTTTTATGCTACTGTACATAGACTGTGTTAGGCTTTGGTGATACAAAGTCAAAAATAAAACATCCCTGCCCTCAAAGAGCTTATATTCTATTGGTTCATTCTGCAAGCATTAATAAGCACCTACTATGTGCCAGGTATAGTACTAGGCACTGGGGATAAACAAACATGGAACAGTCTCTGCCCTCAAGAAGCTTACACTCTCTAAGGAAGAAAGCACTCGTAAATAGGTGTATATGAAGTATAGGGTGTCCTAAAAGTCTCAGTGAAGTTTTAAACTGTAATAGTTTGAAACTATATGACTACATGAAGGCATTTGGGAATCCTGTATACACACATATATACATATACACACATATAGACATATATGTAATATGTACACACATATACACATGTATACAATCATATTATATTGGCCATACAGCCACATACACCCACAGGTTGGGAGGGCACTGGCAGTTGGGGAGCAATAAGAAAAGGTTTCATGTAGAATGTAGCAGTAAAGAAAAATTTTGAAGGTAGCATGGTTTTCTTAGAGCTGGGGGTGATTTGGGGCATGGAGGATGATAGCCAGTGCAAAGATACAGATGGAAGATAGATTGTCATATGTGAGAACAGCAGGAAGGCAAATTCAGCTGGGCCCTGGAGTGTGAGAAGGGAAGTAATATGTAAGAAGGTTGGAAAGGTAGGTTAGGGCCAGTTTGTGTAAGGCTTTAAGAGCCAAACAGAGGAGATTAAATTTGGTCTTACAAGGCATTGGGAGTGATTGGCATTTTTGAGGTGACAAAGGCCTGTACTTGGGTTGTAGCTGTGTGAATAGAGATGGGATAGATGTGAGAGATGTTGCAAAGGTAGAAATGGCAAAATTTGTTACCTGATTGGTTATGTGCAGTGGAGGAGAATGAGACAGGGGTAATGCCAAATTGGCAAATCTGAGTGTTTGGAAGGGTAGTGGTGCTCTTGACAGAAACAAGGAAGTTTCAAACAGGGGTGGGTTTGAGGAGGAAAAGAGAATGAGTTCAGGTTGGGACAAGTGAGTCCAAGATGTCTTTTAGACATCCAGATGTAAATATTCAATTAAAATTTCTAGCAGTTGGAAATGTTCCAGAAATAGTATTAGGCCCACTGATTTCATACCTAAAGTACAAGGTTACCTGGAAATGGTGTTTAGCAACCATTTGGGACTTCATTGACCAGAAACCTTAGATACACTATTGTGCCTTTAAACTGATTAAGAAAAAACTTTATATGTTAATGGCTATTTTATAAATTTAACTTAAAATGATATTTCTGTATAATATGTTCCATAGGCTCAGAATTATGAATTGAATACATGAGCATATGAGTCTTTTAAGGCAAATTTGTGAACATTTATATGAGGATTCAGCGAGCCATAGGCTATTGGGAAATTATCATTCCAACCCTGAGCCTACAAAAGTTGGGTGTCCCTGAATGACAGTCACTAGGAAACGAATCAATAAGTGGTGTCCAAAATGTCAGAGAGAATGGTGTGAAATGGGAGGACTTGAGACAGTCTACAAGACTTGGCACTGGAGGGACAGAGTTTAAATTTGACTTAGAAAACAAATAAGTCAGCATCTTTAATCTCCCAGTATTACATACCATCTAGGCTGTAGACTCTGTAAAGGTCATACGATCGATACAGTTGGCATTACCAAAGGCAGGATACAGAAAAGAGATCTCATTCCTTGTATTTGCTTTTTTTGCTTTGAAACATGCACAGGTCAGAAGGGAATAGCAGCAGGCCAGGCCAAAGAACTTGCAAGGCTGGGGTGGGAGCTACTAGCGGTCTGGGAACTTAATGGAGAGATGCAACCAAATGAGGCAGGAATGAGGAAAACTTGAGATTAGGCTTACTTGCATTTCTCAGAGAAAAAGGATTCAATATTTTGTATTTGCACTTAATCCTTTATAAAACTCATTTAGAAGCCTCGATGGCCCAGGGTATCATTCTCTTACCTAGAAAGATGGAAAAGTCTAGAGAATCCTATCCTGGGGCCTTTAATTTTGGTTTCTACTCTTGGATTTGGAGAGACACAATTTTCTTAGCAAGAAGAAAACTCCTAGAGAATCATATCCTGGTGTGTCATATTTTTAGATTTGTATCTTGGCTTTCTAAAAAGTTCAGGACATCTCAGAACAGGAAAAAGATGAGAGGAACAGGGTGAGACTCATTCGCACTTTTTGTAAATAGAAGAGAAAAGGCAGTCACCTTTAATCCCAGCTACTAGGGAGGCTAAAGTGGGGGGAATCTCTTGAACTCAGGAGTTCTGAGCTGCAGTGGGCTGTTGGGTGTCTGTATTAAATTTGGCACTAACGTTGTGAGCCTTTTGAAGCAAGATGCAGAGTGATGGGGGGAGGTTACCAGATACATAAGGAGGGCTAAACTAGTCCAAAAGAAACTAATAAATAGAGTAAGTAAATGCTCTTGTGCTGATCAAAGGGGGATCAGGCCGTTGAAGAACCCCCCTCCACTTCCAACCTGGGTGAGAAAGGGAGACCCAGTATTAGAAAAAAGTAGAGGGGGAGGAAAGAAATCAATGATAATGTCAGAGTGCTTTCATACAAAGAAAATGGTAGATATAAAACTTCTCTGAAAACCATAAAGTAGTATGCAGATTTGAACTGTTAATATAACTATATCTACTGGACTAATAAGTTTGCAAGAGGAAGACAAAGAGTCTTCATGTTCGCTCATTTTCTTTGGAACGCGGAGGGGGGAGAAGGGAGAAAATGGTGGAATAGAATGTGATGAGAACAGCTCATTAAGTAATAGGATAGAACAGCAAGAAAAAAAAATCCCAATCACGTGAAGGCTGAACAATAGCCATGACTTACTTTCCAACAAGAGAAACTCTCCAGGAGGCTGATTTGTACAAAATTAAAGTAAGAAACCAGATTTCTCCCTTCTCATCCCTAGTTATTCCCAGACATTACATGTCTAAATCTCCATCCAAAAAGACTTCTATTACTAATACAGAATGAAATAAATAGGTCCAGAAGACTAACAGACACAATGACTAGAACAATATCTATATTTGTTAAAAAGTAAAGTTTTGAATAATTGAAAAATCAGTTATGATCCCAGAAAAAATACAATGAAATGCAGCCCTTTCCTTTTGGCAAGTAGGTGAGAGATTACTAGGATGAAACATTGTCTACATTTTTAGATCCTTTTACTGCACCGGGTTTTCTTTGCTTCTCTACATTTCCTTGCTACAAGGGAGGGTTCAATTCTAATGTAATGATTAGGTTGGCGCTAGGCAAGATGAGGCCAGGTCCAGAAATGGCTGCATTTTAAAAGCAACAGGGTATCTATAAAACATTGCAATGCAGCAAAAAAAAAAAAAATCTCCTGAAAGAATTAATGTAAGAGGAGTTATTAACCTCCAATTATATGCCAAATTCTGTGCTAAGTACTGGAGATACCAGTAGAAGGGAAGACAGTCTGGCTCTCCAAAAGCTGACATTCTACTCAGGGGAGATGATATATATTTAGGAGGTTTCAGTTGTATGTTGGATGGAAAAGTCCCATGGTCCTTAGAGTGTAGAGGCAAAGCAGATGGCAATGCATCTTCTTTAAAGTCATTTCCACTGATAAAACCATATCTCTTTCTGATTGAACCTTTTGATAGCATCAAGGTTTTTAGTCCCGAGACCTTGCTGTTCCAGGTCTCTGGGAGCTATGGCTGTTGGATTGGGAGGAGCTGTGGAACCTGCAGAATCACTTGCCATGTAGCTGCTCCACAAGTGTTGACTCCTTGGGTGATGTCTGCAAAAGCTGGTCTAGAAGAAAAGCCTGTGGTCCGGGTTTCTGGGCCTATGGTCCGGGGATGCTGCTATTCATGAGGTTTGGGGTCCTGGGCCATTTTCCTCAGGATTTGAGAGGGTGTGCTTGAGGTGGTAGTGGTTTGACTATCTGGCACACGCCACCTATTTTATGATTCTCAGACTGCCTTGATGCTTCAATCAATCAATGCATTTTACTATAGCAGCACTGTCATTTTCTTACACTCTTTTCATTCCTCCCTGAAAAAGAACCAGTGCTACAGATTTTCATCACTTCCTAGACAAAGGTTTTGATTCCCTGAGAAACAATAAAGTAGAGAAGAATTCACATTAAGCTCTAGATTACTCTGGAATCAAATTAGTGGAGTGGGTTGGTTGGGGAATGAGACTCAGGATAAGAGAAGATATTTGGGACTGGTCTGAAGGTTTTAGGATTCCATTTACAGGTGCCCTAATGTTTGAATCCTAAAGAAAGAAAAAAGCTTCACTTACTGTTTTAAGAAAACCTTTCTTTGCTGAATTCTGATTAATTGTAACGATCTATGTCAGTTGAGAAATAGAGGATGAAAGACACTACCCTCCTCTTTGTGAAGAAGTGGAGGATTATGTGTATAGAATGCTACATACTAAAGCTGAAATGGTCACTATAGCAGATGGTTTTCTTTTTATAATGCAGCGGTTCTCAACCTGTAGGTTATGACCCCTTTGGGGGTTGAATGGCCCTTTCGCAGGGGTCACCTAAGACCATCGGAAAGCACACATTTCCGATGGTCTTAGGAACCGAGAACTCCTCTATCTATCTCCAGGCAGGTCCGCCCACATGCAGATACGCCTACATTCGATTATTAGAGGGTCGCAGCATTAGGAAAATTGGGAACCATTGTTGGAAGGCTCAGTAGGAAAGTGTTACTGACAAATGATTGTAGTGTAAAAAATTATATAAGTTACAAAAAGATTGGATTTGCCTCTTAACACGCCCAGCCAAACCTAGAGGCCATGATTGTAGAGTATCAATCAGTCAAGAAGGGTAGATGTAGAGTGTAAGAAAGGGGATATTGCTTCAATAGATGCCATCACGGTTTCTAAAATCTTTCCCAGATGGAGCTTTTTAAAAGAGATGATCTCTGTTTAAAATTCTCATCTGACATCCCAGATTCTGAATCTAACTTCATGGAAAAAATCCAGTTTCTAAGGGTAATGAGGAGACCTAGAATGGCCCACTTTGTTTTATCTAAGTAGTTGCTGTGTGATGCTCCCCAGCTGAATGGACTGACCTTGGGACAAAGAGCCCAGTGTTCTGGCCCCAGTGGCAGCCATATGCAAATTCAGCAGTGTTCCAGCGGCCCAAGCTGACAGCTAACAAGGCTCTGTTAAGAGTCTGCAGCTCCGAAGGTGTTGGTGTTCTGTGTTCACGGCTTTGACAAAGGGCCCGATTTCGTTGGATTTGGGGCTCCTCAGGGGCTTTGCTAAAGGCTGTGTCATCACTGCCATACTGGAATTTTCTACCAAAGGCAGCATCAAAAAGTTGGCCTATAGCATATGGTTTTGCATTCTAGTATCTCTTCCATCCTCCTCCTCTTCCTCTCCCCTCCCCCCATTCTAGTCCACTTCTACCTGGATAGAAAAGGCAATTTTGCCCCCTTTTTAGGGCTCCCTAAACATGCAGCCACTATAATTTCCTTGTCAATGATGACCTTCCCCTATGAATCTTGTGTTGCACTTTGTTTCAAATCTTCTATTAGATCTATCCTATCAGAGTGTGTGTATTTTAGTTTCTTGTTTGTGTCTTATGGGTCTGAGACAAGGAGTTAGGAAGGATAAACAAAGTCAGGGCTGTCATTAAGGAATGGCACAAATGTATACATAGAGAGTGCCAGGGAAAGTTCATTGTTCAATGCAATGGTCAGTCATTTTTCAGTCATGTTCCACTTTTTGTGACCCCATTGGGGGTTTTCTTGACATAGATGCAGGATTGGTTTGCCATTTCCTTCTCCAACTCATTTTACAGATGAGGAACTGAGGCAAATAGGGTTAAGTGACTTGTTCAGGGTCACACAGCTAGTAAGTGTCTGAGACTGGATTTAAATTTAGGAAGATGAGTTTTCCTGAATCTAGGTCAGGTACTCTATCCACTGTGCCACCCAACTGCCCTGAAAAGTGCATGAGAAGGCTCCAAAACAAAATAAATAGTCATGTGGCAAGAGTTAGGGATTACCAATGGACAATCTGTGTATCCCATTACTACCTTTGTCATGCTAAAATATATAATGGACTTGAGTGGATGTGGGTGGTGAACTTAGAGGAAGGCACAGATAAACATTATACAGGATGGGTAGGCAAAAATGAGTTGTGATCTGAATTATCTATACCCATGGAATCATGGACACCCTCTCCTTTAATATTCATGTATGTGTGATCCAAAGCTGGTATAATTAAAAGCTTGTTATTGACTTATCTTTTAATAGGCTTTAAATTCTAGGAGGGCAGGAATTTGCCTTATCTAAGCCTTGCTCTTTGTTTAGTGCTAAGCATAGTGTTCTACACATAGTTGGAGGTTAATAATTTTTTTGTTGGGGCAGCTAGTTTGCACAATGCATAGAACACTGGCTCTGGAGTCAGGAGAACCTGAGTACAAATCTGCCCTCAGATACTTGACATGTACTAGCTGTGTGACCTTGGGCAAGTCACTTAACCCCAATTCCCCTGTCTTCCCCCCTCCAAAAAGAAAAAAAAATTCTTTTGTAGTTGAATGAATGCATGAAAGTAGAAGGTTGTATTATTGTTTGTTGTGGCCTTCACTGTACTACTTTATTGAAGGAGACTGTTGAGAGATGTGAGAACTTCAGGATTCTTGATGCCACAGAATAACAGTAGTTTCCCTCCATCCCCAAACAAAAGGGGGGGCTAGTGGAAGATACAGGTTGCTTATACTTCGCTCAAGCGAAATCTTTATAGAATCAGTTTATTTGCCAATCACTTTGAACCAAGGGGCTCTTCAGAGCCTCCTCTGAGGGGACTTTGTCTAAGTCCTACTGAAGCTTTAACAAGTATCTTTCAAGGACAAACTTCCTCCCTAAAGGTTTTCTCAGCTGCAGTGACTGTCTTGTCTAGGGATTGGATTCTGATTAATTTAACTTCAGCTTTCTTGCTGCTCCAGTGGGTTCCAAATTTGTCATGGAATTGTTTTTTTTCTAAAAATTCTACTGGGATATTTCAAGCAGGAAGCTGGATGGAGTATAATAGTTTCTGCATTTTTTATTAGGGTGAAGATTTTTTGAGGGGGTTGGCAGAAGCTGCTGCTTTCTGCTTTGAGAAAAAAGAAATGGCATGGCACACTTCCAAACATTTCTCCTAGCTTTGACACAATTTGGGCTATTTGGGGGAGTTGGTTGTGATTTAGGGTGACCCAGATAACAGATGGAAATTATTCAGACGGCTGCAATGAGCAAATGGAGCCAGCAGGGGGCTGTAGTTTATCAGAAACTGCCCCCATCTGTATGGTCCTGCATCTTCAGTGAGCAGCCAGGGAGCTGGATTGATGTAGACAGCTGGGGCCGAACTCCATGGAAACTCTTTTCAGCCCTTTTGCTTTAGGAAACTTGTGAATTTTATCTCTGCTTTCCAGTTCTTCGCTCAGAAAGACTTTAAGTTCTTTGTAGTGGATTTTCAACCCTGAAAGCAAAAGCTCCTTCCTTTGGTAGCAGAGTGTGAAGGAGAAGGGGGGGGGGGGGGAGATATCTTTTTTTGGAGAGGGAGGGGAATATGGTGAGGGAGTGCAGGGGGAATGTTGGGAAACTTAGAAACAAGATGAGTTGGTCTTCAGGTCAGAACAAACTTGGGAGGCGGTATAGTCAATAGCATTGTCTTTGGGCACCAGACCTGGCTTAGAGTCCTGCCTCTGACACTTATTACTTGTGTGATCTTAGCTAAGTTCCTTAACCTCTCTGTCCTCAGTTTCCCCATCTGCAATATGGTAAAGTTGGGTGAGATGGTCTCCGGTTCCATCTAGCTTTGGATTCATGATCCTTTAATCTAATGAATAGGACTGAGGGTTGGTTGTAAGATTCAGGGCTCGATAGAACCTTAGAGTCGGACATGATTGAAATGACTCAACAATCAAGAGCCAGAGAAGTTTAGAAGACATCTAGTCCAGCTCCTGGTTTAATGGATAAGGAAGCCGAGACCTCAAGAGGGGAAGTCCTGGAGGTAATGGAGTGTAATTGGCCCAGAACCAGAGCATTAATCTTCTACCCATAGTTCCTTCAAAATATATAGACACTAGATATTTGTTTCTAGTTTGGACTTTGGTCGCTTTTCTCTCTCCCAAGTCCTGTCTACTGTCTGTTACATCTTTTCTGCTATTTGTCCAGGGTTGATTCTCCAGACATCTTAAGCATGAAGGCTAAAGAGAATAATAGCTCTCTGCAATTGGAGGCCATTGATCTAGAATTGGAAGGTACCCCAGAGGCCATCTAATCCAAACTCATTTTATATGTGAGACAAGTGAGTCCCAGGGAGGTTAAATGACTTGTCCAAAGTCACATAGGTAGAAAGGGTTTGAGGCAAGATTCCAACCAAGCTTCAAATTGGACCTAGTAAATTTCTTCGAAGGAACTATTGGCAGGATGCTAATGTTCTAGCTTTGGAATGATTCAAGTGTACTTCTTACTTATGGGATCTTAAAAAATTTGCAACGTGGGGGCTACTAGGTGGCTCAGTGAATAGAGCACCAGCCCTTGAGTCAGTTCCAATTGGCCTCAGACACATAACACTTACTAGCCGTATGACCTTGGGCAAGTCACTTAACCCCAATTGCCCTCAAAAAAAAAAGAAAAGAAAAGAAAACAAAAAACAAAAACAAAAAAAAATTCACAACCTCCTGGACCTTAGCTCCCCATTTGTAAAACCAAGGGTTGGGATTAGATGTTTTCGAGGTCAGTCAACATGCATTTATTAAATAGCTGCTATGGGCCACACATAATCCTGGGGTTACAAAAAAGTCAAAACATTACCCCTGCTTTCAAGGAGCTCACAGTCTAGTGGGAGGGATGATGTTGCTGTTTGTCCTTTATTCTCAAAGAGGACCATGACCTCAGGAAGGTGATGCTGTGACTTGCAAGTGAAATGGCTTTAAGTGATGGAGGCCGCGTAAAGTGACTAGCCTCACTTTCTCCTCCAGGACCATCTGAGTCCAGTGGCAAGACATAGATCTGAATGACTGGAAATGGCCCCCAGAAGAGACAATATGCAAAGAACAATGTACAAACAAGATTTATACAGGAAAAAATTGGGGGTAGCCTTAGCAGGTTCTAGCATTAAAGAGGGATTGGGAAAAGTTTATTGTACAAGAAGAGATTTTAGTTGGGACTTCCCGCTAGGGAGGCCTGGAGATAAAGATGAGGAAGGAGAGAATTCTTGGCATAGGAGAAAACCAGTGAAAATGCCTGGAGTCAGGAGATGTAGTATTTTGTTTGAGGAATGACATGGAGGACAGTCTCACTGTATTACTATATAGTGGGGGAGTAAGATGTAAGAAGACCCAAAAGATAGAAGGGAGGTCAAGTTATGAAGGGCTTCGAAAGTCAAACAGAGGATTTATTCTTGATCCTGAAGATGGTAGAGAGGATGGAATTATTGATATGGAGGTGACATGGCAAGACCTGTGCTTTAGGAAGATCAATTTGACAGCTGGTGGAATATATGATCATGGAATCCTGAATCTGAGCTGGAAGGAACCTCAGAGGCTATGTAATGCACACCCCTCATTTAAAGGATTTGTCCAAGGTCATTTGACCTTGAAAAATCCTTTGACTATTCCATATATAGTTTTCCTACCTATAAGATGAGAATAGTAAGACTAATATTTATTTTCCATTTTTAGAGTGGTAGAGGAAAGGAGTGGGGAGTCAGACTGCAATTTCATTGATATAAGGAAGTACCATTGAGGAAGTTTCCTGACTAGGGTAGGTCATCAAGTGTTCTGCCACTCAAAGCTTAGAGAACTTCCTGGGAATTAAATCACTTACCTTGGGCCATACAACAGGTGTGTGTCAGAAGCAAGACTTGAACCCAGCTTTTTCTGACTCTAAGGCCCAATCTCTAGCCACTATGTCAAGATACCTTATGCTTCTTGCCTTAGAGGGATCAAAATCCATATCCTTTGATTCCAACATTAGGGCTAGTTTGGGGATCTCTGGCTCCTTTTTGCAAACAATAATGGTAAGTTTAGAATGTTGCTGTATGATACAACTGAATATATGAGGGACATTTTATGGTCCCTTCCAGCTCCAAATCCTATAACTATGATACAGTTCTGTCTCTGATGAAGCAGAAGATTGGGGGATCTGAGTCTAGAGGTGGAAGGAACCTCAGAGGCTTTCTGGCCCATACCCCTCATTTAAGGGATTTGTCCAAAGTCATCCAACTTTGAAAAATCCTTTAACTACTTAGCATTCTGTGTCTGCACATTGAGAGAATGTCCCTGATTCTTAGAAAGCACACCAACTTATCCAGTACAAATGATTGTGTGTGGGATCATAGAGAAAGAAATAAACCATTCAGGAATCTTAAAGGGCACCAATGACAAACCAATCTTCTGGTGGAGAGGGAAGGATCACTGACTAGACATTCTGTCAAACGGGGGACATCTCCTTCTTTGACTTGAGTTCACAAGGTGGTAGCCATGAAGGTGGTAGTAAGTGTGGGGAAGGGCAATGGTGTCACTAAGAGGTGCCAGGGTGGATGAAATCAGGACCGGCATAACCTGTGAAGACTTGATAGGGAACTCCCTGCCCTCTCCAGGTGAATACTGTCCTCCATCCCTGGGGAAAGGAAGCCAATTGCAATTTCCTGAGTGCTGTCATGATTCTCCCAGCTGCTAACCTCCCTTCCCCGATTGCCCTCTATTTATTTTGTCATTGTTTTTAAAAAAGCTTTTATAAAAGTGCTACCAGAAAAATAGTTGGTACAAAACATTCCCTCCCCAAGAAAAATTCTGTGGTGTGTGTGTATGTATGTATGTATTAATATACTCTTTCTATAGATACCTATAGTATATATATACACACAGAGAGACAAGAGAGAGAGACACACACACACAAAGAGAGACAGAGAGAGAGAGAGACAGAGAGAGACAGACAGACAGGCAGACTAGGGAAAAGTGAGCTTAACCTTAGAAAACACATGTAATCAAAGGGGTAACTCATGACTCTTGGTTGTTGGAAGTGTTTTGACCCTGCTTTCTTGCTAAGTTCTCCTTAAGCATAGCAAATATGCATCCAGCTGACTTTGTTTCTAAGGGATGAGAAATGGAAATCAGAAATCCTTTGCACCCTACAAAGCTTTTGAGATCCTCCTATGGGCAAAGAGAGGTGGGGGATACCTATATTAAGCTTGTATGTATTTTGTTCTATTTATCTTTCTTCTTTTTCAAGTTTTTTTTATTCTGAACTTAAGAAACACCAAATAAAATGGAAATTTCCATATGTGTGTAACAGCAAAGGAGATCGTTCACAAATGCATAGTTCTTTATTAAATATAGCTTGTTTTTCTTCTTAATATAACAAATTCAGCATGTGACTTTCAAGGTCTTTATGCCTGTCTGTGTTTCCTTCTTTCCTTTCTCCTGTGCATTCTGGAAGAAATGCTTCAATGACTCTCTTTTCTTTCCTTTTTTTGTTACCCCATCCCTAGTTCCACTCTTCCTCCAAACATCACAAATCGAAAAAGGAGGAAAAAGAAAACACCAGAGGCCTTGTGACATATGCAGGATGAAGCCAGAACTAATTCCTCCATTGGCTAGGTCTCAAAATGTGGGCCTCATTTAGGTGATGACTGTTCCATTTCTTGTTTTTGTGTCCCTCAGGACAGTGCCTGGCACACAGTAGGCACTTGGTAAATAATTGTCACGGCTGGTATTTATATAGTGGTTTAAGTTTTACAATTCACTTTTCATGTGTTATCTCTTTGATTCTCACAAAACTCCCATGATTCAGGTGCTAACATTGTCCCCCTCTTATAGATGAAGAAATTGAGGAGGAGATAGATTGGGTAACTTGCCTAGAGTCCCACAGCTAGGAAATGTATGTGATAATGGGACAGCTAGGCAGTGCAGTGAATAGAGCACTGGCCCTGGAGTCAGGAGGACCTGAGTTCAAATCCAGCCTCAGACACTTAACGCAAAACTAGCTGTGTGACCTTAGGCGAGTCACTTAACCCCAATTGCCCTACCTTTCCCCCTCCAAAAAAAGCGAAAAATAAAAAAGATGTGTGTGATAAGATAGGAATTCAGGCCTTCCTAAAGCCCAGCTCACCAGCTGCTGGATCTCCTGATTGCCTCACCCACTAATAGCCTAATCTGCAGTATAGGATAGAGAAGGTCCACTCCTCACAAACGGCCCTCTGTATGATATCCTAGCACTTGAATGGGGAGAATAAGGTATCAGAGGTCAAGGAAAGAGAAGAGGGTTCAGATGATGCCTCACCAAGCAGAGGGGAGGACCCTTTGGTTAGCTGCTAAAGGGAACAATTGGGCCAAAGTGGATAGCATTTGCACAAATACTCCTGCTGCAGCTAGCCAGGGTATCTTTAGGGGAGTCCCAACAAAGAGAATGGAGCTTGTTCATTGCAGGTTGATCCTAGCGGGTGGTGAGCAGGGAGAGTGGATGTTCAGAGTATAGACAGAGGGCTTAGGCAGGTTGGTAAGTCACATATATTAGTGATTGGAGTTCCTGGATTTTCTCCCTCTTTCAACCTTCTGAGTCCTACTTTGATGTCTCAAGGTATTGGTGAGATGACCTTGAGTTCTTAGAAACCATGACAATGGGGAACAATCTTTGGCATATTTTACCAAGCTGAAATAGCTTTGAATGTGCGCCTAATAAGAGAACTGTCATCAGAAGACCAGCCTTAGTTCAAAGAGGAGGTAGGGTAGGTAGGTGTGCTTTAAACTACCCAAGGAGGTATGTTTTAGCAGGTCAGGAAAATGTCTACCAATGTTTGGAAGGTTTTCACATTGATCTTTCTTGCTCAGGTAGAAAGAATTCCCCCTCTCTCCTGTTGAAATCATAAACCCTTGAAGTATTAGAAGGCAGCAGAAAGAGCCCTAACTCTGGATTCAGAAGTTCTGGGTTCAAATCCTACTAATGATGCATGCTATTTGTATGATGGTGGGCAAATAATGTAACCTTCCTGGAACTTAAGTTTCCTCATTCGTGAAAGGAGGCATTTGGACTAAGTGGCCTCTGAGGTCCCTCTAGCCTCATTTCTATGATATTATGATCATGTTTCCTGTGATGAGTATGGGATTTTCACAGTTGCTTCTTATGGGATAAGGTCATTTTAAAAGCCCAGATTAAGGGTATGTGAGAGTAGTTAGAGTTAAGTGAGGACGAAAGTGAATTCCAGTTATGGCCAGATCTGCCTATCTGATTCGCCCAACTGAGTTTATTGCCAATCCTTCTGTGTATGAAGGGAAGGATATCCAAATGGTGGGAAACTAGGACCTGATACCACCAGAAATTTATTTGGAATTCTAACTCCTTAAAATGCAATTACTTCATAGAAAGTTTATCTCTCCCTCACCCACCTTTGAGTATGAATTGCTTTATCTAACCTGATTATTTCTTTTCTGACTAGCACCTTGCTGAGATGAAGGAATGACTGACCATTTTAATTGGGAGAGAGAGTTAAAGTGAATTGTTCAAGGTCAGGAAGCTAGTTAGCAGCAGAACCACAACCAAATTCAGGTCCTTAGATTCCAGATTTAGTGCTTTAAATGGAACCATATTGCCCAATGATCTCTTCATCTGTATTTGTCTTATCTTCCTCTCTTAGCAACGACAATAAATAATGTTAATGACTCCCATTTCCAGAAGCAATGTGGGGAAGTAGAATGAGTCCTTGGTTTTGAATCAAAAGATATAGGTTCAAATCCTTGCTTTGACACTCCTCTCTGTGACACTGGAGAGGTCTCTTTCCCTCTCTGGGTCTCAGTTTCCTCCTCTGCAAAATCAGTCACTATGACTAGATGATCTTTAAGTCCTTTCTAGCCACATTTTAGGAAGCAGATTGATAGCCCAGAGAGTGTCCAGAAGATGGTGGCCAGAATGTTGAGCAGACAATAGACACTGCTGTATAATGAACCACTGAAGGGACTAGAAGTTTTAGGAATAGATTTAGCTGGGTTTTGAGGGATGACTCAGGAGATTTATGATTACTGTTACTATTACTGCTGCTACTGCTGTTGCTGCTGCTGCTGCTGCTACTCCTCTTCCTCCTCCAACTCTTCCTCTTCTTCCTCCTCCTCTTGCTGCTGCTGCTACCATCACCACTATTACTACCATTCCTACTGTCAAAATGTTAGCTATGTTTCATTTTACCTTATCTTCTGATTATGCTGCATTATAGTTCCTTTTCAGTTAGCTGGCCTTGAAACAAAATCCAAAAACATAGCAAAGGAAATCACAAAAGTAGCCAACACATCAACTGAATCTGATGGTATATGGAGAGTTTCACACCCACAGATCCCTTATGTCTCTAATGAAAAGAGGGATTTGATTGTCTTCTTTTTTGGGGGAGGAGTTTGGTAATTATCACATGGCTATTACACAGCATTCCATTTATTGTTGTTCTAAGTCATGGTACAAGGTCAACTAAACATTCTAGACCGAAGGAATAGCAAAGACCACGAAGGCATGGGAAGTATTGGTGAAAGGAGACTTCTAGAATTTGGGGTACTGGTAGACTCTTTGGTACCAAGTGAAGCAATCTTTAGAAATAGGGACAGAAATCTGTTCCTGGTTGAGGCCAGTCGTTTCTAATTGCTGATAGTTAACAAGACCTCACTGGTAGATGTTTTATGGAAGGAACACTGGGTCTGAAGTCAGAGCATCTGACTTCAAATTCCATGCCTGCTCTTGGTTCACTGAGTAACCTTTAGTAAATGATTTAACTTCCCTGAGCCTTAGAGGGTTGACCTCTAAGGTCCCTTCCACCTTTTATGGTGACATAATAATCCAATGGTGAGTTGACTCCTGAGGTCCTTTATTGCTCTAGGAGGTCAATGATTCTTTCTTTAGCTTTGCCACTTATACTCTGTGTGACCTTAGGTAAATCACCTATCCTCTCTGGATCTCAGTTTCTCATCTGTAAAACAAGGGGACTAGATTAGACAGTTTTGGGTCTCCTTGTAGCTCCAAATTGATAATTTTGGGATCCTAGGCAGGAGCTACTGATGTCAGTGTTATACTTTCACAGTGTCCTTGAAACATTCATTCCCTGGGTTTTATACACAATCGCTCCCTTCTCTTCCTGCTGCTTTTCTCCAGCAGCATCTGCTTGAGTCTGCCGGTGTCAGCCATTCTCACCACATGACCTAGCTGGCATCTGTTAATCTTTACTGAATATGGGATTGGAAGGAAAGTGCAGGAAATTAAAAAAAAAGACAACAACCACAGCCTCAACTTGCCTTGAGGTGTGATTGAGGACAAGGGAGAAGGGGAAAAGATGTGAGTGGGGCTATATAGTTGGTTAAGTTAAATTATCCAACAGGCCTGGGCAGAGATGATAAAGTATAGAAAGGCCTACTTCCACTATGCCCTTCTGAATACTCAAGATGAAAGGGTACTTTCTAAACCTCATCAATAAATAGCCTTCTTTTGGAGGATTTTTTTTCTGGGTTTTAGAGAGTAAATGGGATCACTCATGGGCAACATAGGTTGGAAGAAGAGAAGACTGTTAGTTTCACTTCATGTTTTTGCCTTTGATTTCTTTTGCATTTCTGGAGGATAGTTTTAGTTAGTGGAAACCAGCACACAAATGTTTATTTTGCTAAACGCCTGTATTTTTAGCTCATTTAAGCATCCCTCTTTTTTAGGGTAGATGCTTTTCTAGTAGAGGAAGGAAGGACTCCATCTGAGTGGGTGCTTTTTTAAGGCAAGTGAATTTGCATGTTCTGATGTCCCAGGGTGATAGAGTAGGGAAAGCACAAGACTTAGAGCCAGAAGGCTTAGGCTGGAGTTCTTGACTTTCCATTTTTTATCTGTGTAACCTCATTCAGGACATTATACTTCTTAGAGATTTAATCTTCTCATCTGTAAAAGGGGGATAAAAAGATTTGCACTACCTACCTCATGGTGATCAAATGAGAAAATGTTTATCAAGTACACTATACAAACCACGTGTGTGTGTGTGTGTGTGTGAAAATTTATTCTTTCACTGGTATACAAATTCCTTTCACAAAACTTGTTGCAGTCTCACAGAGTTGCATACAGTCCATAGATTTTAAACTCCTTACCCCTGATTACATAATTAGGACATATCAAAGGCAAGACTTGAATCCAAGTCTTCATAATTCCAGGGGCAGCTCTCTATCCATTATGCCGCACTATCTCTATAAATCTTAAATAGCTACATAAATGTAGGCTAACTCTGGACTTACTTAATTCCTTCCTTTTGGAGGGCTTCAGGAAAAGACTAGATGATCAAATTGTTGCGGATTTTTGAGAGGTTTTTGGGAAGGTCCAGGTTGGTCTAGATGGACTCTGAAATCTTTTCTAACTTTGTGACCTTGTGACTTAACTAAGTCAGGTGTTTGTTCAGATTTGGCTTGTTTATGACTGATATAGTCACCTATCTGTTAGTCTGAGTCAAGATTAGTTGCCTTTGATTATGAAATGTGAGATGGAATATTTTGATTACATAAAATTAAAAGATTCTGTACAAACAAAACCAATGCAACCAAAATTAGAAGGAAAGCAAGAAAATGAGAGAAAATTATAGATATCTTTGATACATGCCTCATTTCTCAAGTATATAGAGAACTGAGTCAAATGTACAATACTGTAAGTCATTTCCCAATTGATAAATGGCCAAAGAATATAAACAAGCAGTTTTCAGATGAAGAAATCAAAGTTATGCATGGTCATATAAAAATACTCTAAATTACTATAGAGAAATGCAAATTAAAATGACTCTGAGGTACTACCTCACACCTATCAAATTAGTTACTATGACAGAAAAGGAAAATGATAAATATTGGAGGTGATGTGGGAAAACTGGGACACTGATATACTATTGGTGGAGTTGTGAACTGATCCAATCATTCTCAAGAACAATTTGAAACTATGCCCAAAGGGATCTAAAACTGGGCATACCTTTTGACCCAGTAATACTAGGTCTGTATCCCAAAGAGATTAAAAAAAGAAAAGGACGATGTACACAAAAATATTTATAGTAGCTCTTTTTGTAGTGGCTAAGAATTGGAAACTGAGGGGATGTCCATCAATTGGGGGAATGGCTGAAGAATTTGTCATATGATAGTAATGGAATATTATTGTGCCATAAGAAATGACAAAAAGGATGATTTCAGAAAAACCTGTAAAGACTACATGAACTGATACAGAGTGAAGTGAACAGAACCAGAACATTGTACATAGTAACAGCAATATTGTATGATGAAGAACTGGGAATAATTTAGTTACTCTCAGAAAAACAGTGATCCAAGATAATCCCAGAGGACTCATGATGAAAAATACTCTCCCCCTCCAGAGAAAGAACTGATGCTGTCTAAAGAAAGACTGAAGTATACTATTTTTCACTTTATTTCTATTTTTTTGTTCTAATTCCTCCCTCTTATGACTAATATGTAAATGTTTTACATGTTATACTTGTATAACCTATATCAGATTGCTTGTTGTCTCAGGGAGAGGGGAGGAGAAAGGAGAGAGGAAAGTATATAACTTGGAACTGTAAACTTAACAATGAATGTTAACAATTGCTTTCACATGTAATTGGGGAAAAATAAAATATTTAAATAAAAAAAGATTTGTTGTCTTTGTAATGAATGCCTGAGTAGCTAGTGTATCTTCTTCATAATGCTTCCTGATATTGGTTCATAGATTTTGCTATAAAAATATCATCATCTTAATATAAAAAGCTACTTTACCACTCCATTTATCTCATTTCATTTGAAGTAGGCTGCACAGCATAATGGAGTCTAAGATTTGGAGTCAGAATGACCTGGGTTCAAATCCTTCCCCTGGCAGTTGCTAGTTATATGACTCTCATTAAGTTACTTAATTTCTTTCTGCCTCAGGCAATTCTCTAGGACTCATCTACTATGTCACAGATAGTTGTCATCAGCATGGGTAGAAGGAATTGCTATCCTCGTAGTTCCTTTGTTGACAAAAATTGAACATCATTCATGTATATGCATTCCTTTTGAAAATCCATCCATTGCTTTATTCTATATATGAATGAAGGACTCTATATGGTTGTACCTAGCCATACTTGGCCTTCTACATTGGTTTTCTTCTTGTCATATGCTCTGTCACCTCACCTGGGCCCTCTTCTCCTCTTTCCAGCTCTGAAACCCTATAATCGAATCTGTATAACCACTGCTCTTGAAAAGACTGTGTCAACTCTGGTTTCATTGTCTATTTCTGTAACTTCCCAAGCTGTGACACTCCTACCAGTCATCACTCCCTATATGCACTATTTCCCTTTACAATATAAGCTCCTTAAGGTCAGGGACTGTCCTATTTTTTGTCTTTTAATCTCCAGTGATTAGAGTAATATCTGACACATTGTAAACAATAAATAAACTTTTACATTCATTCATCCTTCTCTAGTAGACCTATAGAACTATAGAACTCATAAGACTAACCCTAGTCCCAGTGCCTAGATGGAACTGCTGGCATTCCTACTTAACTTGTAACCATAGGCAAATCACTTAGTAAGGGATTGGACAAGATGATTTCCACGGTCCCTCTGAATTAAAAACAAATACTATGAACACTAAGAATGACCACTTTGGTCACATCTATACATTCAAACCAATCTTATAGTAGGTTTGTTCCTGTATATACAAGCTGAGACTTTTCAATTTTCTCTTTTTTTTTCTATTTGTAGACTCATAATTGCTTTTACTAGCACTTCTTGTCATCTCAATTTTTTTCTGGCAATTTTCTTTCCTTTTTTTTTTTTCTTTTACAAAATCCATTTTCAGGTTAGCTGTACCTGATTGTTTAGATTTATATTATTTAAAAATAGCCTAAAAACTGCAGTAGACAGGATCCTTTTTTCCTTTAGTACTCAAATGCAGAAAGAAACTTATCAGCAATTGGTGCCTTCATTTGATGTGTTCGTAAGTTGGTGAGAATGGATGGAAACTTTTCTTTTTTATTTTTCCCTGGATGGAATCTCCTGGGTCTTATTCTAGAATCCAGGCTTCCATCCAAACAGCTGACAGACTGTATTCTTTCATGCAAATGACAGCTTGTGGTATTAATGGTTTGATTGTTGAACGCCTATTGAGTGCTGCTGGTGTGCTGGATTCTTTAAAGAAAATACATACTACCCACCCATTGTCCAGAGGGATTACTCCACAGTGAGTACACGCATCCTCAGGTCTTTCTCTTTATTTACTGGAGTTTTAAAAATATGCTCTCAAATGGAAGGATGAGAACAAGTTGGTTAAAGAATTGCTTCTAGTTTCTCATTGCGGAAGCTCACTCTGTATGGTAATGTGGCTCATATTTCTGTCAGGAGAAAGATGTCAATGTATGTAGATGAAATCTGAAGCAATTCAGTGAGTGCTTTTCCACTGCTGGGCCATTTCTAAACCCTTCCATCTCTGGTCATCTTCCTCAACACTCTCCCAACAGATATTTCCAGTCATTTCCAAGATATACTGCTGTGCCTGTATATTTCCCCTACTTCTTTTCTAGTTTCCCTTTGTGTCATTTTCTCCAATAGATCCTTTAGGGCAGGGACTGTTTTTTGTTGTTCAGTCACTTTTGAATATGACTCTTCCTGACTCCCGGTACAGCACTCTATTCACTGATCCACCTAGCTGCCCTAGCTTACATTTATATGGCACATTAAACTTAACAGATGCCATTAAACCATTGTTTCATTTTATTCTTGCAATGTAAAATATGTCCATTTCCAATTAAAGAAACCAAGACACATAAAGGTAGAATGACTTGCCCAAGGCTACAAGATAACAATGAATAATTGGTTATCTTCATTTTACAGATGAGAAAGTTGAAGATCAAAAAGTATAAGTGACTTTACCACATGACTGATAAGTAGCAGAGTCAAGATTAGAAGCTAGGTCTTCTGATTCCATATACATTGGTCCATTACTCTAGACTGCAACCCTATTCATAGACTTGCAGAGCAAAAAGAGGTCCTCTAGTAAACCCAACAATCCATTTTAAGAAAGAAAACAACAACAACAATGTCCTGGGAAGGAAAGTGACTTTTGGTCACACCATTGAATGACTAAATGAATGATAAAGCTTGTGCCAGGTACTATGATATTGCTGGGGATATAAATATATGAAATTAAAAACAGTCCCTGGGCAGCTAGATGACATAGTGGGTAGAGTGCTAGGCCTGGAATCAGGAAGATTCATCTTCCTGTGTTCAAAACCAGTCTCAGACACTTCCTAGCTGTGTGACCCTGGGCTAGTCACTTAACCTTATTTGGCTCAGTTTCCTCATCTGTAAAAATGAGCTGGAGAAAGAAATGGCAAAGTAATCCACCATCCGTGCCAAGAAAACCCCACGTGCAGCTAGGAAGAGTAAGACATGAATGAAAAGTGACTGAACAACAACCATAAATGTAAGCTAGGAGACATCATAGTGCAGGGAAGAAAGTGTTGACCTTGGAATTATGGAAACTGATTTTGAATTTCAGCTCTTTTGTTGACTACATGGTGAGCCAATCACATATCCTTTTGAGCAGGGCTTCTTAAACTTTTCCCACTCATGATCCCTTTTCGCCTGAGAAAGTTTTAATGTGACCTGGGGTATATAGATATATAAAATAGGTATACAAATCAAACATTTACTGATAATAAAACATAAAGAAATTTATTTAAAAAATTCTTTGGTATGCATATGATTTTATCATTTACTAAAGATGAAGTCAAATTTGCATACTAATGAGATGGATGTGGTTGTTTATTTTTTACATAAAGAATTAAATCTCAGCAGAATATTTGATAACAGCAGGATATAGAGCATCTTCAGCATTTTTCAGAGTTGATTGATCTTTTGATTTTATAATCATCAGTGCTGTGTTCAGAACCAAGCGTCAATGGAACTGCATGATCCAACACTGGAAAGTGCTGCCCCAAACACCTCAGATTCATTACATGCTTGATTTTGAATTAATTTTTGGTTGTTGTGTGCTCAGAAACCTTTTACTGTTGCCAAATTTTTCACAACCCCCACATTTAGTTATGTAACTCCATATGGAGTCTCGACCGACAGATTAAGAAACACTGCTCTTGAGGACTCAGTTTCCTTTTATATTAAGTAAGAATATTGGACTAGATAACTTCTAAGGTCACTTCCAGTTCCAGTTCTAAGGTCCTATCATCCAAACTCACAGAAGAACATTGTAAATCAGAGAACATTACACCATTGGGAGCTTCCATTATCAGGATGCTATGCTCTAAGTAGAGAGGCAATATTGTGGGTAGAACCAGCTTATGAGTTAGGAAGACCCAGTTTTAAGTACCCTTGAGACACACTGGTTATGTAACTCTAGGCAAGCAACTTAAGTTTTCAGTTTCCCAGGCAACAGCCTTAAATTTTCTTTTCAATGAGCAAAAATCCACTTTTTTTCCCTTCCATCTCTCTACCCTTTATCTAAAAAAGGGGAAAAACCCATCACCATTGTAATAATGAATACAGTGTCAGAAGATAGCAATTTTGATAATGAATCCTCTGAAATTATGGTTGATCATTGCATTGATCAGCATTTTAAAATTTTTCAAAGTTGTTTTGTCTTCACAGTATTATTGTACTAAGTTTTCTATTGGTTCTGATCACTTCATTTTAAATCAGTTCATACAAGTCTTCCTAGGTTTCTCTGAAACTGTGTTTCTGCTATTTCTTACAGCACAACAGCATTTTCTCACATTTGTATATCATAATTTGGGTAGTCATTTCCCAACTACTGTACACCTTCTTAGCTTCCAGTTCTTTGCCATTACAAAAAGCTGCTAAATATTTTGGATGCTTTCCCTCTTTCTTTGACCATTTTTGGGGTTTAGACCCAGACAACTAAGACTAAATTACAAAGCAGTTGCTGATTTACTTGGCAAAAGACATTTCTTTATTGGGACTTTCCTACACTAGTGAAATCATTGATTTAGACTCCTCCTTTCCTAAAAAAAAGAAAAGATCTATATTGATAGTATGATCATATGAGTTAATCACTTTGTGGGCATTGAAGTGGTATAAAATGTGAATTATTGTTTATTAGTAGCAATAATACTATCACTGTGATAGAGCACTGTCCTAGGTTAGAACACTGACTGATTGGGAACACTGGACAAGAGTTCTCTAGGCCTCAGTCTCCAAATCTATAAATTTATTTGGCTTGAAATCCTCTCTGTTTTATGACTTGCAATGTCTCTTTATCCTTAACACCCTTATCATGTTGTAATCTGGTGATTTGGGCTCCATGAATCTAAACGCTTGGAGGGGTTGTCTGAGTTTTGTGAAGATAAACCATCACATCAACCAGATGTTTGGGCATTATTTAAGTGTGGTCTAACTCTATTCTCATTTATGTGAATTTTGAGCATAATATGCCAAACACACTGATTCCTTTCTTAATTTCCATTCTTTGTCAAAATTAAACTTTTTCCAAGATGTATATTTTAGAACCTTTCCCTCCTTCAAATGTTACAAATCATTTTGTAGAACTGATGATATGAGAAACTCCAAGTTGTAAAAAATATTGAGGAGGAATAAATGCTATCCTGTGCACACATTTCACAGATAAGAGAGTTTGAAATGTCTTCAACAATGAGAGAACTTAGTAATTAGCTCCCTAATCATCAATTTGATCTCATCTCTCAGGCTGTCAATGACTAGAAGCACAATGAAAGGGGAGATGATTATCGTAGCCCCAGCAGGAAGGTCAGCTTCATGATCAATAACAACCGGGCTCCAGCAGATAGTTAATCTAAATAAAAAGCATCACTGCTAATCAGAGACCTTGAAATCATTGACCAGGGTAAACTAATAACTGATTGCTGAATATTTTGACTGCAGTTGACCTCTATAACTGCTGCCTACCCATAGCTATTTTAGTTTTGAATGAGAATGGAGTTGATATTGAGTTCTCATAAAAATAAGTACATTTCAGTCTGCTGTGCAAAATGTGCAGCAAATGCAATGCATAGCCATTTGATCTTATATTTGATCTGTAGAAACCCCTCTCCATCCAAGTTTGGTGGGATTAGGGGAGGGAATTATGGGGAAAAAAAAGAGTATTGGATATCAGGACCAAGGACAGAGAAACCAAACTGCTGGAGGGCAGGAAATGTTTAACATGTCTTTGTCACCCCAAGACTTAGCAGAATACCTGGAAAAGGTACTTAATAAATTAGTGTTTGCTGATCACCTGATTTAAATAATTTTTTAATTAATAAATACTCTTAGCATCTTGGGCTGGGGATAAGGGAAAACAAACGTAGACTGTATCACTGGTTACGAATGCCTATTCTCACTGGAACACTGACTCAGTTAGTCAAACAGCTATTTATTATGTGCCTACTAAAATGAAAATACTGTACCAGACTTTGTGGATCCAAAAATAAACTCAATTCAATCAACATTTATCAAGTGCTTACAATTTTCCAGGTACTAGGCTAAGCTCTGGGAATACAAAGTCAGGATGCCATCATTTCCATTGACTTAAAGGGACTCAATATGACTGTTCTTACCAGGCAATGTGAGAACAGGGCTATCCTTGAGGTCAATGGACATTTGCCTGCTATCCTGTGTGATAATTTGCATTTCTTCTAGCTTTCTAGGTTTTGTAAGAGAATGACATTGAGCTGTCTAGCAATCCAGCATCATGGAAGCTTTCCCTTTCTGTGTTGTTGAAGCTGTTTGGCCTACTTCTCAGCAATGGTAGTTTTTGATGTGTTTTTATTTTTTCTTAGAGGCATGAATATTCCATGGCAGGCTTTGAGTTTCACATTTCACTTAGCACACAGTTCCTTCCTTCACAGAAAGGTGAAATTGGAAAAAGTCAGCAAAAATGTGATGTCCTTTATGGGGTATAAAACCAAAGTCAAAACTATATGAAATCACAACTATTGGTATGAAAACAGATAATTTTGCTTCTTTTCAAAGCAAATACGGTATTTTTTTCATTAACCTTGGTACCTCTTATCAAATGGATAGATTTTTAAAAACAGTTTTTGCACGTTCAAAAGATAGTTGGCATGCTTGCTATCTAATCCATTTCTTTGCTCCTTCCAAGGCATTAGTATTTTGACTAAATATCTTTTGCCTTGAATTTATATGTCATTGACTTAGTCTGATAAAAGGGGAAACAATGATGTGAGCTCAGAGCTAGCTTTTGAATAGATGATTTCTCAATGGTGTGACAAACTTCTGTGTAGCTTAGGAAGGAACTGTATCAAGGGAAGGTAGGTTACATTTATTTACATACTTGCCTAGTACTGGTTTGAGATGTGGGCTCTAGAATACTGGAAGGGAAGGAAATAGAATAAATATTTATACAGTGACTACTATGTGCCAGGCACAATGATGAGCCCTTTGTGAATTTTATTTCATTTGATCTTCACAAGAACAGGCATTTCTATTATCCCTATTTAACAACTGAAAAAATTGAGGCAAGCAAAGGTTCAGTTACTTGCCCAGAGTCACAGAGTTAATAAGTATATGAGGCCTGTTTTGAACTTGAGACTTTCTCAATCTAGGACCAGTGCTCTAGATACTGCACCACTTAGCTGCCTTATAGGAACACCACAAACTATGATATTCTATTGATATACCCCAACTCATCACAACTATGACACGAAGAAAAATATAGGGCAAACATAGCTTAGAAAAACTTGGGTATAATAGTAGCTTCATGGATTCTCCTAGTGTTTGTATCATTCTCCCTCTTGGGCTTCCTCTGCTCATTCTAGCTATATTATCATTCTCCTCACTTTTTCTAGCCTTTTTTGATCTAAAATGTGCCAGTCCCCTTCTCATTATCTAGATTTCTTAAATGACCTGAAAGAAGAACTGGCACAATGACTGATACAGAATTTCATAGTTTTCTCTCTGTCCTAGGTGAATTATAGAATCTCTCAGGGGGAACCACCTGTCAGTAACAATGAAGCATTGTCTATATTCTCTTGCCTTTATGCCTTGTAATTCCTCACTGTCCCCACAATATTACATAGTGAAGAATTATATAAATGATGATGATAAATTGTAAGGATTATGAATGGGAAATGAGGTAATAAAACTATCTCTCTTGCAGATGATATGATGATATTCTTGGAACATCCCAAAGACTCAACTAAAAAGTTAGTTGTAATAATTAATAATTTTAGCAAAGTAGCAAGATATAAAGTAAATCCACATAAATCATCAGTTTCCTATATATCACCAACAAAACTCTTTAGGAAGAGATAGTAAGAGATGCCTCATTTAAAATAATTCCAGAAGGCATAAAATAACCATAGAGAACACCTGCCAAAACAAGCCCAGGAACTATTTGCACAAAATTATAAAACAATTATATAAATAAAATCAAATTTAAATAATTAGAAAACTACTAATTGTTCATGGATAGGCAGAGCCAATATAATAAAAATGGCAATTTTATCTAAACTAATTTATATATGTAATGTCATTCCAATTAAATTACCAAAAAAGTTACTGAGTTAGAAAAAAAATATTAATTCATTTGGAAGAACAAAAGATCAAGAATATCAAAAGAACCAATGAAAAACATGTAAAGGAAGGAGGGTTAGCTGTATTAGATCTTAAACTATAATATAAGACAGAAATTATGAAAACCATCTGATACTGGTTAAGAAATAGAAAGGTGGAGCAGTGGAACAGAGTAGACATACAATTTATAGCAGCAAATGATTATAGTGTCCTTGTATTTGACAAATGTAAAGACAAGTCTTGGGGATAAGAATTATTTGGTAAAAATTGTCGGGAAAGCTGGAAAGCAGTCTGGCAGAAATTGTGTATAGACCAATATCTTTGACCATTTACAAGATAAGGTCAAAATGGACACATGACCTAGATATAAAGAGAGACATTACAAGAAAATTTGAAGAACATAGAACTTATTACCCATAAGACATATGGATAGATGAACAATTTATGAATAAACAAGAGATAGAGAGCAATGGATAATTTTGATTACATTAAATTAAAAAGTTTTTGTACAAATAGAGCAAATGTAGCCAAAATCAGAAGGAAAGCAGACAACTGGGGAAAATTTTTATTTTGTTTTATTTTTATTTTTTTGCTTTTTGGAAGGGGGAAGGCAGGGCAATTGGGGTTAAGTGACTTGTCCAAGGTCATATAGCTAGTAAATGTTAAGTGTCTGAGGCCAGATTTGACCTCAGGTCCCCCTGATTCCAGGGCCAGTGCTCTATTTACTGCACCACCTAGATGCATTGGGAAAAATTTTATTGACAGTTTCTCAGATAAAGGTCTCATATCTAAAATATATAAAGCACTTTGTCAAATCTATAAGAATATGAGTCATTACCCAATTGATAAATGATCAAAAAATATGGAGAGACTTTTCCCAATGAAGAAATCAAAAGAATTTAGAGTCATATGAAATGTTCTAGATCATTATTGATTAGAGAAATATAAACTGAAACAATCTTGAGATAGCATTTTACACTTATCAGATTGGCCTAAATGAGTGAAGGAGAAAGTGACAAATCTTGGAAGGGATGTGGAAAAAATTGTCTCTGACACTAAATCACAGTTAGTGGAACTGTGAACTAATTCAATCATTTTGGAGAGCAACATGAAATTATGTCAAAAAAGAGTTAATCAACTACCTATACCCTTTGATCCACCAATACCCCTACTAGAATTGTTTCCCAAGATGATTAGGAAAATAGGGAAAAAATCTTATATGTTCTAAAAATATTTC
The DNA here is from genome assembly GCA_028646515.1 of Pseudochirops corinnae. Classification (NCBI taxonomy): domain Eukaryota; kingdom Metazoa; phylum Chordata; class Mammalia; order Diprotodontia; family Pseudocheiridae; genus Pseudochirops; species Pseudochirops corinnae. Next base: position 525,912,736 of record CM053585.1, read on the forward strand.
TAGTAGCTCTCTTTGTGGTGACGAAGAAGTGAAAATTGTAGAGATGCCTGTCAATTGGGGAATGGCTGAACAAACTGTGGTATATTTTTGTGAAAGAATGCTACTGCGTTATAAGAAATGATGAGTTTGATGATCTTAAGGGAAAAAACATGGATAGACTTACACAAATTAATGAAGAGCAAAATGAGCAGAACCAAGAGAATATTGTATATAGTAACAGCAATGTTGTTTTAAGAACAACTTTGAGCAAACAAATAATTTTGACTGTTATAAATAGTCAAATTAGCTGCAAAGGACCTATGGAGGAAGACACTATCTGCATTGAGAGAATTGATAAATAGAAGTGTGTATAGAATGGTTTTATACACACATACACCTCTACACACACATTTGTATCTAAGTAGTCATCTCTAGGCTGGGGTGGGAGATGGTAAGGAAGGAAGAAAAGAAAAAGAAAAAAAAGAAATTTACATGATACTTTTATTATATATTTAAAAGGAATAGCAAATTGTACATAACAGATTTACAATTTCATGTGCAATTATCTTTTTCTATTCTACTCTACTATCTAAATGCATCTTTTGTTTTCTTAAGTTCAAGAATAAAATAAATAAAAAGAAATTACGATTCTACTTGATTTGTGTCTCCTCCAATGTTCATTTTGGAAGTTCAGACTGTGGACATTCATTCTTTTCAGGATACAAGTCCACTTTAGCAATGGTTCAATTATTCATTTGCGGCATAAACACACTGTAAAGCAAAGACTGGATTTGAAACCAAGTCTTTTTTCCATGAGTACTAAAACGCAAATCAATGTCCATTTACTTTGTTTTTTTGCAGATGTTTATAGCCCTATAGACCTGTAGACAGCTAATCTATTCCTTCAGAAAGGAGGTCGTATAGCCTTTTGGTTAGGGAATGAGAGATGCTTTAGTATCCTTAACTATCAAACTCAAGTTGCTGTGCTAATAATTCACTTTTTAAAATATGTAAATGAGTTGTTATGACTCAGATTGACTTATAGCATCAATGAGTAAGTGAATAAAAGAAAGTCTTTTGTGAAATACCTCCTATGTGCAAAGCATTATCCTGTGTGATAGAGATGAATACAGAAAAAAATTAGGAAAAACAAGTAGTCCTTACTCTCAAGGAACTCATATTCTAACAGGGAGGGACTACAGATTAAAAAAGCCCAGTGATTCTTAAGGTACAATGGCAAAGCACATAGTAATATATCTTATTTGGCATCACATTTATTGATAAAACCACATCCATTTCAAGTGTTAAGCCACTTGATGGTACCAAAGACTTATGGTCAGAGTTTTTTTTTCCCTTTTGTGTAAGTGTGGAAAGTGAAAAAGTGGGGGATTCAGGCCATACCACAACAGTTGCCAAGTCACATCTCCACAGGTGTTGCTCTCTTGGATAATGGTAACAAGGACTGGTGGCAAGCAGGGCTTGTGGTCTAAGAGACACTGTTATTCATGGTTCTTGGGTTTATCTGATCATCTCTAGCAGTTGGACAAGGGCTGGTGGTGTTGATGGGGATCTTGGGTCTTCAAAAGTCTCCCCCTATCACTGATCCTTAATGATGGTTGGGGGTGGGCAGCCTGGAAACAGTTAGGGTCTAGGGCAGCATTGCTAGTCCTAGGGCTCCAGGATGCAGAGCCCTGTGTTAGCTCTACTGGGATCATAGAGGAAGTGGTGGTTGAGATGGTGGAGTAGTTTGCCACATGCCATCTCCTGTCTTTTAGTGAGGATATCTTTTTGCTTTGGCTGCATATTAGAGGGTGATGGGGAGCACTGGTCCTGACCTTATGAACCAGGGTTGGTAAGATAATTCATTTACCTTTATTAAGTGCCAGGTACTTGTGATGCAAAGGTAAACCTGACACAAGCCTTCCCCACTCCATCCACGAAACTCACAGTCTAATAAGGGGAAAAGAGAATCCCCCCCCCTCCACAAGAGTTATATAGGTCTGAAGCACTTTGAATTTTTCCTTTGCTCAACATTCTTTGGCTCTCATGCAAAAGAAAAGGAAGAAAAAAGGTAAGGAACAATCCCCACTTTGAAGTACCATCTTTCAGTTGAATTCCTCATTCCAGTTTCTTGTATTTATGGTTAATATATGACTGGTAACGAGCCAGAAATTAGGCAAAAATGGGCAAAGCCAATCAATGCAATGATTGCAACTGATAGAACATGGACCATTCTGTACCCACAGGCCACTGCCTCTCCACTCAATAGAGGATATGTATTTCAACATTGGTCACTGCATTTCAACTGAGTTTGTCTTAATTTTGTCTTCATTTATACCTTTTACTCAATATACATTCTCTTAATTCTTTCTTTGCTCAGTACCCGTTCAGACACATTTTCCCATGTTTATTTGAATTCATCAGAGTCAACATTTCTTATGATGTAATAGTATTTCACAATACTCATATATCATTTCCTTTATTTTCACAATCAATGGTCATCTTGTTTGTTTTAATTTCTTTGCTTACTGTAGAAATTGCTATGAATATTTTAGTTTATATGGGACCTACTTTTGATGTTTTTAGGGGAAATATACAATATCATAATCACTACATTAAAGAGTATAAACAGTTTAGTAAAATTTCTCCCATAATTCCGAATTGTTTTCTAGAGTAACTATAATAGTTCACAGTTTCCTTTAACATATATTAGTGTGCCTGCCTCCTCATGATTCTCCCAGTATTGTTTGTTTCAGTTTTTACCATCTCTGTCAATCTGATATGTTTGAGGGGATACTTTAGAATTGCATTAATTTTCATTTCCCTTAATAGTTTATTCAGTATATTTCTGTATGGTCACTGATGCCTCTCTTCTTCTGAAAACATTTGTTCATAATCTTTGACCTTTTATGTTTTGACCAGTGGCTCTTAATCTTATGTTTTGGTCAATTCTCTATAGATTTAGATGATAGAGCAGCTCGATGCAAAGATTCCCTCACCCCCTTCTCCCACTTTATATCTTCTATTTATTTTAACTATATTGATTTTGTCTAGTCCAAAGCCTGTTAATTTTATGTAAGTAATTTTCATTTAATGTGTTATGCATTTTATATTATGCACATATTTATGTATTTCACAGCATATAAGTAATTTTTATTTTATCTTTTAAAAATTTCTTTGCCTTTGGTTGTTCTTTTTAAGCTTAGCTATAAAAGATAAGCTAATCACTGCCCCTTTTTAATGTAACTTTGTAAATATCTAGATAATTTATCCAATCAGTTTATTATAAATTAATCCTTTATTTATTTATTTTTGGTTTTCAACATTCATTTCCACAAGATTTTGGGTAACAAATTTTCTCCCTGTCTTTCCCCTATCCCCACCTCAAAATAGTGAGCCTACTGAATACCCCTTCCCTCAATCTGCTCTCTCTTATATCCTCCCCCACTCGCACTCCCAACTTTCTAGTAGGGCAAGATGGATTTCTGTACCCCAGTGCCTATATACCTTATTTCCCAGTTTCATATAAATTTTTTTTTAATATTTGTTTTTAAAACTTTGATTTCCAGATTCTTTCCCTTCTTCCCTCCTCACCCACCCCCACTGGGAAGACAAGCAATTCAATATAGTTTCTACATGTGTAGTTACACAAAACATTTCCATAGTAGTTATATTGTGAAAGACTAATTATATTTCCCTCCATTCTATCCCACCCCCCACTTATTTTATTTTCTACTTTGGCCCTGTCCCTTTTCAAAAGTGTTTGCTTCTAACTACACTCTCCTCCAATCTGCCCTCCCTTCTATCATACCTCCTGTTATCTACTTCCCCTCTACTTTCCTGTAGGGTAAGATACCCAATTGAGTGTGTGTGTTATTCACACCAGCCAAATTCAATGGGAGTAAGGTTGACCCATTCCCTTTCACCTTCCTGTTCTTCCCCTCCATTGTAACAGTGTTCTCTTGCCTCTTTTATATGAGATAATTTACGCTATTCTATCTCTCCCTTTCTCCTTTTCCTGTTATATTCCTCTCTCACCTCTTGATTTTATTTTTTAGATATCATCCCTTCCTATTTGACTGATCCTGTGCTCTCTATGTATACATGTACACACACATACACACTCAAAATATGTATTTATACACAAATACACCCTCATATACATACATATATATGTATATATATTCATACACATATATGTATGTATATATGTGTATACATATTCATACACATATATGTACATATATATGTGTATATATATATGTGTATATACATATATGTGTGTGTGTGTGTGCATATATATATAAAATCACCAGCCACTGGTCATTTACTCTCTTGAAGTCTGCTCCAGTCACTCTGTGCTGCTGGTCAGGGCCACCCTGTGTCTGGGCCTATGGCTCATGTGGGACTGCTCATCCCCCAGCCTAGTGCAATAGACCCTTTCTGTTGGTCTGACAGGTTGCCTTCAGTGGGAAATTTTTTTTCTCTCTGTCACTTTGTGGGTTCTGTAGCTCTAAGATTTGTTTAGAGTCATATTTTATAGTATTGGAGAAAAGTCTCATAAGTTAAGTTATCATTTTTCAATGTAGGATGTAAATAGTTCAACTTTAATAAGTTCCTTATGATGTCTTTTTCCTTTTTACCTTCTCATGTTTCTCTTGCTCCTTGTATTTGAAAGTCAAATTTTCTGTTCAGCTGTTTTTTTCATCAAGAATACTTGAAAGTCCTTTATTTGATTGAATGACCGTATTTTTCCCTGAAGCATTATACTCAATTTTTGTGGGTAGGTGATTCTTGGTTTTAATCCCAGCTCCTTTGACCTCTGGGATATCATATTCTAAGCCTTTCTGTACCTTAATGTTGAAGCTGCTAGATCTTGTGTTATTCTTATTGAATTTTCACAATACTCAAATGGTTTCTCCCTGATAGCTTATGATGTTTTTTCCTTGACCTGGGAACTTTGGAATTTAGCTATGATATTCTTAAGAGTTTTCTTTTTGGGATCTTTTTTGAGAGGCAATTGGTGAATTCTTTCAATTTCTATTTTGCCTTCTGGTTCTAGAATATCAAGGCAATTTTCCTTAAGACTTTCTTGAAGAATGATTTCTAGGCTTTTTTTTTTTT
>CM053585.1:525918338-525952311 GCA_028646515.1 Pseudochirops corinnae
TTTAAAATTATCTCTCCTGGATATATTTTCTGGGTCAGTGTTTTTTCCAATGAGATATTTCACATTGCCTTCTATTTTTTCATTTGTTTGGATCTGTTTTATAGTGTCTTGATTTCTCATAAAGTCATTAGCTTCCATTTCCTCCAATCTAATTTTGAAGGAATTATTCTCTTTGGTGAGTTTTCGAAATTCCTTTTCCATCTGGGCAATTCAGATTTTTAAGGCATTCTTCTCCTCATTGGCTTTTTGGGCCTCTTTTGCCATTTCAGTTAGTCTAATTTTAAAGGTGTTATTTTCTTCAGTATTTTTTTGGGGGTCTTTTCAGGCTGTTGACTTGCTTTTCATTATTTTCTTGCATTATTCTCATTTCTCTTCCCAATTTTACCTCTACTTCTCTTAATTGATTTTCAAAATCCTTTTTGAGCTACTCCATGGCCTGGAAGCTTTTGGTGCAGGAGTTTTGACTTTGTTGTCTTCTTCTGGTTCCATGTTTTGATCCTTTTTGTCCCCAAAAAAGGATTCTATAATCCGATTGTGCTTCTTCTGCTTGCTCATCTTGCCAGCCAATAACTTGACTTTTTAGCTCTTTGCCACGGTAGAACTCTACTTCCAGAATGGAGAGAGCTGTGTCTCAAATTGCTGGGGTTTTCACAAATGTCAGATCTTTGGGGAGGGCTCCCTCTCTACAGCCACTACAAGCTCTGTCACACTGGCATTCCTCACCCCAGGACAACCACCTAAGACCATGACCCAAGCAGGTCAAAGCAAGAGAAATTGCCCTCTGAATGATCACTTTGTCCCCATATGATCTACAGTCCAGGAGCTCTGGAGGTGTTCCTCCATCACCTCTTGCCTTAGGGGCAGGGGCCAGACTGTGCTCTTCTCTCCCCCAGTTCCAACAGGGTTCCCTACTGACCTTTTACTTTCTCTTCAGTGATTATGGGTTGAGAAGTCTGGAAACCACCACAGCTACTGGTGATTCACTCTCCTGAAGTCTGCTCCAGTCAGTCTGTGCTACTGGTCAGGTCCACTCTGTGTCTGGGCCTGCAGCTCATGCGGGACTGCTCATCCCCCAGCCTGAGGCAATAGATCCTTCCTGTTGGCCTGCCAGGCTGCCTTCAGCTGGACATTTGTTTCTCTCTGTCACTTTGTGGGTTCTGTAGCCCTAAAATTTGCTTAGAGTCATATTTTACAGGTATTGGAGGTGGTTGGTGCAGGCTCTTAATCAAGCTCCTGCTTTTACTCTGCCATCTTGGCTCTGCCCCTCTAATCAGTTTAATATAGTATATGGTCTAAGATACTTGCCTAAACCTATATTCCACTAGATTATAGTCTAGTTTTCTATGAAGTGTGATTTCAGATAGATTGTCCTGTTCATAGACCTGGAGCCATAACTATCTACAAGATGTGCATCCCTTATAGTGGGGAAAAACATTTGTATATAGGATTCTTCTTTAAAAGAAAATCACACAATTCAGACTTCAGGAGGGACCTAAAGGGAATTCTAAAGTTCTCTAGTTTTTGAAATAGGAAGAAATTACTTGGCCACAGAACAAAAAGTTTTCCATTAATGAAGAGTGGGAAACCAGAGGGTTCCAGAGTTCTGCAGGTGAGACCAATGAAGTTGTGATTCATCCCTTGCCAGAGGCCAGTAAGTCACCTCTCTATACAGTATGATTGGAAGAGTATCAAGGAGCATCCTCCCCCATTCCAATTGTATTGTATAGCTTTGCATTTACTTATTTGTCTATGTGTAGTTTTCTTCCCAAAGTCTATAAGTTTCTTGAGGGTAGGGATTGTTTTGTATTTTTTTTTTTATCCCTAGCATCTGGCATAATCCCTTGAACTGAGTATGTGCTTTAATAATTGCTAAATTGTTAAATTAAATGTCAAACTAAAAATGGTTTCCTGCTCTGAATCTTGAAATCATTCCCAGCAAGCTGTTAAGTACAAGCTGCTGTAGTTTATCTAAGCAAGGGTACATGAGGTATGAGACACACAGGATGTAAATTTGTTGTCATAGAGTAAAAGGCCTGAAATCAGGAAAACCTGAGTTCAAATCTGGCTTCATACATTTACTAGATGCTTGGATCTGGGCAAGTCACTTGATTTTTGTTTGTCTCAGTTTCCTCATTTGTAAAATGAGGCTAATTATAGCACCTAAATCCCAGGGTTATTTTGAGAATCAAATGGGATAAAATTTGTAACGTGCTTAGTACAGTGCCTGGCACATGGTGTTATATGAATATTGTGATGACAGTGATGAACAAATGAAAAATTCTGGGCAGAAAATAATTTGTTAGTGTGTAACAATGAGTGATTTTCGGCAATAAAAGAGAGAAGGGGGGAAAGAAGAGAGAGAGGAGAGAAAGAGGGAAGGAGGAAAGGGGAGAGAAAGAGAAAGAGAAAGAGAGAAAGAGAGAGAGAGAGAGAGAGAGAGAGAGAGAGAGAGAGAGAGAGAGAGAGAGAGAGAGAGAGAAAGGGAAGAAGGAAGGAGAGATGTTCTGGACATTTATTGGGGAGCAAGGAAGTCCATGGGGTATAGGGAAGCTAAATTTATTCTGTTTTGTAATTACACCTGGGACCAATCCTGCCAGGACATAAACCATTGAGAAGAGGAGGGATTGTCGTTACATGAATATAGTTCCATCTTACTAATGGGCAAAATCACAATGAAATAACAGTAACTAGCCTTTCTGTAGCACTTTAAAGTTTGCAAAGGGCTTTACAAATTTTTCATTGTATCCTCACAACAGCCCTGGGAGGTAGGTACTATTATTATCTCTATTTTACGGAAGAGGAAACTGAAACTCAAACTAGTTAAGCAACTTGTCCAGGGTCATAAAGCTAGTACATGTCTGAGGTTGGGTATGAACTCAGGACTTCCTGCGTCCAAATTCAACGTTCCATCTAGCTACCAGTGAAATATAATGAGCTAAAGACAGAGAGAGCATGAAAACTTGCTTATACAGAAACAGGATCCCCAACTTTTAGTGGAAAAAATCCCATAGTTGGAAGTGAACGTGAGTGTGAATGTGATCACTTTACTTAACTCTGTGATTGCTTTATTTAACCATGTGTATCATTCATCTTTATGGTGGAGAATTGGGAATGTGGGTGTAGCCCCTTTCCCTTGATATAATTAGTCACTTGATTTGTTATTACTCAGACTGTGTCTGCATGTACTACATATTCAACATATAGTAAAGACAGACTCCAGAAAATTTATGTCAGGCATGAAAGATGATATACATACTGATCATAATACTTGAGCTTTTGTGAATACTTGTGAATACTGTCACTTTCAGTGCCCTGAGTTATAGGTAGTGAAAGCTACCCTAGATGAGTGAGTATTCTTTCCTTACTCAAATGGTTGTGTCTTGCTTTGTCTGTATCTTTCCCTTGCCCTCATTTCAATCTGCCTTGTATTAAATTTATCTGTGAAACTGACATACTGTCCAACAACACCAAGTACACTCTATAAAAGCAGCAGGTGTTACTATTTTTTTGGTACTCTCTTGTTCTAACACATTGGGGGTTAGCAAAGTACTTGGCATATAAATGCTCAAAAAAACTTTTAGGATTGATTAATAAATGTTTATATTTTCAAATATGATGTTGCAAATAGGAACCTGTAATGATAGGAACATCTAGGAAAAGTTCTAGGACAAATGGAATACTTTTATATTTCACTGGATCTGTGAGCTAATTTTGCATAGCATTGCTTCATAAAAATCTTCCTATATTTCTCTGAATTCTTTCTGTCATTTCTTGTTGTGTGATAATGTTCCACTGTAGCAGATTCCACAGTTTGCTTAGCCATTCCTTAGGAGATGAATACCCATTTTGTTTCTAATCTTTTGATATAACAGAAAATATTCATATAAAACCTTGGTTTATATTGACCCTTGTCTTCAATTCCTGTGGGATATACACTATTGAGATTTCTAGGTCAAAAGGTATGCACAGAATAGTTGCATTTCTTGAATAATTCCAAATGGATATACATAATGTTAATCTAATTTTACAGATGATCTTTCACCTCCTGGTTCTTATTTTGCCTTCTGAGGCAAAGCAAAACAAAGTTACTTGGAAATATCCACTCTGACTGAATAGAATTGTAGATACCTAAACTGTGGGAGAGTAGTCCAGCCTTTTCAATCCATGGTCTTACCTTTTAGATGTGTAGAAACTAGAGAAAAATGAGTGGTTCTAACTAAAGGTGTATTAGAAGCTGTAGAGAACCTTTTAGGTGCATGCACCCTTTAGCTTCACTCTGGCATTTCTTGAGCAGACCCTCTTTGGAGGTACCAAAACTCAGAAGTTTTTTGAAACTCTAATGCTTGCTTTCCCTACCCAATTATGACATCACAATTTACAGAAAGGAAAAGAATTCATTTTATCCAGAGCAATCAATAAAGTAAAAATTGTAGCTTACAAACTGATATATGCTTGGGATATAGGATTGGGAGATGATGGTTGGATGGCAGGATTTGGGAAATGGATGTAGAGAGTTACAAGTGCCAGGGATTGTGGCAGCTGTGCCCACCTGTGGCCTCTTCACTGTACAGAACAGCTTTCCCCCTATTCAGTCCCCTTGGAATCTGTCCAATTTTGTTTATATCCTATTCAGGCAATATTATAGGAGAATTACCTAATTAGACTAATTTCATGCTAAGGAAATGGTTATTATGTTTCATAAATTCATGAAGCACCTTATAATTAGGTCCAAAAATTATAATCCCAATTAGAGTATTTGATTCATAATCGTCAAAGTTTATTTCTAATTATCATTTGCTATGTCATTACTTTTTCTTCTAATCTCTTGTACTAATTTTACACTTATTTTCTATAGAGCTAGAAAGGACTCAGGAGCTTATTGTGTTCAAGAATTCTTAATCTGGGGCCCATGATCTTAAAAAAAAACACATATATTTTGGTAACTGTATTTTAGTATAATTGGTTTCCTTTGTAATATCCTATATTTTATATATTTAAAAACATGATTCTGAGAAGGATTTCCTAGGCTTCTTCAGAGTGTCTGTCTGTCTGTCTGTCAGACACACACACACATACACACACACACACACACATGCATGCACACACCTCTGATCTAATCCAACTCCCTCAGTTTACAGGGAAAATGAGATTTATAGAAGTATCAGAGAAGCAAACATTTTGCTGAATTTGTCATCATATCTATCAAAATTACTCTTATTTATTTGTAAGCAGTCTGCAGATGAAGTTCCAAGGTATGTGTTTTTAGAAACATTGAGAGGTGGACAGAATCAAGTAGCTTATTATTATAGTTAAAATTGTTTTAGCCATTTACTTTGTATAAAGGAATTTTACAGAACAAAAGACAAGGTGTCTCAAGTTTTCCTGTGGTTACTTCCAGAAAAAAAAGATATCACACTATTTCAAGGTTTGTCAGCTATGCAATCTTAATAGAAATAATTTTTAGAACCATTAGCTTTTAATTTTTGAATGAGTAATCTACTTTCCTTCCTATTCCAGCTACACATATAGCTGATAGGTTCAACTTTGTTTTCATGGAGGTTACATATCTTGTTCAAGGTCACATGGGCATTTAACAGCAGAGTCAGTTGCTTAACTGAATTCTCTTGTCTTCTATATCTGGAATGTACTCCATCTTCTCCTCTGCCTGTTATAATTCCTTGCTTCCTTCAACACTTGATTAGAGCCTGTCTCCCCCATGAGGCTTTTTCTTATACCCCCTCCAAATTGTTAACACCCATTGATACTAAAAATATTTCTTTTGAATATTATACACCTACTTATTTGTTATATAGTGTTTCTCCCCATACAATAGAATGTAAGCTTCTTGAGGATAGGGACTGATTGTGATTTTGAATCCTCAGTGTCTAACATATAGTAGATCATTATTAAATATTTAGTGAATGAATTTTGAATGAGTCGATTCTCTTCACGTGACTCTTTGGGGCTTTGGGACTTTCAGGATTTATCTGAACTGGAGGCTACCTTTGAACCTTATAGGGCCATCTGCCCTGTGTGGGACATGCAGTGAAGAGAGCAGGAAAGAAAAAGAAGAAAATCCTTTGTGAGTTTCAAGTGGTGGGAACAAATGGGTTGTTAAGCCTGATAGTGAACAACCTTTTGCTCATCCATGGAATGAAAGACGGTGTGAAGTATCATATATCTTACCAGGCTGTCTTACTTGTACCTGGACAATTAATTTCAGTGGAGTTGGTTATTTTTGACTCTTGCTTGCTGAGATTGGAAACCATCAAAGTCTTTTCTTATGAGAAGTCCAATGGAACGTAAGTTCCTTGTATGCAAAGATCCTGATTTGTTTTGTATTTGTCCCAGATGCATAGCAAAATCCTTGGGCATTTTATGTGTGCTCAGTAAATGCTGAGTAGTGCCTTCTACTCACTCTTAAGCCTCATCATATCCTACACATCCCAGTGCTTCTGATTCTCTGTAGCTCATCATTCAAACCCCATTCTCCATCCCTTCGTATGAGTTTGTTGTTCCCATCCATCTCAATCTTTTCACTCCAAAGTCCCAACCAAAAACAACCCAGCCCTTCCACTGTGCCCTCTGAAATGCTTGAGCAACATTTCCTTCTCCCATTCCTTTCATCTTCCAACAATCACCCAAACCTGGCTCCCCATTGATGACACAATTTAACCTGCCTACCATTTCCAGTGCTGCCTGCATTTTCACTTGTTTCTCTTGGCTATTGGTCAAAGTGGGGGAGTTGGAATATCATTTGTTCCACATGACCACTTCCAGATTCTTTCCATACCCTCATCATTCAGCAATCTTTTCTCATTTGAGGTTCATGCAATCCATCTCTACCATCCAATTAAATTCACAGTAGTTGTTGTCTGCAGATCCTGAGATCACTCTTCTTTTTTCCTCCCTGAGTTCAGTACCTGGTTCACAATTTTCTCCTCCTCCACAACTCCTGCCCTCATACTTGGAGACTTCAGGATACATACTGACTCCTTCTCAAATACTCTATCCACTCAGTTCCTCAACCTACTCACTTCCCAAGACCTATTCCTTCACCCTAGATAGTCATATCCTTGATCTTGCCACTACTCATAAATGTACCACTTCTATGTTCAATAATTTTGAAATCTCCTTATCTGTAATATATTGTCTTCCTCTCACTTTGACTTACCTTACCAAACCCTACTCTATCCACACTCTGACCTCCAAGCCCTCTACCTCTAGGCCACTGCCTCTATATTAGCCACTCTTTTCCTTTCCATAATCTTTGATCCCTTGGGGAACCAGTTCAATTTTATACTTGTAACCTTTTTTTTTGAGTTTCTGGGTCTCCTCTCATATCAAGGATGGTCCCCTGCTGTGCCTCAGCTTTGTATCATTACCATCATCTGTTGCCTTTGCTCCTATCCATGACCTGCTGAATAAAGGCAGATAAAATCATGCAACTGGCTCTACTACAAATTTGTTATACAAATTCAACTGGGCTCTCACTGCTGCTAGGCAGTCCTTCTACGTGTCTTTTATCAACTTATTACCCCATTCTCCACAGTGGTTCTTCTAGACCTTTTCATGCCCTCACAAATCTCCCATGACTCCTTCCCACAGACTCTCAGCTGAGAACCTTGTCTCATATTTTTTTAGAAAATTTGAGGTGATTTCTTGTGAGCTTCCTCTTCTCATATCATTCAGATCTCTTCAGTCACCATCTCATCTTTCACCTTTGTCTCACATTAATAAGTGGCCTGTTCTTTACCAAAACAAACCCCATTACCTGTAGAAGTAATCCCATTCTATCCCGTTTCCTCCAACAGATTGCCTTTTCTGTCACGCCCACCTTATCAAGTATCTTTAATCTTTTCCTATCTACTGGTTCCTTCCCTATTGCCTATAAACATGCCCAAGTGTCTCCCATCCTCAAAAATCTCTCACCTGATCCTTCCATATCCGCTAACTATCATTCTATATCTCTTCTTCCTTTTGTAGCCAAACTCATTGAGAGGGCCATCTACAATATGTGTCTTCACTTCCTCTCTTCTCACTCTCTTAACTCCTTATAATCTGGTTTCCAATATCACCATTTCACCAAAATGAGTCTTTCTAAAGTTTCCAACAATCTTTTAATGGCCAAAGCCAGTGGCCTTTTCTCATTCCTCATTCTTTTTGACCTCTCTGCAGTCTTTGACACTGTTGATTACCCTCTTCTTCTTAAGATCCTCTTTTCTCTATTTTTTTTGTGAGGCCACCATTCTTTCATGGTTCTCAACCCTATCTGGACACTTCTTCTCCTGTAATGCATACTCATCCAGGTCATGCCCTCTAACCACAGGCATTTCACAGGTTTCTCTTCTTGATCCTCCCTCTATGCTACTTCACTTTGTGATCTCATCATCTCCCATGGATTTGTTTGCTATCTCTATGCTGATGATTTCTCAGATCTACCTATCTGCCCTTAACCTTCCTACCAGCTTCTAGTTTCACATTTCTAACTGCCTTTCAGACATCTCAAATGAGATATCCAGTAGATAGCTTAAACTCAATATATTCTCTATTGAAATCTTTATCTTCCCCCCTAAACCTTTCACCACTCCAAGTTTCCCTATTACTTTTGAGGGCAATACCATCCTCCCAGTCCTTCACACTCACAACAGGAGTCATCCTTGACTCCTTACTATCTCTCATCCTCCATATCCAATCTATTGCCAAGGCCTGTTTATTTCACCTTGCAACATCTCTTGAACATACTCTTTTCTCTCCTCTGATGCTGCCACCACTTTGTTGCCTCAGATGCCTTCAGCCACTATTCCTTCTTTATCCCTATCTCATGTAAATAAATGGCTTTATCCCTTACAAAGCAAACCCTCATTACTCCATATTTGAATTTTTGCAGTAGCCTGCTGGTGGATTTGCCCTCCTCAAGTCTCTCCCCACTCCAATTCATCCCCACTGCCCTCACTTAATAAACTCCAATGGCTCCCTAGCTCCAGAATTAAATATAAACTCCCTTGATTGACATTCAAAGCCTTTATAATCTAGCCCCATTACCTTTCCAAGTCTTCTTACACATTACTCCCTACTTCATACTCTATGATTCAGTGGCATCATCTTCCTTGCTGTTCTTTGAACAAGACACCCCATCTCTTGGTTCTGGGAATTTTCTCTGATTGTTGCTCATGTCTAGAATATTATCCTTCCTCCTCTCTACATCCTGACTTCCCTGGCTTCATTCAAGTCCCAGCAAAAATCCCATCTTCTACAGGAAGCCTTTCCCAATTTCTAGCTCTAGTGGCTTCCTTCAGCATTAGGGTTAGCTACTGCACTGAAGGTAAAGTACTCAACTTGAAAAAGCCATGAGTCAAGACTAAAGTGGAGGGAGTGTTGGTGCATGGATTTTTTGTTTGCGGATGATTGTGCACTCAATGCAGCCTCTGAAGCTGAGATACAACAAAGTATGGATTGATTCTCTGCTGCTTGTGCCAGTTTTGGTCTAACAATTAACACTAAGAAAATACAGGTGTTCCATCAGCCAGCACCACATGCTCCACACATGGAACCATGAATTATATCAAATAGGGATGTTTTGAATACTGTGGATAAGTTCACTTACCTTGGCAGTATACTTTCCATGGATGTCACATTGGTAATGAGGTTGATGCACCCATTACCAGAGCAAGTTTAGTGTTTGGGAGACTCAGAAGGAAAGCATGGGAAAGAAGATGTATCTACCAAACTGGAGGTCTACAGAGCCATTGTGCCGACCTCATTGTTCTATGCCTGGAAAACCTGGACAGTTTACCAGTGCCAGGCCAGGAAACTGAATCACTTCCATTTGAATTGTCTTAGGAAGATTCTGAAGATCACCTGGCTGGATAAGGTACCATACACTGAGGTCCTTTTTTGAATTAAACTGTCAAGCATTCAACTCTACTGTAGAGAGTACAACTCTGATGGGCTGGCCACCTTGTTTGAATACCAAACATAAGCTTGTCTAAAAGACTATATTATGGAGAAATGACACAAGGCAAGCATTCATGTAGTGGTCAGAAAAAGTGATACAATGATACTCTCAAAGTCTCTTTTAAGGGCCTTGGAATTTATTGCATGACATGGGAGACGCTGGCAGAGGCCTGCCCAGCCTGGTGTGCCCTCATCAGAGAAGGTGCTATGCTCTATGAGCAAAGCAGAATTGAAGTTTCAAAAGAAACCCATGATGTGCAAATTTTGAGAATCCACTCCAAGTGTTCACATGGACTATTTGTGCCTGATCTGTGGTAGAGCATTTCAAGCTCATATTGGTCTGATTGGCCACAGTCAAACACTGCAACTTGACTCTAAAGTAGGGATGTTATTTTTAGTTCTCTTTGAGAAAGAAGGATAACAACCAACCAATTTATCTTGTACTTATTTATGTGCTTGCTGTCTGTCCCTCTAGATTGATTGCCTTGAGGGCAGGGCTTGTTTTTTGCTTCTCTTATATCCCAGCACTTAGCACAATGATTGGCACTTAATAAATGCTTCTTGACTGACTGACTGTAATGAATATAAGTTCCAAATCCATTAGTTGATAGAAATTTTTAGTTGCTTCAAAATGTGTGAATCATTTTAAAGTTAGTAAATGATAGATAATTTGAAAAACACAAGAATGCTACAATTTCCCTCAGCCAATATTTACTCCCCTATCCATACTGTGAAAGTCTAAACTGAAAAAAAAAAAGTAGTGTATTCAAAATCACAGAAGGAGAAGTTAGAACGGTTCAAGAGAAAAATCCTCTCATTAGTCCTCTCTCTTTTCTCTCGAATTGTCACATATACAACTCCTAAAGCATTTCATCTCTTAGTTTGTAAGCTCCTTGAGGGTAGGAATTATTTTTTGTTTTCTTTGCATTTTCAGCATCAAGCATAGAGCCTTGTACAATATCACCACTTCAGTGCTCGTTGGATAGAATTGGAAAAAAAGATTGGGGGGGGAGCGGTTTACTGGACTACAAACTCAGTAAAACTTGGAAGTGTAGAAATACTGCTTCAACATTGAATGGGACCTTAGGCTGTATTGAGAAACAGTGCCCATAATGTGAGTGTGGTGGTCCCTTTGCGTTCTAGGCAGACCATATCTAAGGTATTGAAAACAGTTCTGAGCATTTTGGGAAGGGCAAAGTGGAGAGCAGCCAGAGGAGGTTGACCCAGGAACTTTGACATGATTTCATATGAAGATCAAAGGAAGGAACTGGCAAGGTTAACCTTTTGAGAAAAGAATACTCCAGTAAGGCATGATAGCTGTCTTCAAATATTTCAAGGGCTATCGTGTCAAAGAAGGATTAGATGTATTTTTCTTGGCCATAGAGGGCAGAACTAGCAGTAACAGATGAAAGTTAGAGGGAGGCAATATTTAGGTTAATGTAGGAAAAATCTTAATAGCAAGATTGGTCCAAAAGTAGAATGGGATGCTGAATGGGTTTCTGATCATTGATGACTTTCATGTGAAGGCTGCTTGAGCCATTATAGGCAAAATAGATAGGTATAAGACAGATCAGATGACCTCTGAAGATCCTTACTCTTTTGAGATTACATTTGGATATTTTTAGGGGTTGGATGGAATTTGACCTCAAAAATTACATTTTTAAAGAGCTTACAGTTCTTGGACAATTCATTTTGGATCCTAATTCATAAAGTGTAAATGCCTCAGTCCATTATCCTTCTCCAAGAGCAAAAACAAAACAACCAAGACATGTTTGTTTTCTTATGGAAATATGAATAACAACTCACCTGCTGTATAGAAGTTTTGACAGTGTAAATGTCATTATCTCATCTGCTCTCAAAAGTTTTAAATGATTTAAAATTCTTTTGGAGGACTTTTTTTGTCTTTCTTTCCCCTCACATCTCTTTATGTGTAATTGTTTCACAGTGTTTTCTAGTAAATCAATATAATGTTCTTATGTCCTTCAGATTATAAAGTTCTTGGTTTAAATCCTTTCACCAATACTTCAGGTTTAGAGTTAGAAATTCACATGTGGGTTTGTGACCACCCGGTGCCAGGACATGCTCCATCAGCTGCATTGTTGATTTGCTAGCAGTGAAAGGACACTGGCTCCATTAAAGATGTCAGTTTGAGGATACGTTTAACTAATATACCCTTTTCCATCCCCTTTACCTTCTGTTTTTTCTTTCTTCTAATACTATATCAAATCCACTATCCATTTGGGTAGAAAAGCACCTTCCAAGATGAAAGGGTCTGCAAAAACACAATTCAAATTTAAACCTTCACAAAGATTAGAAGGGTATGGGGTAGTGACAACAAAAACTCATAGAATATTTTCTTGTAAATTTCTCCTTTTTTGGGGGGGAGGGGAGAGTATTGTGACTGGCTACTGGTGAATCATTATTGCCAGTATAAAGGGCACACACTGGCATGACCAATGAATTGGACGTGTCATTATAATTGTGACTTTCAGGTATGTATTTATTTCAAAATTGGCTTAAATTTGATAATAAAATGCTTATTTTTCCAGCTAAAGGCTCTTCAGGTTGCTGAAGAAGATAGTTTGTCAACATGTTGATTGGGGCAGATGACAGAAACTCCAGATTTACAACTTTGAGATGAACAATATTTTGCTGGTATGTAAGCTGTGAATTTGTGCTGGGGCCTTTTAAATTTAGTTTTATTTTAATATATTGTGGAACATACTCTGTTGTGATGATAATGGAAATCTGAAGATCTTTCCTGCCCCTTGGCTCCTTGATAGGCTTAAGTGAATCTGAGAACCTTCCTTAATTTGAAAATGTACTCTGTCCCCTAATAGGCTGAATGTGGTCACATGGAGCCTGTGGAGGGAGGCTTGTTCTTCAGGAATGCCCACACCTTGTTACTTTGTGATTGGGCAGTAGGTCAAGAGGGTTGTGATATTCTATAACCCAGGAGAAAGCTATATATACCCTGATGTGCAGTTTTGCGTTGGGGCTCACTTTGGGAAGAGTTGTGTGATTTGGCCAGATGAGACTCTGGGCAGTCATTTGTAATAGTAATTAATTTAAATTTAGAGACCCCTTTTTGTTATGTCAAGTAAGCAGGTACTTAGCCTTTAGTAACTAATCAAACCTCTGTGAAAGAAACAGAAGATGTGAACTCTGTCTCCTGTTGCTGACATAACAGGAAGAGTTTGTCTGAAACAGGAAGCCAGTGTGTGTGTGTGTGTGTGTGTGTGTGTGTATAAGAAAAGCCCCAGAGAGGCACATTCAGAATTTTCTCCTGACAAGATCCTGGTGGAAGAAGCTGTTCTGCTGAGAGATCTGGTGGAGGCTGGAGTTGCTGCTAGGAAGGCTGCTTGGAAGGGTGACAGTGTTGCTGCTGCCACCTGGAAGGCTGAGATTTCTTCTGGGTCCTAGGGTTAGCCAAACTACCAGAGGACTGAGGAAGCATGACCAGGACGCCAAGACTTTGTTTGTTTGTGGCTTGATTGATTCTTGAATTCCTGAGAACAGAAATTGTGAAGGTTTTGAGAAGTACTGGACTCTGTGAATTTCAGTGTATAGCAGGAACTGCCAGGAGGATTGGACAAGGACCTGGGAGCTGTCTGCCTCTGAATCCAGGTGACTGGTAGATTCAGGTACAAGCTGGGACCAGGGAAGGGGATCCAGGGAATCTGAGAGACCACTCCAAGTCAAGATGAAAAAAAGATCTCTCCTTGGGTATTGAATGCTGTGATGAAATTGAAGTTTACTAGAGACCTATGGGTGGGGGGGTTTGTGTGTTTTCTAATGATTGTACTTAGTGATTAATGATACTTGGTAATTGTGAATCTGAATAGGTGACTAATTGAGTTAACTGGTGGAGAGTTTGTGTATTTTCTAATAATTATATTTAGTGATTAGCGATACTTAGTAACTGATTGCTAAATAAGTGACTGATTAAGTTAACCTAGTTGCCCCATGAGTAGAAGATTGACTTGTATTCTGGGATGATTGAATGACTGAGTAAGGAGACAAACCTCCTTAGGGATAGCATTGTTCTTTTGTTCTTTGTTCTAAATACTGTGACCACTTTGGTGAAAACTAGGTGGCCATTTTAATGATAAGCTGTTGTGAACACTATATTGTGATCTTCTGTGACAAGATGTAATGTTGTAAATGTTGCATCTTGATTTGTTGTGGATGTTTTCCTTTCATTTGTTCTTGAATAAATAGAGTGTTCAGTATGCTATGTAATCAGAACCTGGAAAGCTCTTCACAGTAGCATTCTTTTGGGAAGCTGCTCTTGTGTGGCATTACACCATTGAGCTCCCCCTTTGAAAATCCAGATGTTGGTGCTTCCCTCTCTGGTAACTAACTAGGTATGGATGTAATGGTCAGACAGCTGGAAGCCTTGTCTGCTGAATTGTGTTATTTTCTGTTGTAACTTTTGTTTGTATTCTCTACAGTTCAGGGTGCTGACTTTTCCCCCTGAATTAGGTAAATGATATGTTTGTTGATTAAAATAAGATTGTTAGCCCATTTTGAGTTTCTTTCCTTTAGAAAAACAGATCCAAGAACCTGTGCTAGCAGCCGCCCTGGGTATGCTAGGGTGCTTGCTCCTACATTTGCACACCATTTCCCCCTTTTAATTACATTAACTTCCTAAAACTTCTTAAGCACAGAGAATATAGGTAAATAAACCTATGAATGTAAACAGATTTCTGAGTACAGTGAAATAAAGTAAACTACTAATAGCTAGCATTTATGTAGCACTATATATTTTATAAAGAGCTTTACCTATGTTTGTCTCACTGATGCTTATAATGAGCCTGTGAGGTATGTGTTATTATTACCCCCATTTCACAGTTGAGGAAGCCAAGAGTAAGAGGTCATGTGATTTGCCTGATATCATACAGCTAAGAAATGCCTGAGGCAGGATTGGAATTCCCAAATCCACTTTACCCTCTATGCCACCCAACTACCTTGAATGATAGATACACAGGTGTTATGCATTTTCAGCCCCTCTTCTCTCTGACTTCCATTAAACTCTGTTGGGTTTTTAGCACAATGTTGCTTTTAAGATGAGTGTAATTCATGTAAAAAAATTAAGATTCCAACATGCTTGGAGGTATTTTAATACATCCATAGAGCAATGTCACCTGCACTGGATCTCATTTTCCTTTAACCAAAACTGAGGACTTAGCTCCAGAAATCTGTCCTTATCCTGGGAACCAATTCAAACTTGTGATAATTTCCCCAAAGAATGGCCTTGCTCCTTTCCTCCCCCCCATGAGGGTACCCCCTCTTTCCCACAAACCAACACATTCTTTTGTTTTTTTCTAGTTTTAACTTTTAGATGGAAAAACACTTTGGGGGAAAAAGTGACCACATTTTTACAGTTTTAAGTTTTTTTTCATGGTTAACATAACTAGTAACAAGTATTTCAATGGTAGGATAAGAATAACAACAAAAAAGGATTGTATATAAAGGATTATATATACAACTATGAACTTCCATTCTCTATAGTTGTTTTTAAAAAAGGTATATTGGATTTAACAGGCTAGTAATAGAATTACTCTATTTGCTTGTACTTCTTTTAAACATTTTTTTCCTTTGTATATTTTAAAAATGTCATACTGATGCTCTCCTCTTTTTAAAACATCTCTATTACTACACATTTTCTCCCTTCCCCATACACCCCAAACAGAAGCCCTGTCTAGAACAAGTATAGTCAAGACAAACAAATCAACACCTTTTCAGAGTCTCAAAAGGATGGCTCATCCTGCATGTCTAGTCGAACACATCTTTTCCCAGTGAGATTTGTTAATACCCCAAGGAGAAAATATGTTCTCTAAGCATTACTCCCCTACCCCTTTCACCTCCTATTATGATTTCCTACTGGGAACTGGAAATAATAAATTCTCAACAACTCCTAAGTCAATTTATTTTCTGATGTCAAATTGTTTTTGTACGTGTAAAAGGTTATATTGAAGAAATGTGTAATTTAAAAAAGGAAGTATGTCCCAGTCATGCAGGGAGAACTAGGCATAACAGATGGCCATCCTGACAGCTATAATGGTACCCAAGGCATTCACGAGTCCCAGATAGCAGAAGAACCTTTCTTCTGAAGGTGTATTCTAGGCCCTAGACAAGAAGTTCATGGGAAGAGAAGGTAGAGATGGGTTGGGGGGGGCATATGCTGTTGGATGTCAATGACAGATCACAGACTTTTTAAAGGGTCTGACCCCTTGATGAAAAGACTCTGACCCTCTTCATTTATGGTTGTAGACCTTGGCTTAAATGCAATCGTAGGATTTAAGAGAAGTGCCTATTTATGTGGAGAAAAGGCAGTGGTGTCCAAGTACCTAGCAGGGTCTAGGCCTGAGTAGGTTCTTGATAAATACTTTGGGAATAAGTGAATGAAACCACAGACTTGTCCTAGGGCTTGACTTTGCTTTCTGTAAATCCTGTGATTGACAGAATAGGCCAAGGGGCTGGTACTGAATCTTTATTAATTCAAATGGTACCTTCTCTGCAACTGAGAGACTGAGAATTGGGTTTATTAATCCAGGTTCTGTGAATTTGTATTTTTTAAAAAAAATTTGTTAACTTTGTGTTGTTGTTTAGTCATTTCAGTTGTGTCTGACTTTTTGTGACCCTAAATTGGTGTTTACTTGGCATACACACCAGAGTGGTTTGCCATTCCTTTCTCCAGCTCATTTTACAGATGAAGAAACTGAGGCCAACAGGGTGAAATGACTTGACTAGGGTCACATACCTAGTAAAGGTCTGAGGCCAGATTTGAATTCAGGAAGAAGAATCTTATTGCAAGCCTAGGACTCTATCCATTGTACCAATGGATAGAATTCATTGTCTTTGTAATTCCTTGTATTTTATTTTATGCATTTGAAAAATTTATTCTGAGAAGGGGCCCATAGACTTCATCAAACTGCTAAAGAGGTCCAACATACAAAAAAGGTTAAGAATTATCTTGAAGAATTGCCCAGAGCACTGAGAATTAAGCCTAGAGTCATGTAGCTAGTGTGTCAGAGGCAGGAATTGACCCCAGGTCCTTCTCATTCCAAGGCTAGCTCTCACTTGAAGAGCTACACACATGCAGAAACATGTGTGTATACACAGACACATACATACTCATGTAAATATGTATATATACATGCACACACATATGCATGTATATTTATAGATACATATATACACACATATACATATATTTATACATATATATCTATCTAGGCAACTAGGTGACACAGAGGATAGAATGGCATGCCTGAAGTCAGGAAGACTCATCTTCATGAGCTTACATACAGCCTCAGACACTTACTAGCTGTGTGACCCTAGACAAGTCATTCAACCCTGTTGGCCTTAGTTTTCTCATCTGTAAAATGAGTTGGAGAAGGAAATAGCAAAACACTCCAGTATCTCTGCTATGGAGTTTCTGACTTGACTGAAATGACTGAATAACATACATCTATATATACACATAGACCCACACCTGTGCATACACACATGTGTGTATCTATATACATACATAGACACACACGAGTGTTGTGTGTATCTCCCCCACAGGGTTCAGTGTTAGACTGAATAATTAACATTTCCCCAGTAAACCAAGCACCAGACCGTTCCCCAGCCCTCATCTCCTGTCTTGTAGTAGTGCTTGGTCTGTCTTTATAGGCACTGTACTCCCTGTGTCTCTTTGTTCAATGATGGAGGCGGAAAAAATTACCTATAATTTGTTCTTTACCCAGGCAAGTCATGCTAAGTCATGATGAGGATGTTGCTGTGGTCCCAATCACCTACTGTTTTATAGCCTCCGTGACTGTTTTTATGAAGCCTATAACATTTATAACAGTGCTGTTGTGCTGATCCTAGCCCTCATCTCAGCAGAACAATATTACAGAGTCAAGTCGATTCCAATTTGGGGATGGGAATGTTGTTGGTGACAAAGAGGTAAAAGGGAATCATACCAAGCCTGATTCTGTCCTCTGGACCCCATCATCAAGAGATGTAGGAATTTCCTTTGGATGTCACCATCCTCTATGAATTTTCCAGGTTCCTTCTGACACAATGGAAAAGTTCTTATGGCGACCAGAGGGCTGCCATTTAAGATGATACTTTTGTAAGCCTTTCATGAGTCATAAGGTGCCCAGGACAAGGGTGATCTCTGTACCCAGACGTGAGATTTGGAGAGAGGCCTTGTGTTTGCAACACACTCACTTTTCAAACAAGAAAGTTTAGCCAGAAGCTTCAGTTATTGGCTAAAGCTCCATGGCAGAAGGAAGAGTCAGGTGGATGGGTGTGGAAGAGACAAAACTATCTAGGCTGAAGCCATGGTCCTCAGCATTTGACTCATGTGTCTGCATACTAATGTTACATTCTTTATTATCCACCTGGCTTTTCATATTTCTAGGCTATGCTTTGGGAATTTGTAGATTAGGTAGTTTGGAAACCAAGCAAATGAACCCTCCTCTCCCTTAAACTCCTTCCCATCTTTTCTTACTTTTTCAATCCCCAAATAAAACTGTGGATACCAGCAGCTAAATTTTAAACTCCTATATAGAATTTAAAAAATCTTTTGTTGTTTAGTAATTTTTGAGTCATGTTTTATCCTTTGTGACCCCATTTGAGTTTTTCTTGGAAAAAGATACTAGAGTGGCTTGCCATTTCTTTCTCCAGCTCATTTTACAGATGAGGAAACTGAGGCTTACATGGGAAACAGGGTTACATGACTTGACTAGGGCCACACATCTAGTTAAGTGTCTGAGGTGGGATTTGGATTCAGGATTCTTCTTGCCTATAGACTTGGTACTATATTATGCCACCTGGTTGTCATATGATACTAAAATAATACTCAAAAGGGATGGAGTTATATACAGAATGCATAGAGGAAATTTCTAAGCTTAGTGTTTTTTATTTTGTTTGCCTTTTGTCCTTCATGCTTAGAGCATTGTGCTGAGCTCTGGTGAAGACAGAAAGATTAGATGAGGTACTCTCATGGAGTTTACAGTATACAGCCAGGGTATTCATACAATGTTGCTTTCATTTATCAGATAAAGAAGACTGAGGCTCAAATGATTTGGTCACACAGTTGAGACTTGAAGCCAGGCTTGCTGACTCTAGATCCAGTACACTGTCAAGAACACCACAATTATCTTCATATCAATAGAATCACAGTACTTTAGGGACAAAAAACCCTATTTAGTCCAAATTTTTCATTTTATGCTTGAAGAAATGGAGGCTGGGGTAGGTTAAGTAGTTTTTCTCAGCATCATATGCTAAATTGGTAGTTGACCTGGGGCTTGAACTTGACTCTTTTGGCTTCCCAGAAGTTTTGCACCTTGCGCTCCTTCAAGTGGTATACATGAAATGGCCAACTCTTGACGCTACTTAATAATAAATAACGGACAAAGCATGAAGAGGATAATGATGATCTCAGAATATTGGTGATGCTTCATCCTTTTCCAGGGCCATTACTGAATATAGGTTTGTGGGTTCTGATCTTTATAGCCTTTAAAATAAGACTTCTGGTAGGTCCCATGACTCCAGTCATTGTTTTGAATGCAATATGTATTCTTGAATTTAAAAGCAGATGCCAGATTAATTTGGATTTCATATAGCAAAACTGAGAGGGGCATGCAGAAGCTTAGGTCATATCCACCAAGATGAGCACCTCCAACTGTATGAGATCTGGAGGCATAAGGTTCCCCCCCATGCACAAATTGAACAAATACGTGTTTCCACAAAACCATTCCATCTGGGGCCCTACCTGGTTTCAGTTCTACAGAGCAAGATTCCCTTCCTAGTCTCTTTAAGTCTCACCATCATGCTGCCAACTCAAGCCTTGATTACCACCACCTCCCTCAGCCTCTTCTCTCCCTTATGATTGAAGATGTGGAGCATGGAGTACTAAACTCCTCCCAATGCCTTCCTTTATAGAGGACAGGGAGCTGGACTCTCAGCTCTCTCCTCTTTTCATCTGCTGTCTGCCCAAGTCCAATTCCACTCAACAAGATGCTCCATCTCCCTGACTTTCCTGCCTCCTTTTGTGTGTTTTCTCCTCCCATTGGATTGTGGGCTCCTTGAAAACAGGGACTATCCTTTTAATAATTGTCTCCCCACTGTGCTTAACATAGGGCCTGATACACAATAGGTGCTTAATAAATGCTTTTTGGTTTCGACAAAGAGGTCTTTGATCATAGGTATACCTGTCCAGCATCTGATTCTATCACCTGGAGCCATGTTTTGGCATGGTAACTAATGCAGTTGGGTAGAATGGCTTTCCATCCTATTCCATTCTTCAAAATTGGCCAGTTTCAGCCCTGATTGCAAAGTGTAGGGCAAGATGGGTCTTTTTTGGAGCATCTCTTATGTGAGGCAGATTATTGATATTATCCAATGATAGGTAATAGATTAGGTACAAAGGCAGATAATGATGAAATAGGGATAGTAAGGCTTCTTTGGCACTTCCTGGTGCCATTATACAGCATCAAGTCTCTATTTTCTGTTTTTTTTTTTTTTTTTTTTTTTTAAGATAAGGCTTCTTGTTAGTTTATATTTGGTGCTTTCAATGCCTCCAGTTTCTATTATGAATGTAGGGTAAATGGTTTAAATGTCCTTTGTCTTAATCTGGAGGTGACCTGTGACCCTGAGGATAATTTGGAACTCTCTTGGGGCATGAGTTTCAGTTATTCCAGTAATCTGGATCAAATTCAGTTTGACATTTATTCAGCACCTACCATGTGTAAGAAATCATGCTAGGCTCTGGGGAAACAAAATGGAAATAACAGCAATCCCTACCTCCCAGGCTTGGTGTGAGGATCAAATGGGACAGTCTGTAAAGCACTTAGCATGTGCCTGGTACATAGTAGGCACAATACAGATGTTTTGTTGTTGTCATCATCACCGTTGACACTTTGTTTAGCCTTTCCACAGTCTATGGGCCTCTCCTTTGTTTCCAGTTCTTTGCTACCACACAAAGTGCTGAATGGCTGACATTTATGTGGTTTCCCATAGTTTGTATAAAACAAATGTCATCTTATTTGTTTTGCAGCACCACCTACAGGTACAATTACCTCCATTTTACATGTCAGGAAATTAAGGCTTAGAGAGGTTAAGTCACACAGTTAACAAGTATGAAAGATAGGATTGGTGCTTTGGTCTTATTTGACCCTGAGAACAATGCTCTTTCCACTAGGGAGCCTTGCCTTTCAATCTGAAATAAGAGGTGGACTCTCATTTTCTGACCTGCTTCTGAGAGTAAAGAGATTGCTTAGAGCTACCTTCTAGTACAGCAGTTCTCAACCTGTGGGTTGCAACCCTTTGGGGGTCAAATGGCTCTTTCGCAAGGGTCACAGGGGTTGCCTAAGACCATTGGAAAACACATATTTCCGATGGTCTTAGGAACCAAGACACGGCTCCTCTATCTATCTCCAGGAGGGTCCACCCACATGCAGATATGCCCACATATGAGTATTAAAGGGTCGCGGCATTAGGAAGGTTGAGAACTACTGTTCTAATAGCTAGTTGATTCTGAGTCACAACAAAAGCCAGGAGCAAATTATCAGGCCAATAAGCTGTTCAAGCTATTTCCCCATCATATGAATTACTTGGCTTCAATGAAAATGACCTCAAATGATGACCAAACCCTAAAGCTTCCAAAGCACTATGAACTAAACTGTTTCATCTAGGAATTTCATCCATTCCAGCCACATTGAAAATCTTGTAGCAGAGTCTGCCTGGATATCATCATCATCATCATCATCATCATCATCATCATCATCATCATCACCATCATCACCATCACCATCACCATCATCATCACCATCATCACCATCATCATCATCACCATCATCATCATGATGACCATCACCATCATCATCATCACCATCATCACCATCATCATCATCATCATCACCATCATCATCATCTGTAAGGGTCACAAACAGGTGCCAGATTGCAAGTGGTAATGTTGAGGCACAGGGATGTGTTTGAGGCCTGGGAATTAGTTGGGTCACTTGGAAGTCAGAGCATATTGCACTGTCCCTGGCCAGGGGATATTGCATTGCTCAAGACTTTCTTACTTGGGATACCTGAGGTTCTCGACTGATGTCTCCACACCCTGGGGTCTTCATGCCCTTGTGATTGCACTTCCCTTCTCACAATTTACCTCCCCTCTCTCAATCCCGCTCAGCTGGGCTGGGTCATGTGTGGTGTGTGGATCTGGGGTAGACAAAAGGATCCAAGCCTTAGAGGGGCAGGCAGCCTTAGAGTCCTGCTTGTAAGGCTTCCAGGGTGTGACATCAATAAACCCTCTTAACATCTACCCTCCAGCGTTACTTTCTTTAAAGAAAAAAATGCCAGCATTGTCTCCATTGTAAAGGTAAGTACCTGCTGCCCCTTAGGGCAAGGCTGCCGACCCTGACAATCATGATCATCCATCATTTCTTTTCTTCAAGACTTGGTCTCCCTATCTCACTGGGGTTGGAAGTGAGGAGGTTCCTCATGATCCCAATTACACTCTGAGCATGAGAGGTTTGACTTCCCCTTTTCTGATCTGGGTCATGGTTGTCCTTTGCCCTCAAAGAGCTTACAATAATATATCAGAGGAGACAACATTTGAGTAATGTTAATCCAAAATAACACATACAAAGTACATCTGAGCATACTATGTAGAATCGAATGGCAGCAAGATTATTATAAACTTGGGTGTGTAGAGTAAGCATGGAAGGCTTCAAGGAGGAGGTCACATTTGAGTTTCATTTACTCATAAGGAAAGGATTATAGAGAGATAAGGGAAATGACAGCATCTTAGAGAACTGTCCACATCTCAGGAAGTGCAGAAAAGTTTGTGAAGGAGAAAAAAAAAGGAAACAAAAGTAGACAGACCAGGAGAGTGGGGAGCAGAATTGAAGCCAAAGGAAGAGTGTTTTAAGGAAGAAGGGCTGTTAAATTATTTCAAATGCCTTAGAGAAGTCAGAAGGGTAAAGACTGAGAAGACCTTTTGGGTCTGGTCATTAGCGAGCCTCAAGGGAACAAGCAGTGCATAAGACAATGAAGAATAATAGCTAACATTTATATGTTTGTAATAGGTCTTACATATTTATTAGCTCATTTGATCCTCCTGACATTCTTGTGAGGTTGGTGCTATTATGTCCTCATTGTACAAATAAGGAAATGGAGTCTCCAAAAGACTGTGATCTGGCCAAGATCACCCAGTCAGGGTTTAAGCTTTGGTCTCTATATCCAATATTTTCTTCCCACTGCACCACTAGTTTCTGCAGAGTGTTCAAGACAAAGGGTTTTTGCAGATGTTACTCTCTAGGAGGAAAAGAGAAGATTTTCTAGATGATGAGAGAAATCATTATTTTCTATTATATTAATAACGCATTATCAATTAGGATCCAGGCTTCCTCATTCAGGGACCAGCTCCTCTAGGTCAGTCAGTCAGTCTCTGAAGGATATGTCTGATAGAGGAGATTGCTCTGCTATTCCAGTATTGGCGCCCACATCTTGGGCAGGACTCCACCCAACTAGGAGACCTTACTTCTGTGTTTAGAGTATAAACAGAATCTATTCTAGGTGAATTTTTGTCCCAAAGCAATGAACTCATGCCATTATACCCCACCATTGGAGTTTAGGATGACCCAGTTAAGGAAGGAGAAAAGCAATTAGAGTGGGCTGGGAAGTGGTCTGGATACAGATGAATTCTTTTGTTCAGATTGCTAGAAGTGACCGAGTGTCATGATCAAGCCATGCTCTCAGCAGGAGGAACTGAAGACTTTTGTCCCACCCCCTCATTAACTTTACCAGTCAGGGTTGATTTTCACCTGTAAGGGGTACCCCCTTTTCTAAAAGTCTATCAAGATTTCCAATATCTTCATGTTTTTTTCCTTTGGTTAGTAAAGAAACCACTGGCCATCAATTTATTGATTATCAACTAGCCTAATTAATAAATTGATTATTAATTACCCAGAAACTTTGTCTCAAGTTTTTTATTTGTCACAATGACAAGTCTTCTTAGGTGCTCCTAAATTCACCCTACTGGGTCACTGTATGGGAGTAAGTTTAAGAATGAGGGTTTAATAAAACAGATAGGGGATTAGAGTTTACCCCCTAATAAGTTTCTGTCCTATTTACTCTCTTCTGAAAAATTCAGCAGTTATCAAGAGAAGACAAAAATATGTGAAATCTCTTTTAGTTCCACCCTATCCCTGGCCAAGGGACACAAAAAAAATGTTATTTGCTAAACTTGACCTCACACTCCTCTTTGCCTTGGGGTTTCTTTTCTCCCTGGCAGTCCCAAAGACAGCTTTGTGGCTGGGTTGTTGAGGCCTGAATCAGAACAAATAAAATCCTTTTCATGTAAAAGCAAGAGTGAGAAGACCCATGTTCTCCAAGGAATGTTCCAGCATATATTAATGTAATAATGTTTTCCATCATCTGGAGAATTGGATCAGTTAATGGCCACTGTACTTCTGCCCAAATAAGTCTGGGTACATTTCAGTTTTGGAAAACATGGTTCAATGGCTCAATTTCCTGCCAATCACTGTCATCATGAGCTGGGTATGCTGAGTTTCTGACAATGGATATTTGCTCTATCTGGCATTGGTTAAAGAAATGTTGACATCCTTAGCTCCTGTAAATGACCTGCCCATCCTGATCCTCTTCCAGACCTAAAATACTGCAGATGCTGCCCAGCTCTGAGTCTATTTATAGCCCTCTAATATATACACAGTGAAGTGGTTTAATACTAATGGAGTGCTCAATTAGTGTCTGTCCTTGGGAAAAAGACACCAAACCAGATACGCTTCTTTCTGCTTGAGTTCATTGGTTGTTCAGGTGGAAGGTCCCATCTTAAAAATAAACTTGTTGAAATGTGAGACCCCAGACAGTCTGGGCAAATATTTCTTCCTATTGTCAAAGTAAGTTCTAGAGTTGAATGTTTAATAATAAAGACGTAATGCATATAAAGTGCTTTGCAAATCTATATAAAAGTATTGTATAAATGTCAGCTATTGTATCCAGGGGAAGACATAAGAGTGGAAAGGAAACTGGAACTCAAATCAGTCAAGATCTTGGCTTCAGCCCTGCTTCTGACCTTGGGCAAGTACTTTAACCACTCATCAGCCAAATGAGACTAATGATACTTGCATAGCTACCTCACAATGTTTGATGATTAGTTTTATTACTATCTGTCTAATGGAAAAACCACAGTGAGTTGTTAAATCTCTTCTTTAATATAACCTTGCAAATAAATACCAACACGCAAGCTATCAACCCCCAATGGTCAAATTATCTAATAATCCTCCTCTTCCTAGAAAGCACATGGCTAACTATCCACAAATAACTTTTGAGTGAATGAATTAGTCATTCTTTTAAAAATTACAGAGGGTTCCGTGAAGATTTCAGTATAAATGAAATAGACAAAATGATATAGATGAATTTTGTCTTTGTCATTTCTATCCTTTCCTTTATCCAAGATCTTTTCTACCCTGTAAAAACTAACCCAATTAATCTATCTGTCATCAAGTATTTAGTAAGCCCTACTGTGTGCCAGATGCTGTGCTGGGGACAGAAATACAAAGAATGAAACAGTCTTTATTCTTAATGAACTTACAATGGAGCAGATACATATATAAATGTATATAACCTAAATGTTACTTAAATGTATGTAACCTAAATGTAACCTAAATATAAAGAGAATAAAAATATATACGAAGTAGTTAAGTAAAAGTTGCAGGATGGCGATCAAGAAAGGCTTTATGCAGATGGCACCTAGGCTTTAATCTTAAAGAAGAGAGCGATTCTGTGAGGTAGAAGCAAAGAAGGAGAGGTCTTTTAGACTTAAGAGCAAGCAGTGCAAAGGTATAGAAATTATAGAGGGAGTGACATTAAGGAGGAACAGAGAGATCAATTTGACCTCATCCCAGAGTGAAGAAGAGGGAATGATGCTGTGTGATGCTGGAAAGGTAGTTTGAGACCAGACTGCGTAGGACTTTAAAAGCTAAACAGAGGTTTTATGTTATAGAGAATAATGATGATGATGATGATGATGATGATGATGATGATGATGATGATGATAATAATAATAATAATAATAATAATGATAATTCAGCTTTACATTGTGCTTTAAGGTTTGCAAGGTGTTTTACATAGGGGATCTCATGTGATCCTCACTAGAGTCCTGTAAGGATTATTGGGTAAGAACTAGAGTTAATTTTGAAAGAGAGTCACACAGTCAGATCTGAACTTAAGGGAAATCACTTTGGTAGTTGAAGGTGGATTGGAATGGCAGGGGGCTTGAGGAAGGGAGAACAGTTAGCAGACTATTGTAATAATCTAGGTGAAAGATTGCAAGGGCCTGGACTAAGGTAGTTGCTCTGCAAATGGAAAGAAGGGTCAGAAATGATAGATGTTTTGATAGTAGAAAGACATGGCAATTGATTAGATGTGTTTGGTGAGGGAGATTTAGGAGTAAGGTTAATGATTTTATGGACTTGAGGCAGAAATAAGGGAATTTGGAAGAGAGAAGGGCTTAGAGGAAAAGCAAATAAGTTTGATTTTAAATGTGTTGAACTTAGAATGTCTCCAAGAAATAAAGTTTGAAATGTTTGCTAGGAATTTGGTGATCTGGGACTAAAGATTTGGGCTAGATATGTAGATCTGGGAGCATAGAGAAAATAGTTAAACCCATGGGGGGAGAGAAAAAGGGAGGGGGGGGAGAGAGAAAATGAGAGAAAATGAGAATGAGAATAAGAATATAGAAGGGATGAGTATATAAAGTTCTTGGGAAACACCCATAGTCAGGAGGAGTGATGTGCATAATGAAAAAGGAGGGAGATGAGAAGTTCATTTACACCAATGTATTAATAACTGACAACAGCTTAAAGTGTTATTCTTTCTTAGGGTACTTTCCAATGATCAGGTTCAAAATTTTAAGCTAAATGAATGAAGCTATAATAGAGGAATTTCAGGCATCTGGTAGTTGATAGGAAAAGTATTTTCTTGGAGTCAGTGGGAACTTCTTAGTATTTTTATTATTTCATCACTAACCCCACCAATGCCTAAGGACTGCTCTGATGAGAGGGACTATAGCAAATGAAAAGCAGGAGCTGTTCACTGTAAAATCAAGAATAGGTTGGAATACCAAGAGGCCCATGCTCTAATCTTGAAGTGTGTGATTTACCCCCTTGCCTCAGGTTCCAAGTCTCTAAATTGAAATTAATCATCCTACCTTGGCCCTACCAAATAGATTGTCATGAGAAATAGTAGAGGAAAAAAACAGCCATAAGTCACTATTCACAGAGATGATTTAAATGCCTAGCCCTCTTGCTGTCTGTGGGTTTCTGACTGAAGATTCAGTTGTTTATGTTTTTCCTCCCATTTCTTCTTCCATAGTGGCACATGGTGGCAATTTCTAAATTCTGGTTTTCATGTGGTCTATGGAGTTAGGGAATTTGTGAAATGACATCACACAGGAGAACCAGTGGGGAAAAAGTAAGGAACAGTGGCGTTAATGGAAAGGTGAACCATGGAAACAATCTGTAAGGAGAAAAGGAATAAAAAGCATGATCAAAAATTGGATGGTAAGTAAATATATGAAAGCAAGATAAGTGATGTGAGATGTTTCACTAGTAAAAAAAAAAAACACCTCTGGACTGAAATCAGAAGAGTTGTCGTCTTGATGGTGAAATTTACTAGCTGCATGTCCTTTGACGTGTTGCCAAGATCACAGGAATTATAGCTGAGAGATACCTTAGAAATCATCTGATTTAAGCCTTTTATTTTACAAAGGAGGAAACTGTGGGCAAGCAGTCCAAGGTCAGACAGAAAATAGATGGCAGTGTTGGGAGTCTAAGCCAGGTCCTGTGACTCAAGCATCAGTGGTCACTTTGTTAACTCTTTTGAATCAATTTTCCTCTTGTAGGAAGGGAGGATCATAATTGTATTACTTCCCTTACTTGGGGTTGAGGAAATTGCTTTGCAAATCTTGAATTGCAATTCAAAAGTGAGTTAAAAATTATCATCAAGATTCTGTGGATTTTTTTGCCCTTTTAAACAGGTTCTCAATGTGACTTTTCTGAATATTACTCAATGCAACAAGCTATATGTGTTAGTGGGAAAGGGTGAGTGATGGGTGATACAAGGTAAAATGTTTGTTTCAGAACCGATCTGGTTCTTCCTAAGGCAGTGGTTCTTAACCTTCCTAATGTCAAGACCCTTTAATACAGTTCCTCATGTTGTGGTGACCCCCAACCATAGAATTATTTTCATTGCTACTTCATAAGTGTAATTTTGATACTGTTATAAATCTATCTGATATGCAGGATGTATTTTCATTGTTACAAATTGAACATAACCCACAGGTTGAGAACTGCTGCCCTAAGGTGTGTGTGTTCTGACAGTGTACCTGGGGGTAAGCAAAAACAGGTATGGGTGGACATGAACCAATGAAGTAATCATGGGGAACAAGGTGGATGGAAGAAAGGGAAGAGACTACCAGCAGGAACTAAGGAGAGCCCAAGGACATAGAAGGGCATCTTGTACCTGGAGTCAAGAAGATACAATTCAAATCCTGCCTCAGACACTTACAAGATGTGTGACCCTGGGCAGGTCACTCAAACTCTCTGTGCCTCAGTTTCTTCATTGGAAAAAAAAGAATTGGATGATGATAATAGAATGTATCTCAAAGAGGATTGTGAGGGTCAAATTAAATAATGGATGTAAAACACTCCAGGCTAAAAGAAAGAAAATACAAATAGTTACAGATCTAGAAGCCCCTGGTATAAACACACAATGGAAACTCATATGAGAATGGAATATGTGCAGCAGGATATCAAACTATAGCCATCTAGATTTGTCTACACATAATATTAAAATATTTCTTTAAAGACAATAAACTAAAACAGAATGAAGCATCCAGTAGTAGGAGATATTTGTAAAAGTGCTTATCACATGATCTGGTATATGGTAGGCATTTAATAAATGCTTATTCCCTTTCCTTTCCCTTGGCCATGAGCCATATACCTACCATTTATTTTAGACCTCGTCAGCCTGTTCATAACTAGGCTGATGTGAGCCTATGAGTTTTGGAAATTCAGAGTTCTGTTCACTAACCAACCCCTTGCTTTCTCCCTTGCTATTTTTCTCCCTCCCTCTTTCCTGTTGCTTCTTCCTCCCTCCCTCTTCCGTCATGGCCATTCCTCCTGCAAGCAATTAAGGAATGTAGGCAATAAGACACAATCTCCAGCTGCTATCTGACTCATGCTATTCAGTAAAGCTGGTCAGCAATCAATGGGCTTAGGCAAAGGACAGAGTGAGATTCTTATAGCTAATGCTTTGCTGTCTAAGACCCTATAATGGTAAGGAAGTCTAACTCCTTCTGGCTTTGCCTAGCCCATTGCTCGTGGAGTAGGATGTAGGCATGAATCATCAGCCAATAGTTAGAATTTATCAAGCACTTACTATGTGCCAGGCTTTGTGTTAAGGGCTGGGGATACAAAGAAAAGCAAAAGCAGATTCTGTTCTGACGGAGCTCCCAGCCAGGGCACAGAGTGTAAGGTGCTGAGCTTTCTACCTTGCTTCTTCTTTCTCTGCTCTTCAGTTCAAGTTACCATTAACTGAGAGGCATGTGCCGTTCCCACTGTGTCATTGACCTTGCATATTGTATCTTCCTCTTCCTGCCATGATTTATTAATTCCATTTGTGTTCTTGTCCTCCACCTGAAGCCAAAGCCTCTCTGTTCCAAGTGGTGGAAGAAGGTCAGAGCAGAAAGGGAGCTATAAATACACATAGAGAACTTCCAGGAAAGGGGGAGGCCAGTGGGGAAAGGGCTTTCTTGACTGGCAGAGAATGAATGGTACCCATGAGATCTCATAAGAAATTGTATCTATGGTGGGTTGAGCTCCTCAGGCTTTGGAAGAAAAATGATCTTGGCTCTGGTTGCCTGGTTCCAAATGGCTTCTGAAAACACTCAGGTATTAGTTTATCAAGAGAAATTTCCCATTTACTTTATCAAGATCATTGATAGCCCTGCTTCACAGCTGGGCTCAGAGAGGTTTCCTTCCTTACTGCATCCTCTTTCTTCTTTATTTATCTTGAAGACTTGATTTATTTTGGTATTATAGGAAAGAAGGAAGACATCTGGTAATATCATTTTCAAGCAAAGATGGAGAACATCTGCCAAGAATTCTTACCCTTTTCCTCCTGGCCCAGCTTTGACCTCTCAGCCTCACCTCAGCAGCAGTAGGAAATCTACAGGGGATGACATCTGGGCTACTGAATCCTTCCTGCCATGTTTTATTCATTTATTGGGTAGAGTTTAAATAGAAGGTGGAAACAATTTAAGATTTTCTTGAGAAAACAAGTGAAAATTTAAGATACATCACTTTACCATTGTTTAGGGGGCTGTTTTTAATTCTCAGCATTTTATTTGTGGGAAGAGGGAAGTAGAATAGTTTTGTTGTTCAGGACCTAGTTTTCCATCATTTTCATTTTAAGGAATGACCTATTGTGTTAACATGACAATGATAATGAAAGATGAGAGCAGAACCTGGGGTTGGAGGGATATTTTTATTTTTCAGGAGAGATTGAAGACTGATGAAAGAGGGGTGATGGTAGAGGAGGCTGGAGAAGACAGAATGGGTTGGGTTCACTTGTGCTGCAGAGTAGCTTGCTTTGCCAAGGAGAAGGACCACTTCTCCATGGGAGACGGGTGAAGGGGAAGCTAACAGTGGAAGGCATATGAGGGATGAGATATGATGAGGAGAGGAGAACTCACAATGCATAGGACAATCTAGCAAGAGTTCAAGAAACATTTGACTTAATGGAAGGATTTCTAGCAACCAGATTGTAATATTAGCCACAAAATTCAGCTTGGAATTTGTCTCTTTTAGCACCAAACTTAAAAATTTAGGCTATGGTACAAATTGTTCTAAATGCCAGCAGATACTTCCCTGACTTTTAAAGAGGGAATATAGTGAATATAATGCATTTTTTTTAAAAAAAAAAGTATAAATTTAATAGCTGTCTGAAAACTATCAAACAACATGCTACAGTGGAGAGTCTTTTTGTGTATCAGTTGGATTAGACGTCCACCGAAATCTCTGCCTACTTTCAAATTCTGTGATTTTGATGTGAAATACACATAAAAAAGGGAGCAAAATTTGATTCAAAGCCATAACCAAAGTTATGACAAAATGAATTAAGAAAAAATAAAAAGGAACATTAGGGGCTATTATTATCCCTATTTGTAGATAAGGAAATTGAGGCTCATTTAATGTCTATGTGTTTCACTTTCCTTATTTGTACAATAATGGTATCTGTAGCATCTCTCTTGCAGGGCTGAGAGAAGGTATGCCAAATTGCTTGCAAGCCTTAAAACACTATATAGATGTTAGCTCTAAATGTTATATAAATGTTAATAACATTGATGTTTGATATATATGATAATAACTAGATAAATGGTAATATCAGGCAGCACAGTGTAATGACCAAGAACAGATCCTGGAGTAAGTGTGACCTGGGCTCAAGTTCTACATACTAGTTACATACCTATGCTACATACCTTTTCATTTATCCTCAAACCCTCCCCAGTCCTCTCTCTTCCCATCCACTTACCTGACTACCTTGCTTCATATTTTAAAGAAGAAATGAAGTCCATTCACCATTATCTCCCTTTTCTCCCCTCTTCCTCATCTCACATCGCTCATATGCCTTCTGCTACTATCTCCTTTTTCATCTTTGCCTCGTGCAGGAAAGGGGACTTACTCTTTTGCCAAGCCTAACTCTTTCACCTGTTCAAGTGGTCTCATTCCATCCCATCTCCTCCAGTTGTGTGTCCCCTCTGTCATCTGCCCCCCATTGCCTATCTTCAAACTCTCCTTGTCTATTGACTCCTTTGCTTCATCCTAACATGTACGTCTCCCCCATCCTTGAAAAAACCCTCACTCCATCTTTCCATTCCCACTATCATCCTATATCTTTTCTCCCTGTTGTAGCTAAACTCTTTGAAAAGACCATCTGTAAGAGGTGTCTTCACTTTCCCTCCTCTCACTCTTTTAACTCTCTATGATCTGGCTTCCAGCTTCATCATTCCACTAAAACTATTCTTTCCAAAGTTACCAATGATCTTTTAATTGCCAAATTCAGTGGTCTTTTCTCAATCCTCATTTTTTCTTGACCTCTCTGCAGCATTTGACACTGTCGATCATTCTCTTCCTCTTGATCCTCTCTTTTCTCAGGGTTTTTGGGGCACCCCTCTCTCCTGGTTTTCCTACCTATCTGGCCACTCCTCATTCTTCTTTGCTAGATTCTCATCCCTCTAGCCATAGGTAGCCCATAGAGTTCTGTCCTTGACTCTCTTTTCTTCTCCCTTTATAATACTTCACTTTGTGATCTCATAAACTTCCCTGGGCTTAATTGGCATTTCTATGCTGATAATTCTCAATCTAACTCTCCTGACCTAACCTCTTTGCTGTCTTCTGGTCTGACATCTCTAACTACCTTTCAGAATCTCAACCTGGATGATTAGTAAGCATCTTAGACTCAGTATGTCCATAACTGAACTCATTATTTTTCCCCCTTTCCATAATCCCTATGACTGTTAAGGGCAACACCATCCTCCCAGGCCCTCAGGCTTGCAATATTTAAGTCATCCTCAATTCATTATTTATCATCGCACCCCTCACCACGCCATTTCCA
The DNA here is from genome assembly GCA_028646515.1 of Pseudochirops corinnae. NCBI lineage: Eukaryota > Metazoa > Chordata > Mammalia > Diprotodontia > Pseudocheiridae > Pseudochirops > Pseudochirops corinnae. The sequence goes on from CM053585.1 coordinate 525,951,006, forward strand.
ATGTTGCCAGGATTCAATTTATTTGACCTTGCAATAATTCTCCTATACACCTCCTTCTCTGCTTTGACCCTGACAACACCCTGATGCTGGCTCTTACTCATCTTATGATTTGACTACTGCAACATCCAGCTGGTGGATCTGCCTGCCTCAAGTCTCTCCCTACTCCAATACATTCTCCATTCTTCAACCAGAGTGAATTTTCTAAAGTACATTTCTGACCATGTCACCCTGTACTCAATAAACTCTAGGGGCTCCATATTGCCTCCAGGATGAAATACAAAATCTTCTGTTCAGCATTCAAAGACTTTCATAACCCAGCACTATCCTATCCCCACCTTTCCAGTCTTCTTACATCTTACTCCTTTATTCAGTGACACTGGTCTACTTACTGTTCCTTGAAGAATGTATTTCAATTTTCAGCTTTGGGAATGTTCTCTGCCTCTCCCCCATTCCTGGAATTCCTTCTCATCTTTACTTACTGACCTTTTTGGCTTTCTTTAAGTCCCAGATAAAATATTAATTTCTATAGGAAACCTTTCCCAGCTCTTCTTAAATTTTGTGCCTTCCCTCTATTATTTTCTGACTATTTTGTCTATAGATTGTTAGTGCATATTGTCTCTCCCATTTCATTTGTGAGCTTCTTGAGGGCAGGGACTGTTTTTTTTTTTTGCCTCTTTTTGCATCTCTAGTGCTTAGCACAGTGCCTAGTACATGTTAGCAATTAATATTTATCAGTTGATTGATATTGGATGTGTCTGTATGACTTTGGGTAAGTCACTAAGAGTCTCAGTACCCTAGGCAACTTTCTAAGGACATTATTAGCAGAAAAAATACTGATCTGCTTTGATAGAGGGACTGTTTCTCTGGGTTGTCCCTAAACTTTTGAAATGCTATTTTTGATTTAAAAAATACTTTTATTACTTCTCTTTGTACTGTAGGACCCAGGATTTACATTTGGAATTGATTGGCAAGACACGTAGGGGTGGAAATCTCTTATTTATTTATTTAATTTAATTTTTTTTGCTTTTTGGAGGGGGAAGGTAGGACAGTTGAGGTTAAGTGACTTGCCCAAGGTGACATGGTTAGTTTTTATGTTAAGTGTCTGAGGTCGGATTTGAACTCAGGTCCTCCTGACTCCAGGGCCGGTGCTCTATTCACTGCACCACCTAGCCACCCCTAGGGGTGGAAATCTTGCTCCATAGAGAATGCAAGTAGGTATCTTGCCCCCAAATATGAGGGTTGTTTGAATATATTCAAAGAGACCTTTCTGACAATTGCTAAAAACAAATTCATTGGGAAATTTTTT
>CM053585.1:525952411-525962644 GCA_028646515.1 Pseudochirops corinnae
CCTACAATTTGTGTGTGTGAGAGAGTGAATGTTTTGAACACTTGGTTTGTCAATAAGGGGAACATCTGGAAGCAGTGTGTTATGTCTTAATATGTAGCTTGGTAAATATCACCGAGTCTTTTTTTGCTTCAATGACAGCAGCCCAGCTGTTCCAAGAGATTTGATCTAATTTAGGAGAAGGAAATCATATATGATAGAGATCAAACTAAAAATACATAACAAGGACAGATAAGATTATTACATCAAGGAGCTTTTTAATAGCACAGGAGGGGAAAAATACTAGCTAACACCTAGAAAGAGCTTTACAGCTTGTAAGACTAAACATTATTTCATTAACCCTATTATATATAGGAGGAGACTGAGGCTTAGCTTAGAGTATTTGAATGAGTTGACCTTGATCGCACAGCTAGGGAGTATCTGAATTTGGAATCCAACCCTATTTGATTCAGCTTTCCGATCACTTCATCATCCTTCTTTCCTCTGTGAAGAAGAACATTTTACAGTCTTTTATAGTGAGCATTTAACAGAACTGTTTCTATTTGAGTACTAGAAATTGTTTTGGGTGCAAGAGATTCAGAAGGGGTTTAGTGTTTATGGGAAATGGTTTGCAACGTTGTGTTATGTGACCCAGGAAAAGTTGTCTTGCTACTTCCTGAGTCAGTTCCCACAGCTGCGAAAGTTAGAGGGAAGGTATGTGCCTCTTACTTGAAGAACAAGTGAATAAATGCTTTTTAACATGGTGAACTCCTGGAGAGTGAACTAGCAAATACTGAATTGACTCAAATAGTTAATTGTGATACTTCTGTCTCTGAATCCTTGTCTCTCTCTGTCCCTCTGTCTCTGTTTCTTTGTCTCTCTCCCTCTGTCTCTGTTTCTTTGTCTCTCTCCCTCTGTCTCTGTCTTTCTCTAAAGACATAGAACATCTCAACAGATGAGCCAATAGAATACTGCCAAGCTCCTACTCATACACCTAGAAGTGCACAGGCCTCTCTTTTGTCTGTAGTCAGTAACGTAGCCAAACTGAACCAGACAGCCCCCAATGACACCAATACATCATGGAGCTGTTTGGTATTCATAACTTTTCAATGATAGCACTGTTCTTTAATGCAGTATTGATTCTACCCAGGAATGCTGCTCCATTACTTTGTTGCACAGCTGATCTAGGTTAAAGGGACACAGTTATGGTTTTAACCTGGGATTTGAATGGTTTTTACTGTGCTGGAACCAAAAGACAAATTCTCTAAAGGACACCGACCAGAAAGTCACATATCAGTGGCCTATTTTATTGGCCTTGGTTGAACAACAGGAGGAGGAGAGCAGATTAGCTCAAGGAATCAACAAGCATTTATTGTCAGTTATGTAGAAGGCCTTGGGAATACCTGGAGAGAAATAAGATTGGTCCCTGTCATTAAGGAACCTACCTTCTACTGGTAATAGTCAATTTCAGAAATCAAAAAGTGGAATAGAAGGAGGGACAGATTTTAAATCAGAAATCTTCCTGATTCCCTTTAAGATCTAACAGTAGCAGCTACTTACACACACTATTTATCTCCTTTCATATCAATGAGATGTTTGAAAATAAATGGACCACGGAGATTTGCAAGCTCATATACACCAACCTCTCTCACCCTCAGTTCTTTATCTGAAAAATGAAGGGGATTGGACTCAGTGTAATCTGAAGTCCCTTTTAGCTGCAAATCTATGATCCCATGATTCTTCCTCTACTTTTAATATTCAAAATTCTGTTATTCTTTTCAGGTCCAGCTCTGTAAAGAACTCTTCCTTGATATCTTTCCTAAATACCTCTGCTAGAAGTTAGCCCTTTCACCCTTAATACTCCTATAGCACATATTTTGTTCAACATACACAAGAAGATAGAATTTAGAGCTGTGCCTCAGTTTCCTCAACTGTAATATGAGGGAGCCAGGCTGGAAAATTTCTAATGCCTCTTCCATCACTAACATTCTCTGACTAAAACCTCATCATAATTAACTTCATAAGTTTCTTCCAATTTTTAAAAAATGATTTTTACTGCTTTCTTTTGTTTTTACATTAGCAATATCTCCCATTGGATCCTTCTCCCTTTTCACCCTGTCCCCAAGAATCACTACTTATAACAAGGAACAATAAAAAGAAGAAAAATGTTATGCAAAATTAACCAGCAAGTTGAAAAAGACCGTGATTCTATGTAGTATTCCATGCCCATAACCTTGTCATCTCTGTAAAGGAAGGAATTTGCCTTCTCATACCTCTTCTTTGGGACCAAACTTGGTAATTGCAATTTAAAGAATTGAGTTTTGATCATTTGGTTCTTTTTCTTTTCATTTTACAGATGAGGAAATGAGGGTCTGAGAGATTAAGCAAGTTACTTGTGGCCAGTCACTAAGTGGCTAAAGTGGGATTTGAACTGAATTATCTTACCTTGGGAAATATCTAGAAAGGGAAGTAGTGATTATAAAAAGCCAGCTTGGCCTTATCAAGGACAAGTTATGCCAGATTGGCCTCATTGACTTCTTTGATAGGACTAACTAGCAGATGAAGGGAATGTTATGGCTATGATGTATTTAAATTTTGGCAATTGTTTTGGAAAATTATCTCATATTATTCTTGTGGAGAAGATGGAGAGATACAAATCAGGTAATAATTAAATCAGATAGTTAGAACTGATTGGATGATGCATTCAATATTTGTTATTTGTTTAATGTCAACATGGCAGGAGGTCTTCAATGGAGTGGCTGGTGGATTTAGATGTCTTTGGCCTGTGTTGCTTAACATTTATACCAGTGATTTGTATCTATGAGATAGTATCAAATGCCCAGATGATGTAAGACTGAGAGTGATAGCTAACCAAGCAATTACAGAGTCAGGGGCCAAAAGGATCTTTATAGTCTAGGGCATTGACCATAGTCTGATAAGATAAATTCAATAGGGGCAAGTGTACAGTGCCATACTTGGAGACAAAAAGATTAACTCCACAAACATCAGATGGAGGAAGTATGGATAGATTGCAGCCTTGTAAAAGATTTGGAGGTTTTAGTGAACTACAAAATCAAAATGAATCAGCAGGGTGATTTGGTAGCCAAGAAAGCAAATTGAATCTAGGACTTCATTAAGAAAGGTAAGATTTCAGAAATAGAGAAAAGACAGTGCCATAATATTCTGCCCTTATAAGACCTCATTTGAAGAATTATGCTCAGTTCTGGGCATCAAGGACATTGATACAAGGAAATGATCAGAGGAATGTATTTAGAATGGTGAAGGGCTATGAATTCATGACTTATTAGTGGAAGAAATGGGACAAATTTGCTTTGGGGAAAAACAAAACATTAGGAGGACATGAAAACTGTGTTCAAATATTTGAAAGATGGTCATGTGGAGAGGAGGGGTTAGGCATGTTCTGTTTGAGCCTGAAGGAAAGAACCAGGAGCAATGGACAGGAGGGGCAAAGTGCTCAATTTGGGCTTGACATCATGAAAAACTTTCTAACAGAAAGTGGTGATTTCTCTCTCCTTGAGGAACTTAAAGCAGAGATTGGACATCACTTGTTGGCTATATTTATAGTAAGAATTTCTTTCTGTATGAATTGAACTAGATAGCTAGTGAGGTCTTTCACAACTCCCCAGATCTGTGATTCTGTGATATCCTGGTAATCTCTTAAAGGAAGCTAGGAGGTACAGTGGGCATGGAGTCAGGAATACCTGAGTTCAAATCCAGCCTTATACATGGCCCTTGAAAAGTCACACCCTTTGTCTGTTTCAGTTTTTTCAACAGCAAAATAGCGATAATAATAGCGCCATCCTTGGAGGGTTGTTGTAAGGATCAAAATAAACAATATTTATAAATTCCTCTGTAATGTTGCATTGTTGCCTTGTCATGGAGGAGGGGCTTGTGTAGCTCAATAAGCTATGAGTTATGTCATGCAGGGTTACCCAAGATGGAGAGGTCATAGTGGAGAGTTCTGACAAAAGGTGATATACTGAAGAAGGAAATGGTAAGCCATTCTAGTGTCTTTGCCAAGAGAACTCCATGGACATATCAAGGGCCTGACTTGCTATGGTGCACAGGGTCACAAGAAGTCAGACAGGATTGAATAAATGAACAAAAATAACTTTGTATAGTGCTGGCAAATACTAGACACTTAATAAATTCTTATTTTCTTCCTTCTCTTCTACTTACAAGCCTCCAAGAAAAGATAATCATGGGCTTTCCATGAAGATTAATAATATTTTATTGCTGTGTCCTTAATTTTTCCCCTTTTTGACTTCGTCACTAAATGAAAAAGAACCATGGAAGTCAGGAGAATCATTAGTAGGTATCTCCTAAATCATATGACATACTAGTATTGCCAACCAGTTTTGTCCTTCTTGTTAGCTCCCAGCCTAAGGATAGTGAATGATACTGTGATTCAGTGCTGATAGACAGAAGATAAAATACTAGAGAAGAGCTTCCATAGGGACTTTGGTCCTCAAAGGATATTGGAGATGTGTATATATTAGAATGGTTTTGGGTGAGAAGGGGTCATTTTAGGAAGGGTTATAACTAGGAGATTGTATATTTGATAGTGGAGAAAAAAAGTCTCGAGTTTATTAAATAGAGGATTGATATAGTCATACATTAGGAAAGTCACTTGGGCAATTGACTTGAGGATGGACAAGAGACTTGAGGCAATGTAGAACAATTAGAATGCTGATGGAATCATCCAGGTATGAAGTGATAAAAAGCCTACATAAGAATAGTGCCTGTGTGAGTGAAAAGGAGAGATACAAAGAGCTGTGAAAGTAGATGTGTCAAGACTTGGCAGTAGATTAATAGCATATGTGGAATGAATGGGAGAAGAAAATCAAGGATGACATTGAAGTCTTGAGTTTGGGCAACTGGGAAACTGGTGTTATCCTTCACAGTAATAGAGAAATTGGGGAATGAGAGGGTTTTGGGAAAAAGATGAGTTCTATTTTCAGCCTGTGGGCTTAAGATATTCATGGGACATCTAGTTTGAGATATTCAATAGGGAGTTGGTGATATGAGACTGGAGATCAAGAGCAAAGTTAGAGAGAGGTTAGGGCTAGATAGATCCAAGAACAATTTGCCAAGATGGTAATTGAATCCATGGGAGTTGATGAGTTCATCAAGCAAAAGAGTGTAGAGGGAGAATAAAAGAGGGTTCAGAATAGTGCCTTGGGGAACCCTCATGGCTAATGGGCATAACCTGGATGGATATTTAACAAAGGAGGCTGAGGAGAATCAGACAGGAAGGTGAACTGATAAGAGTCTGACATCATGTATAGAAAAGTAACACCTGTATATAGGATTAAAGGATATAAATAAATTGTTTTTGAAATAATAAATTCAAACTCTAATCACCTAAAAAAGTTGAAAATTCCCTCTGATCAGAGTAATATTAATGATAATAACCTTGAGGTATCAACTCCCATTCTTTAAGCTATCAATGATGGGAAACACTGAGTTGACATTGGATGACATGATGCAACAATTTCAGAAAAGACTTTGGAATTAGCCAAGAATAATTACTGATTGTTTGTACCCTTCAACCCAATATCAGCAGTTCTACTACTAGGGCTTTATTCCAAGGAGATTATTTTTTCCTTGTTTTTTAAACTATTTAGTATTTTATTTTTCCTCAATTTCATATAAAATAAATTTTAACATTTATTTTTAAAACTCCAAGTTCCACATTCTCTCTCTTCCTCCCTCCCCACTCCCTTCATTAAGGAGGAAAGCAGTTCAATGCACATGTGTAGTTATGCAAAACATGTTTTCATATTAGTCATATTGTGAATGAAAATATAGAACCCCTGAAATAAAATTTTAAAAAATCAAGAAAGTAAAAAATATATGCTTCAATCTGTATTTAGACACCATCAGTTCTTTGTCTGAAGATGGAGCATTTTTAATTGTAAGTCCTTCAGAGTTGACTTGGATCATTGTATTATTGAGAATAGCCAGCTAACCATCTTACAATATTGCTATTACTTTGTACGCAGTGCATTTCACTTTGCATCAGCTGGTGTAAGTCTTCCAGGTTTTTCTGAGCGCATCCTACTCATCATTTCTTATAGTATATAAAATAGCACAATAGTATTCCATCACATTCATATTCTGCAATTTGTTCAGTCATTCCACAATTGATGGGCATCCTCTCAATTTCCAATTCCTTGCCATCAGAAAAAAGCTGCTATAAATATTTCCATACATATTGGTCTTTTTCTCGTTTAGGATACAGATCTGGTAGTGGCACTGCTAGGTCAAAGGATACAAATACTCTTATAAGCCCAAGGAGGTTATTGATTAAAAAAAACTGTATGTATAAAAAAGTTCATAAGTTACATTATTTATGATAATGAGCCTGAAATAAAATGCGATCAGCGATGGTAGAATTCCTCAACAAATTATGCTCTGTGGTTTTAATGAGATATTATTTTTCCTATAAAGTGAATATCATATTCATTATAAATTGATAAAAATAATAAGAAAGGAACATTGTACAAAGTGATGGAGAAAGAAGAAATAGAGGCCAAAGGATCACATGCAAAGTGGCTTCAGCAATGTCAATGATGTCAATAAAACTCAGATAAAATACAATGGCCAAAATCAGTACCATACTATCCAAATTAAAGGACATATTCTTCCCTTCTGCAGTGAAAAAGTGCTAAACATGTGGACAAGAGAGATCTGGACTGGAATTACAGCTCTGGATTGGAGTTACTAGCTATGTGATGATGGTCAATCCAATTGGACTGAGTCTCAACTTTTTCTTCTTCTGTAAAACAGGAATAATACCAAGAGTTCTACCCCACCCATCTATTGAAATACTCAAATGAGCGTGCATGTAAAGATCTCATATATGAATCTTCAGGCACTATGCCAGTATTTTCAATAATTATGTACGTACAATTATGTATTGTCAAGGACAAGAGTTAGCATCTCTTCCTATTGTAACTCCTACCTCAGACATTTAATAGCTATAAAGTCCCTTGGAGACCTCAGTTTCATCATCTGTAAAATTAGATAGTCAGACTTGATGAAGTCTAAGGTCTCTTCCATCTTTCCATTTACAATCTCTGGATCCTATTATACGAATAGGGGCCAGTTCCCCATTAAACTATGATTTCCCCCATAGTTCTGAATAACAATAACTCACACTTACTTGATGATATAAAGTTTAAAATGAACTTTTAAAATAATCCTTTGAAGTCAGTGGTACATGAATCATTATTCCCATTATACAGAGTAGGAAACTAAGATTTGAAGAGATTAAGGGTGGTGACATGGATAGAATGCTGAACTTAAGAGTTAGGAATATGAGTTCAGATCCTGCCTCCAATACTTACTGGCTCTGTGACCCTGGGCAAGTCACTTAACCTCTGTCTGCCTCTATTTCCTCATCTACAAATCAGAAAACCAGAATATCTACCTCCCAGGATTATTGTGAGGATAAAATCAGGTGATATATGGAAAGTACTTTGCTATCTTGAAAATGTTATATAAATATTTGCCCACGGTCATGCAGGAAGTAAGTGGAAGAGCCAGTGTTTGAACTTCTGCCACTGAATTCAAAGCTGTTTTCATGGTACCATATTGCCTATTCCACTCTCAGTCTACTTCAGTTGTCTATTTGAGCCAGAGCTTACTGCTTTAGGACAAAAATGGCCCGGGCATCCTGCAGCTGCTCATTCCCTAAGGGAAACTACTTTCATTTTGTTTCAAGTAATGGAATTTTGCCTCTAAGAGAAGGGCTTCAGAAAATGGGAGCAGATGCTATAGAATCCCTGTAGATTCAACATCTCCTTTCTTTCTCCTTCACATTGTAAAGATTTTTCCAAGTAGGCACAAAGATCTGCTTCTGTCCCAAATAAAAGAGATATGTCTCATTTAGGTTCACCGTCACCAAGGACTCAGCTTGAACCTTCACATTGCCCCTGGGTGACTGAGAATTCACCTTATGTTGTATGAATGGTGCTTTTGGTCCTGGGCAGAAATTAACACTTTATGTTAAGCATTATGGTGGAGAACAGAGAGAGTCTCTTCAAAAGTGTGGATTTCTGTTCTCACTAGTACTGAGGAAACTCAGCACTATCAGGTGTTGGTAAAATATTATTGTGGCAATGCTCTAATAACAGCTGGGCATGACTGGGAACTGGAAACATCTTTTGTCATGAAAAACTAATCTCTTCTAAGGTATCTGAGGAAGAAGTTGGGGAAAAGGAGCTAGCTGTCCCAAATAGTGGTAGGTTCTATCACACTTGATTGGGAAAATGGTGGTGTCAGAAGAGAAATAGGGAAGCATCTCTGAATAATCATGCTAACGACTATTGCTGGTGATTGTATGGTGCTTTGAGGTTTACAAAGGGTTTTAACATGCACATTCCTAGCGATTAGTTCTGATATAAAGTGGGAATAGGCTCATTAACAAATATTCGCTTAATAAATTGGTGCTTGATAAATAATTTGATTCTCATGACAATTCAATGAAGTACATACTAAAGGAGTTATTTTAAACTAAATTTAATTTTGTCTTGATCTTTCAAATGAAACATTCAACTAGTACAGATCAAACAACTTTTCTGTAACTTAGAGTCTTAGAGAAATGTTATTATTACCCCCATTTTATAGATAAGTAAAACAATGTTGAAGAAATTTTGAGCTGCTTGTCCTCACAGGAAGTCTATCTGCTTAGGAAAACAATTTCTGGACTCTAGGTAATTTATTTGGCAATGAAAACTATATCATCAAGTTAGAGGTGGAAGGACCCTTAGACATGATCTCATGAAATCCTTTCTTTTGTAAAAGAGGAAATTTAGGCTGAGAGGTAAAATTATTGGCTCAAAGTAGCCTAGTTTTACTAAGAAGTAGAAATAGGATTTGAACACAGGTCATTTGACTCCAAATCCATCACTTTCCACTAACTACACTTGGGTTCAATGGCCTTAAGCTTTGTGAAAACTGTAGTTCGAGGTTTATGTGTATTTTAAAATGAAAGTAATTTACAATCATAAAAGGTTGAAGATTTAGATTTTTGTACCATAATTTGCCATTCCTTGAAATTTGCTGTCATATGATCTGTTAAGTAATGTCTTGTGTGGTGAACATATCTTTAAGGGTTATAAATATCTTTTATTTTTATATTCTCCCCCCAACCCAAATTAAATTTTCATGTATCAGGACCAAATCTTATTATACTTAAGAAAACCTTCTATCTCAGTGATCTCCTCACAGACCTTCCCCCACCCCAAATCCCAGAAAGCATTTTCAACACTGTTAGAGTCATTGAAGGAGGACGCTGGAACTGAAATTCAGATAGGAGAGGAAGGAGTGACAAAAGGACACAAAATTAGACTCTGGTTTTGTGTGTAATTTCCTCCTCCATCCCCACTTCCTGTGTATTATTTCCTATATATTACCAAAGACACCAAAGCATTAAACAAATTATTTTCAAACATCTGTATCAAGAATACAATATTTGCTTTGGAAACAATTTCTTTGTGAACTTCTATGACTTTAAAATCATTCATCTACTTCTCTGTTTTATTAAGGTCATCATCTTGATCTCTGACCCCATAGGCTCAAAACTTTGGTTATATTTCACTCTTTTTCTCCCTTGATCCCCTATATACAATAAATTAATCAATACTCTCCCATTTATCCCCTCATTACGATTTCTATAAGTGCTCTTGTCTCATCACATCTGAATTGGATGATGATGATAACCCTCTAACTGGGTGTCCCTACCTTCCTTCTTCTCACTCAGATTTACCTTTTTTTTTACTGGTATTATTAGATTGAGCTTCCTAATCCATAGATCTGATCACTTAAACCTTCTACCAGAAATTTCATTGTTTACTACTGAATAAAAATCCACAGCATTTAGCTTAGCATTCAAGGACAGTGTCTTCTAGGACTACTCCCTTAACTCCCACTAGCATTGGCAGATTGAACCCACAGAGTATGCTTGACTTAAGGTGTTGAGGTTTCTAATATTGAATTGAATAAGTAAATTAATGTAAGAATTTAGTTCGTTTAAGCTTTTGAAGTCTATTTAAGCATGATATTTTATTGGTATGTCTTCCCATGAGTAATGTATATTTCTTCAATTATCTGGATCTTTATTTCTATAGAGTGTGTTTTGCAGTTGTAATAATACAATTCTTGTGGGTCTCTTGAGAGGTAGACTAAAATATTTTATAAATTTTGTAATTATTTTGAATGGAATTTTTC
>CM053585.1:525963144-525996111 GCA_028646515.1 Pseudochirops corinnae
GGCTGTTTTGGGGTGGTGGGGGGGGAAAGAGGGGGAGAAAATATGTAACTCAAAATCTTGTGGAAATGAATGATGCAAACTATAATAAAATTTTAAAAAAAAGAAGCTTACATTCTCATCTAATTTGGTTTATGCATATAAAGCATTTTCATCATATATGTATTTTGGAAACTCTGAAGGGTTGAATATTACACTGTCAGTGACTTGTTTTAATTCAAATTAAATCTGAGTGTTTTGGATCAGTTTAAAAAATATTGTTGTTCGACTGTACTTGTGAGGTACAATGTGGCATGGGAGAAAAAGCACTGACTTATCAGAGGCCTTGGGTTCAAATCCTGATCTGAAACTTATTACCCGTGTGACCTGATTCAGCAAGTTACCTCATTTTCCTGTGTCTTGGTTTCCACAGCTGTAAAATGTAGGTGTTGGCTTTGATATAGCCTGGGGGATTCTCTGTGGCCCTTGATGTAGGATCCTCTTATTTTGTTGGCATGGAGAGCTAATGAGGAAAGTCTCCTCCAATGTATAACTACAATTGCTTTATAATTGACAGTCCTAGTTGCCTGGGGCAAGGAGAGGTTGTTCTGTGTCAGAAGCAGTGTTTATCAGAGGCAAAACTTTAATCCACGTTTTGTGACTTGAAGGCAGGCTTTCTACCTACCATATTGTGCTGACAAAGAATTGTCTTTATTGCTATTTTTATTACTTTGTCCAGTGCTTTTTAGAATTTTTTAAAGAGATTTTGAAATCCCACTTGTTTTTATTATAAGATATTCCACCCCATTTGTCTGTGTTGAGTTACCTACATAACCCTTTGATTTCATAAAGAGCTCACTAGTCAGGGAATGAGGATCATGCATCCAGCTCTGAGGAGTCAGGAGATGGGGAGAGACTTGGCACAGACTGGACCGAGAACTCCTTCAACCAAAGAGTAACTCTATGCTATTGGCAGTGATCAAATAGAGGGAGGGCATTTTATGGCTTTGGAAACTGGAACAGCTTCCAGGAGCTGAACAGATAGTGGCCTTAAATCATTCAAAGTGGTTTTCATTACATTCTGGCCATGTCTACACAATCAAAGTGAATCACAGGTGGATTTGGGCCATGCAATTCCAGTCAGAAATTCATTGTTGGTTTCCAAGTGGTTTATAACAAAGGCATCCCACTGAAGGAAATCCATTTAAGTGAGTAGGGCTGGCTGTCAACTCAGCTCCTGTTTCCTAAATAAGTGCATAGTTCTCCTTTAACCACACCAGAAGGCTCCAGTCAGAAAGCCAACTGATGCTTTAAATACACACCAGGATGTCCCTTTGGAAGCCAATCAAACAGTTACTGGTTGGAACTTTTTTCCTTGCAGACTGAGGTGGGTTACATTACTAATCTTCATCGCATGGAAAGGTAGTCAATTGCCAGAAAGTCAGTGTTCTGTATTTGACAACAATATAGCTTGATTATTTTAAAATCAGGACATGCTTCATTTTAGAAGGGAACAGAAAATAAATACTAAAGGATGGCTACTTCTCAAAGAATAGTCAGGTGAGGTTAAAGCTCAGATGAGCTGAGGTTGGCAAGGAAAGCTAAGGGCAAAAAGGCTTTTGTATTAGACAAGAGGAGAAGCAAAGGAAGGCTGATTAGGCTAGGTACAGTAATGATAATGCTTAGCCAAGAGAAGGCAGGACTGTTTAACTCATATTATTTCTTATTTTCTCTGCCAAGCAGAAAGATCTTTGGGCTAGAATGGGCAGAACAAAATAGCTAATTAGTTGATATCCAAGATAAGTAGAAATATAGTAAGAGTCAGTTAGCTGCCCTTGTTGGGTTTAATTAGTCAATCAACAAGCATTAATGGAAGTCATCAGGCCTAGAAAAACTACATCCCTAGATACTGATAGATCTTTTATCAGTAATCTTTAAAGATGGTTTAGAATGGGAGGGTGTGCAGCAAGAATGAAGAAGGATGAATTCTTGTTTTTCCAAAAATAAAGGGAAGAGAATGGAGTCTGAAAACTCTAGGCTAGGAAGTTTGATGTCGATTTCTGGCCTAATTATTGGCCCCATTATTAAAAGATGGAAAGGAAACAGCTGGAAAAGGACATAGTGAAAGAGACAACTCATTTCAAGAACAGGGCATGTTGAACTGAATTTATTCCCTATTTTGACTGGGTATAGTCAGAAGAATTTATTCACATACCTCACATATGTATACACACATATACACACACATATGTATACACTCACATATATACCCATATAAACAAATATATATCTTCAAATATACCTACATAGGTATGTATACACACATAAGTATGTGTGTCCATGTCTGGATAATTTGCGTAGATTTTAGGAAAAATATATTTGAATGTGTCACATTCTCATGAAATAGATGTAATGATATGGACCAAATCAGTGCTGTCAAACTAAAATAGAAATGTTTCCCTGTGGGTTCCATATTAACTTATAAAACCACAATTTAACTTCATGTTTTATTATATTTTAAATATTTTCTTAAACATTTCCCAATTACTTTTTCATCTGGTTCAGGCTGCCCTTGGGAGTTTTGAAAAGGTAGCAAATTTGGTACCTCTGGCTTAGATGGTAACACCCCTAGATGGGTATGAATGACCATGCTCAAAGAGTGGTTATTCATGGTGCTTGGAAAGATGGCTTTAGCTGCTCTCAGCCCTGTGCTACTAAACATTTTTATCAATAACTTGACTAAGGCCATAACTGACATACCTTTCAAATGTTCAAAGTTGAAAGTGAGAATATCAAAGATGACATAATCACATCCCAAAAGGTCTTTGACAGACCATGGCTATGGACTGCATCTAATAAAATTAGTACTGTTTGTACTCAGAGGGCTGAACTCAGGGAAATGAGAGGAAGTTAGTTACAGATTAGGCTTGATGGCAGGAAAAGCTCTTAACAATTAAAGCTGTTCAAAGGAAGAGTGGGTTGCCTCAGAAAGTAGTTGTTTCTTGTTCAAAGTCTTTCTGGACATCTCCAAACACATCCTTTATGCAGTACCTCCCCTTTAGGGAGACCCTAGACATGAACCATGATGCAGTTCACTAGAATAAGAATAGCCCCCAAATTTCTGGCAAAGAAAATTTAATAAGCCACTAAGTATGTGAGAAGGAAGCTTCCTTAGATTAGAGGCAGGACCTCTCATGATTTACCTTATACAAACCATGTACAGGACATGACATAGACCTGTGGACCCAACCTCAGTGTCAGACTTCAGTTTACTCAAAAGGTGGGGAGAAATAAAAATAAAGGACTTGCTTTGTTTAGTATCCAAAATGTTTTTGCATTCTCTGTCATTGAGTAGCTGACCTGTCAATTAGGTATTCACGTGGAAATTTAGATCCAAAAGAGACTTTAGAAAACATTTAGTCCTACACCTTCATTTCTTCCCCATCACCCCAACAACTTCCAGCCCTTCTCATTGCCTCATATATATTTTATTTTGCATGTGCTTGTGTGTGTATATATGTGTGTGTGTATACATACATACATACACATACATGTACACACACATATATAGGTGTATGTGATATATATGTAGTATCATAGGCTTATAGATTAGGATAAGTTCAATACCATAGTTTTACGGATAATGAAACTGAGGCTGAGAAAGAAAGATTAATTGGCATGGCCAGGATTACATCCCTGGGAATTAATAGAACTTGAACTCGACCTTCCTGACTCCAAGCCTAAGGTCACAAAGGTAAGTAGAAGAGCTGGGACTCCTAGAGAAGTTTTATTTCTTTTTCTGAGGCTGCATGAAAACTGCTCTGGTCATGTTTAATTAAAAATACCTTCGGAATTAGTAGATAGCACTAATGGAGATTAGCAGAGGCAGTCAATTTACTTCATCCATCAGGAGTGGGTTTGTTTTCTAAATTGCTGACTGTTATCAAGCTGCTTTTCTCCTTTGATGATTCAGATAAAAGGGCTGGTGTCATATAACTGTGCCTGGAAATGTTCCTCCATCTGTCAGGCTGATTGTACAGTCCTACTTATGATTACTTTGCTGGTATATTAATTTAGATCTATCCAGTAGCTATTGAAGCAGGCATTAACTTATCAATGGCATTATTTGGGTGGGGTGCTTTGTACACGGTGGGTACTTAATAATAAATTCTTATTGAATTGGAAGGAATTGAAGACAAACAAGGGGATAAAAAGAGGAGTCACAGGTGAGATGCTGATCAGCCCTTAGCAGCTCAAGTTTCTGTGGGTTAGTTGGTGGGCAGCTAGGTGGCCTAGGGGGTAGAGCACTGGGTCTGAGCTCAGGATGATATGAGTTCACATCTGACCTTAGAAACATACTAACTATGTGACCTCAGGTAGGTCGACCTACTTAACCTTTGTTTCCCTCAGTTTCCTCGATTGTAAAGTGTGGATAATAATAGTGCCTACCTCCTATGGTTCTTGTGAGGATCAAATGACATTGTATTTGTAATGCACCTGGTGCAATACCTGGTATGGAGTAGGCATTTAATAAATGCTTGTTCCTTCTACTTCCCTTAATCTCCCTTCTTGTCACAAGCAGGGAGCAGGTTGAACTTGTACCATCAGTAGAATAAATTTTAAAAATCATTTATTAAGTGATCACTCTGTGCATAGAGCTGTGCTAAGGATATAATTAACAAGACAAGACCATCTCTGCTATCAAGGAGTTCATATTCTAACAGGGGGAGAAACACATATTGAAGAAATCAGTTGGAAAGGCCCAGTGGTCCTTAGGGCGCAACAGTCAAGCAGATGCAAATGCTTCTTTATTTCTCTTTCTGTTACTGAAAGTCTGATTATCAGACCTTAAATCGTGTGATAGTACCAAGAGCTTTGGTGGTGAGGACTTTCTTTTCTGGGTCACCCATACTGTGGTTCCTGAGGTAGGGATGCTGAAGCAACCAGCAGAAGTGGTTGATATATCCAGGGTTGCTTCCCTGGAGAATGTAAGCTCCTTGAGGACAGAGACTGTTGCTTTTTTCTCCTTGTGTTTCTAAGCCTAGCACAGCATCTGATACATAGTAGAAATTCAATTGATGTTGAACTTAATTTAATGAAGCCTCTAATATCTTTTGATTATAATGAACAGCACTGAGCTTCTAGCTACATACTCGCTCTGGGTTCAGATTAAATCTCCTTCCATTGGACTGTTCTCATTAAGTCTTGGATCTCCTCATCTGCTTGACTATCTAGACATTGGTTAATTGCTTACTTTTATCTGGTCTAAAATTATCACCCTATGTTGGAGTCCTTGCTTTGGCTATATGTCAAACCATCAGCTCAACCCTTAACTCTGGTCAACCTTGTGCCTTTCCCATCCATCCTGTTGTGACAATCAGTTTGACAAGCATGTATGAAGCATCTGTGTCAAATAGCCTACATCATTTGTGGAATCAGTCAATGAAGCCTTCATTATTCCATAAATTAAAAATAAAACAGAAAGAACCTACAATGGGCCAGGAACCTTTATGATGTCCTATGAATTGCAAAAGCAGTTGGTTTTCTAATGAGGTTTTTAAAAATGTGAATTTTAACTAATTTAGGCAGCAGAGATACAAATGTCTTCTTTCCCAGTCCTCCTTAATCTTAGTGACTTTCCTCTGCGAGTGTTCCCAATTTATCCTGTATTTATCTTGTTTTTATGTTGTTGTTTGCACAGTGCTTCCTTGATTAAACTCTGAGCTCCTTGAGAGTTGGGACTGGTTTTCCTTCCCCCTCTTTCTTTATATTCCCTTCATTTAACACAGTTCCTAGCACATAGTAGGTGATTAATAAATATTAGTTAAACGATTGATTAATACAAAAGTAGAAAGAAACCCTCCCCCCAATTTGGGAGAGGGAGAAGTTCAACAAATCCTGATGATTGAAGCCTAAATTCCTACCATTCCAGGTCAATTGTCCTGATTGTCTAGTCTCTAACTCTCAGTTTCAGTGCATCAGCAATGCAACTACTCTACTACTCTTCCAGGAGGATAAAGAAATGTTCTTATTGTTTTGTTCTATTACCTGAATTTCCCCTCTATTCTCCGCCCTCCCCCCCCAAAACCAGACTTTTTGTGTTCAGCTGTAAGGTAGTTCACATCTTCTGGGTCTCAGGGCAATGATTATAAGAAAACAAAACAATATTGAAGATAATGTAGGCAAAATCTAAGAATGAAGTGACGCTGGCCCTTCCATTGAAGTACATATATTTTACTTGTGCTGGAAAATGGGGGGGGGGGAAACACAAGTAGATTATATAATCTTCCCTCCCATACTTTCCTCCTGTGCCTTTTACCCCTGTTTTCCATTTCATTTAGGCTTGTGCCCGATTGAATTGGAGACTATCCTCATTGCAATATGTAGCCAAAAGGAAGAAAAAATAGGATTTTTCTCAAGAGATTGGGGTGGATGTACAAGAAACTAAGAAATAAACTTAAATTTGAGAATAAAATGCAGAGAAGATGGCAATGAGGCCATGTAACAGAAAATGAATATAAGAGCAAAAAAGTAAAAATAGTGTCAGGAATACTAAAGCTCAAAATGAGCGGAGGCTGTCCAGGGAAATGAAAGCAGGACAAAGGCTTATTTTTAGCTCTATGCATAGGAAATAAACCTCTGATTTCCTTGATGTGGGGAAGTTTTAGATGAGAAAACTCCATCCAAATGACCAGTACAGGTCAGCACCTTCCCTGTACCTTAGAGAACTGTTTAGGGTATTAAAGAGGTTAAGAGACTTGCCCAGGGTCACAAAGTCAGCAAGTGAGAGAAGTGGGACTCTATCCCAACTCTCCCTGATTCTAAAACCAGCTCTCTAACCATGCATTACACTATTAACGACTTTGGCAGCAAAAGAAAAGTGGTAGATAAAAACAGAGAAAAAGCAGAAATACCCATGTGTTCTCATTTCCTTTGTTTTTTTTTTTTTATGCCAAGAAGAGTCATTACTTTTGACTCAGAAATGGTGGAACAAAAATGACTAGCAAATTAGAGTTGATACCGAAGATAAGGAAGGAGAGAGTGAGAAGGCCCTTAGTTACCCTGGATGAATTATTGTTACCTGCTTCAGAGGAAAGAAGAATGAGCAGATGGCATTGATTGTGGAGCTATGGATTATGGAAGCTCCCTTCAACTTTTTACTATCCATATGACCTTGTACAAGTCATTTCACCTTCATAGGCTTTATTTTCATCTTCTGTAAAATGAGGGTTTTTAAACTTCTTCTTGCTCCAAAGTCAATGATATTAAGATCTTTGAAAAAATGTGGAAGGTGAAAAAGATGTTTGACTGGAGAAGAGAAAAGGTAGTCCTAGGCTTCAAGAAAGAAGAAAGTTTATTCTTCAAAGCATAGTCTGGTGAGCTTGACTATGATTCCTACAAAAAATTTCAAGTATTAATAAAATGGTGATGCATGAACACTTAGAAAGGAAAATGGTGATTGTTATGAATCAGTATGAGCTCAGCAAGAACAAGTCATGCCAAACTAGCCACATTTCCTTTTTTTTTTTTTTGACAGGGTTACTAGACTGGTTGATAAAAAAAAAAATGCTACAGATGTACCTGTATTTCAGGAAGGCATTTGAAAAAAAAAAGTCTCCTGGGATAACCTTGTAGAAAAAAATATGGGTTGAATAATAGTATGGTAAATTCAGAACTGATTGAATGACCTGACTGAGTGTGGTGATTAATGAATTGATGTCAACCTAGAAGGAGGTTTCTAGCAAACTACCTTGGGGATCTGTCCTTGGTCCTGTTCTGTTCAATATTTATATCTTTCACTTGGGTGAAGGTATAGATAGCGTGCTTATCAAATTTCCTGATAACATGAAACTGTGAGGGTTAGCAAACACTGCATAACAGAATTTGCATACAGGCATATCAATTAGATGAATTATTATAGGAATAAATGTAAGGCATACTTGAGTTAAAATATAAATAACTAACATTTATATAACGCTTTAAGAAAACACTTCATATTATCTCAGCTACTCAAATATTGGATATTGGAAGTGTTGCTTGATAATTTTGTATGAAAGAGACCTGAGTATAATATGAGCCAAAAATACTACTGTGAATTTAGAATCTATTGAGAGGTAGTATCTAGAACATGGAATGTGTTAGACCCATTGGACCTTACTATAGTCACATCACAACTGGAATACTGGCATTGGTTATGGGTGCTAAGAAAGATATTGGTAAACTAGAGTACCCAGAAGAGGGGAACAGTACTGTAGGAAAATTAATGACTGTGCTACATGAGGATTGGATGAGGGAACTGGAAATATTTGGCTTGGAGAGTGGAATGTTTGCATGGGGAAAGACATTTCTGTCTATGTTTTTGAAGGATTGTCTTATAAAGGTTGGAATAGGAATGTTCTGTTTGGCCTCAGGTGACAGAATTAGGAGCAAAGGATAGGAGTAACTGAGAAGCAGCCTCTTCTTGGTATGAGGGAGAATTTCTTGACAATGAAAGGTATCTAAAAAAGAATAGCCTGCAATATTAATAACAATTATTATAATGATAACTAGCATTTATATAACTTTAAGGTTTGCAAAGTGCTTAGATATGTCATCTAATTTGATACTAGTGTGAATAGGTGCTATTATTATTTTTATGAGTAAACTGAGGCTAAGAATTGTTAAGTGACTTTCTCAGGGTCTCACAGCTAGGATATGTCAAAGACAGCATTTGAATCCAGATCTTTCTGACTTCACATCTGATATTCTATCCATTTTACCACCGAGTTGTGACAGGAGACAGGTACAGGTCACTGCAAGCAGAGGTTGAATGACCACTTGTCAGGGATATTATAGAGGAATTCCTATTCAGGAAAGGGTTGAACAGATCATATTTGAAGGCAATTCTAAATCAGTTAAAATTGAATGTTTTGGTATAAAACTGGGGATTACAACATTTTCTTCATGTGTTCTCTCTCTCTCTCTCTCTCTCTCTTTTCTTTCTTTCCTGGACCTGAGATTGGAGACTTCTTCCACTACTGTATGCCATAAAATCTGGCAACTCCTTTGTAACTTATACTCTAAGAGAGTTTTCTAGAGTACCACAAGATTAAATGACTTGCCCAAGATCACACAGTCAATATGTGTCAGAGGAAGGGCTTGACCCCAAGTTTTTCTGACTCCAAGGTCAGCCCTACATCAATACTTAATTCTTATCCAAGCTAATCATTGAACAAACATTGGATAAGGACTTAATATATACCAGGGACTGTGCTAAGCTTTGGGAGACGAAAAAGCAAAAACAGCTTCTGCCCTCAAGAAGCTTACATTCTAATGGGAGGAACAATATGTACATTAATAGTTATATACAAAACATGAGATGATGGAAATCAACCCTAGATGAGAAAACATTAGAAGCTGAAAGGGGAAAGCCTCCTTCAGCAGGTATTATTTGAGTTGAGGAGTGAAAGAAAGTGGGGATGCTATGAATGGGGAACAGTCAATATAAGGCCATGAAGATGAGACAGAGAGAGAAAACTCAGAAAGGGGAGAGAACCCAGAAGATGATTGTGATGTCAAATGTTTCTGAGAATTCAAGAAGGATGAAGGTTAAGAAAAGGTCATTGGAAGTGACGATTAAGAGAATACTGATAACTTTGGAGAAAGAATGTTCATTTGAGTGATGAGGTCAGAAGTCAGACTACAAAGGGCTCAGAAAAGAGTAAGAGGAGAAAAAAAAATAAAGGTTCTCCATGGCTTTTTTCAAGGAGTTTTGCTGAAAAAGTCAGAGGAATTTAGGATTATAGCTAGAAGCTACAGTCTAGTGAAGGATTTTTAAAGATTGGAAAAGAATTGGATGTGTTTTTTTCCTTTGTGCTCAAAGAGGACCAAAATGCTGGGGTAAATGTACAGTGTGTCCAGCTGTGGCTGATCACACCAATAGGAGCTCAGAAGGTATCACAGGTTGGGCACAAATAACCCGTAAGACCACTTGGGTCTTATGAGCACACCTCATGTTTCCATTGAGCTGCACAATTCTGCTTTGCTCATAGAGTACTGTGCCTTTGATGTAGGCATGCTATGTTGGACCACCCTGTGCCAATGTCTCCCATGTCTCATGATCAAAGCCAAAGTTCTACAGAGAGACCCTGAGATTATCCTTGTATCTCTAGGAAGCAGAAAAGGAAGCAATGGAAAAGAGAAATTGAATATGGAGGGCATAAAATAGCTAATCATAATGGCTTGCCTTTATATAGCACTAGAAGTTTTGCAAAGTGTTTTTTTCTATACATATGTGTATGTGTACACACACATATACATTCTGATTCCCATAACATATATTCTGATTCCCATAACAATACTATGAAGCTGATATTATTATCTTCATTTTCCAAGTGAGGAAACTGAGGCTAAGGGAGGTTAAGTGACTTGCCCGGAGTCACACAGCTAGCCAGTATCTAGGGCCAGATTTGAACTCAGGCCTTATTGAATTACAAATCTCAAATTCTGTGTATTGTGTTACCCAGTTGCATGATGAGTTGAGCATAATTGTGTGGGAAATTTCTGGAGAATATTGAAAGACTGGGGTCTAGAGTGTGCATAAAGTGGTTGGCCTTGGCAAAGAGGTCCCCTAATTTTTAGACTGGAGTAGATGAGGATATAGTAGAAGATGATATGAGAAGTGAGGAGAAAGAATTTGAGGTGAATGGCCTCACAAAAAATATCAAACAACCTCATGTAGCCTTTGGTTCATCCTAAAGAAGGTCAGAGACAAAGAAGAAATGTGGCTCATATCACATTATCTTTCCCAGTTTTTACATGTTAGATTCCTCCCCCACTCAGTTTCTGAAAAAGTTGTTGGACATTCCAAAAGAAGGTAGACAGAGATAAAACCATCTGAGGACCCCAAAAGAAAGGACAGACAGCCTCTAGCTGGGCATTTTTTGGGGTCTACAACTGGGAATGTTTGTAATAATTTAAAAAAACCTTTGGGGATGTTTAAAAGCAAGTCCATTTATTCACCTGGACTTATGGAATGCTTTTAATAGGAAAGGAAAGAAGGAAAGGCACAGAGGAAAGATCTGTTCTCTAGCCCCGTGGGGTTCTGGCAGAACCTTAAGCATCTTATGGTTGCTTTAGACCCAGATGATTTTGTTTTAAAGCTTATACTAAGGTGACCTGATATTTTCCAAGACTCTCTTTATCATCGACATAAAACTATACACACGATGGGGTGTACATTTTCAGTGTCGTATTCACATTAATGGGAGCCCTGTTCCTGGCTTCCACTAATGGTGTGATGTGGTCCTGAATGCCAATTCCATATCCCTGAGTAGCAATAGTGAGATTACTTGCTTTCACTATCATTGACTGAGCTCTTCACTTTGGAATAACTTGCTTCTATCACAAGAGTCCTGGCTTGTAGTCATTGTGGAGAATTTGTTATATTTCCAAGGAAGGCTCTCATTCTTGGTAACAAGGATGAATTTTTGCCTCAAAGTTACAACAAACACCAAATATTAACATGGCACCAAGTATTTTGGAGGTGAAAAAAGACACTACTATTTAATAAGGATTCTTAAAAGCACTGTCAGTAGCTATGGTGGATTTGTTAGCTGGCTGTCCATGGGGGAAGTCATGCACCTCCCTAAAGCCTCAGTTTTCCTGTCTGTAAGATGGGGAAGATAATAGTGCTTACCTTACAGCATTATTGCAAGGAAAGCCTATTGCAAACTTTAAGGTTCTAATCCTTGAGTTGCTAGTGTTAGTATTGCTATTTTTGCTCAGAGGGAGCTCCATTTGAATTTGAAAGTCATTTTATAGTTTTATATTTTTAGTTACAAAGCTTATAATCAGGGATCATAAGCTCCAAATCCATTCTTTGGGGTGGCCCGTCAAATCAGTGTTTCTTTTGCTCATTATGCCTTCACCCAATGTCTGCTCCAAAAAATCTCCAGATCTAACTGATATCTAGGTCTCTACAGAGGGTGACCAAATAGTTCCCAAGAAAAGGGAACGCTGTCCACTAAGGGAGAGCTGAATTGGAAGCAGATGACCTAGGTTTGAATCCTGCTTATCAGAGTTCCTGTGTGACCTTGTTCAAGTTAATTACCTTCTCTGGTTCTCAGTTTCCTTATCTGTACAACAGCATATTGGACTAGCTGACATCTAATGTCTCTTTCAGTTCTTTATCTATAGTCTGTGATCCAACAGAAGCACTAAAGATAATAATGGATATGCCAAGGACAGGACATTGTTTATTCTGCTCCACAAAAAATTGCAGAGAAAACAACACAGATAATAAATAATCCAGGCAGTATTGTACCCACAATCAGAATAGCCTGTATACAGCTAAGACAACTCTCCCAATATAGTAGTGCTTTCTTTTTCCCAAGGTCTAAAATTCCTCCATTCTCATAGTACTACTCTATTTACTAGACTCTACACAGAAGGGAAATAAACATGGGGTTGCTAGTGGAACAGAAACAATAGTTCAGTGAGTTTCCCTTTTCTCCCCCTTGGGACCCTATTTAATTCTTTGCACATATAATTTTGTGGATTAGACTCTTCTCAAAGGAGAAATGCACTTTGGACTATGAAATGAGCAGTTGTCTTCTCAGTGGAACCACATCATCAGAATAACTCAACATAAAATTTGAGGGCAAGTTTCCCTTGTCTCCATCCTGTGACTTTAGTCCCTGGATTCTTCTTCCATTTTGGAGGACATGTATAGCAGAGGCTGGCACTGTTCAGGCATTCTACTTCTTTGATTTAAGGCTGGATTCTGACACTCTAAAACTTGGGATTGCTAGAGAAGTGATGCCTAAGCTTGGCACTGCTCAGTAAATGTCCCCTCTCTGGCTCATAGTCAATATACCCAGGGAATCTTCCATTCTGTATCTGGGTGTCAAGAGTTTAAGGACTCATTACTTGGACAATGTGTTCTCCTATCAACAGCTGCCATTGGACTGAGAAATCACCCCCTCCCTGTCTCACCAAGGCTGAGGCTAGGCATTTTTTTCATGGGCTAGAGTCCATCTAGCCCTCAGATTCCATGGGCCTTTATCTAGGGCAGCCATGAGTCACTCCTATCAATCAGTAAAGATTTAATAAATGCCTACTATATGTCAGGCACAATGCCAGGTGCTGATGAAACATATATAAGAAATGAAATAATCTCTGCTCAGGTAGTGGCACAGTGAATAGAGTGCAGGACTTAGAGACAGGAAAACCTGAGTTTGCATCCTAATTCAGACATTTAATAGCTGTGTGAGCATGAGTAAGTCATTTAATCTGTCTATGTCAAGAATGGCAGATTAAAGGCAACAACCCACTCAACTCTTTCAACACTCCCTTCCAAACAACTTTAAAATAATTTAAATTTTGGAGTGGCGGAGCCAAGAAAAGCTCAGGTTGAGACTCTTTTCCAGTCCAAGAAAACTTAGGAGATCCACAAGAGAGACCAGTAACACCAGGGTGGAGACTTGTCTAAAGTACACATGTGTGGTGACTGCAACAGTGGTCACTGCAGCAGCAGCTTTGAATGCTTTCATATAAGAGGTGGTAAGAGGTTAGACACAGGTCAGAAAGAGTTTATAGGGAACCTGTTCCCAGCACTGGATACAGCTGGTGATGATTGGAAACTCTATTGTCTATTTGCTGTTTTGAGTGACAGTCTGGGTGACAGTTACAGGGCAGAGAGGAGGACTTGTGCTTGATCACAAGGGAACAGAGGCCTTGGTCACAGTTCCAGGACCAAGAAGACTGTTAGTGCTTGCAGCTGCACTGCACAGGTGACTTTCCTGGGTAAAGATCAGAACACAGACCAAGAGAACAGTGACCATACCTCTCCCTGGATCACACCACCTTGGAAGCACTGAAAACTTGCAGACCCCCAGAACTAGCTCTGAAAACAGTAGTACAAAAATTACTGAAGCTTGGGACAGATCCTCCCCAACCTACAATGAGCAGAGTTCAACTTTAACATAAAGTTCAAAGTCAAGAAAGTGTCTGGAGAAATAAGCAAACAACAACAAAGAACTTGACCATAAAAATGTACTTTGATGGCAAGGAAGACCAAGACAAACTTAGAAGACAATACTACAAAAACAGGTACAACCAAAGCCTCAAAAGAAATGTTAATTGGACAAAAGCCCAACAAGAATTCCTGAAAGTTAGTGATAAAATTCTTAGAGGAAAACATTTGCAAAAGAAATGACAGTGATGTAAGAAAATTATGGAAAGAGAATTAACAACTTAGTAAAAAGAGATAAAAATTCACTGATGAAAAGAATTCCTCAAAAAGCACAAGAGGTCTAATGGAAAAGGAGGTACAAGATTCCACGGAAGAAAAGAACTCCTTAAAAAGCAGAATTGACCAAATAAAAAAAGAAGTATAAAAACTCAGTGAAGAAAAATAATTCCTTAAAAATTAGAATTGGCAAAGTGGAAGCTTATGACTCTATAAGACATCAGGAGACAACAAAATAAAATCAAAAGTGTGAAGAAATAGAAGAAAATATGAAATGTCTCACTGGACAAAATAAAAACCCAATTGATCTGGACAACAGATCAAAGAAAGATAATTTAAGAATTACTGGACTACCTGAAAGCCAAGATAAAAAAGAGCCTAGATATCACATTTTAAGACAACAGCCCCAATTTCTTAAATTCAGGGAGCAAAATAAAAATGAAAAGAATCCACCAATCACCTCCTAAAAGAGATCCCTAAATGAAAACACCCAGAAATGTTATCGCCAAATCTGAGAGTTTTCAGGTCAAGGAGAAAATATTGCAAGCAGCCAGAAAGAAAAAAAAAAAATCAGATATCATAGTGTCCAATCAGAACAACACAAGATTTAGTTGCTTCCATGTTAAAAGAGCAGAGGGCTTGGAATATGATAGTTCAGAAGGCAAAGGAGCTAGGATTACAAGTAAGAATAACCTACCCAGAAAAGCTGGGGATAACCCTTTAGGACAGTGGTTCTCAAACTTCCTAATGCCACAACCCTTTAATAATTGTATGTGGGCATGTCTGCATGTGGGCGGACCTGCCTGGAGAAGGATAGAGGAGTGCAGTGTCTCGGTTCCTAAGACCATCAGAAATAAGTGTTTTCTGATGGTCTTAGGTGACCCCTGTCACCTAATTGACAACAACTAAGAAAAGACAACAGCTAAATGGAAAAGCATAAAGAGAAGTTTAAAAAGGTAAACATAAAAAAGGAACCAAAAGGGAATCAATAAGTTTAAATTGTTTATACTCCTATATTTGAAAGTGTTTCATGTAGCTCCTAAGAACTTTACCATTTTTAGGGAAGTTAAAAGGAATTTACATGAAGGAAATATGTAGGTGTCAGTTATGTTAGAATGATTTAAAAAATGAAGGGGCGAGAAGGCGAGATGCACCAGAAAAAGAGATAAGGGAAAGGTAGAATTATCTCACATAAAAGAGGTGCACAAAGAAGAACTTTTCTAGTGGAAAGGAAAGTGGAGACTGAGTTGGTAGGCAATGCTTGAACCTCACTCATCAGAATTGGTTAAAAGAAATAAAATTATGCGCACACACACACACATATTCAATTGTATGTAAAAATCTATCTTGCCAAATAGTGAAATAGGAGGGGAAGGGTATGACAAAAAAAAAAAAAGTCAAGGGATGATAAAATAGTGGATGGATTAAGGAATATAGCAGTCAGAAACAAAATAGACTCTTGAGGAGGGACAGGATGAAAAAAGAAAGAAGAATAAACAGAACAAATCAGGATGGAGGGAAATGCACAGTTAGTTATTATAATTTTGAATGTGAGTGGGATGAGTTCACCCATAAAATGGCAGCTGATAGCAGAATGGATTAGAAACCAGAATCCAATAATACGTGGTTTATCAGAGTCACACTTGAGACAGAAAGACCCACACAGAATTAAAATAAAGGGCTGGAGCAGAATCTAATGTATTTCACCTGAAGTTAAAAAAAAAAAAGGCAGAGGTAGCAAATCATGATCTCAGACAAAGCAAAAACAAAATAGACCTAACTAAAAGAAAAAAGGGAAGGGAAAAAAAAAAGGGAAAGTACATTTTTCTAAAAAAGGTACCATAGAGAATCCCTATCCCCACCACTGGATCATCATGTTGTTGTGGCAGAGAGGCTGTGTAGATTAAAGAAACTACGAGCTAGCTGTGAAGGGTTACTCAAGATGGACGGGTCATAGAGGAGGATTTGGGCAAAAAAAATGATCCATTGGAGAAGGAAATGGCAAACCACTCTAGTATCTTTGCCAAGAAGAGCCCATGGGCAGCATGGTCCATGGAGCCACAACAAGTCTGACATAATTGAATGGCTCAACAACAAACACCATCACCACTACCATCACCACCACAGCAATTATAGCCAACAAAATAATATAAAAGAAATGACATCAAGTTTCTTTGCTGAAAGCCCAGTTATTTAATTATGTAGAGAATGAGTCAAATTTGTTAAATTAAGAGCCATTTCTTGATTGATAAATGGTCAAAGGATATGAAGAGGCAGTTTTCAGAAATCGAAGCTAACTATAGTCTATGTGGAAAAAAAACACTATTAATTAGAGTAATGCAAATTAAAACAACTGTGAAGTATCACCTTGCAGCTATCAGGAATGACAAATGCTGGAAGAAATGAGGGAAGAATATATACACTAATGAGTAGTGCTGGAGTAGTGAACTGGTCCAACCATTTTCAAGAATAATCAGGAACTATGCCCAAAGGACTATAAAACTTTGTATATCCTTTGATCCAGCAATATCACTATTAAGTCTGTTTCTTAAAGAGATCCAAGAAACAGGAAAATGACTTCTCTGTACAAAAATATTAATTAATTTGTTTTTGTGTGTGATGGCAAAAAACTGGAAATTGAGGAGATGCTCATCAATTGGGGAATGGCTGAAAAAATTGTGGCATATGATTGTGATGGAGTACTATTATATTATAAGAAATACAGAGGGGAGTGGTTTCAGAAAAAGCGTGGCAAGGCCTTTATGAATTAGTGCAAAATGAAGCGATAAGTACCAGGATTTTGTTTGTACTTGGTAATAATAATGTAATCATGATCAACTGTGAAAAATTAGGTGACACTGATAAATACATTGATCCAAGAATCATAATGAAAAAATGCTACCTACTTGCAGAGAGAGAACTGATGAACTGAGTACAAATTGAAATATCATTTTCTCAATTTTCTTCCTTTTTAAAAAACATATGGTTAATATGGAAATATGTTTTATATGATATCACCTGTATAACTGATATCACATTGCTTGCCTTTTCAATGGATGAGGAAGTGAGAGGAAGGTAGAGATTTTGGAACTCAAAATCTTGAAAGTCAAGAGTGTTAAAAGTAAATAGATAACAAATTAAAAAAAGAAATAAGCCACATTAGCATGGCCAGCTGATCAGCATAACTATTTAGAGCTAATGAATGCACATTTATTCAGTGCCCCTTCCTCTCATTGTCATTATGGCTCTCAGTAGGAGTTGCATATGAGATGAAGGAAGAGAACAATGAAGATGTAGCAGTTTTAGTGTCTTGGTGTCATATATATTTTTGTCACAACGTGACTAATATGGAAATATGTTTAGCATGATTGCACATATATAACCTAGATCAGATTGCTTGCCATTTTGGGGAGAGGAGATAAAGGGAGGTAGAAAATTTGGAATTCAAAATCTTATGAAAATGAACGTTGAAAATTATCTTTACATGGAATTGGAAAAAATAAACTGCTATTTACAACTCCCCTTCCCCCCCCCCCCACCAAAAAAGAATTGTATTATCATTGCCTTTTGAGCCTCCATGGATGGATTTAATCAATTCACACAGATGGATCCCTCGAATACAACATTTAAAGTTGGTAATTTATTGAGGTGTCACTCATTGCCAGAGGTGGCCTGGGGGGAGCCATAGGGTTCTATAAGGACCTTTATTTCATTTTCTAATAGATAATGAGCAAGGTTCTATATTTCTAGGAGAAAATTCTATAGGAAAGAGAAAATGAGTCCTCTTAAAGATAATGAGGGAAAGGGCTTACTCAGGATAGGATAAGTTTGTGGTGTTAAGTCCAGATGTTTTGGTTCAAGCCACAAGATTATTTACAGATACTTTGCTAGAAAAATCTTAGCTCTCTGAGAGCATAATCATGAATAGGAGGAAGTGAGTGAAGATGTGTTCACAGGTTAACTGGCTATGAAGGTCATGGAGAATTGCAAGTAGAAGAAAAAAGGAATTAGAATTTGGGAAGAATGACATGAATGTCTCAAAGATTTGTTATGCTTTTACTCAGTGGTTTGCAAAATTCTAGCAGATAACTAAAGTGAAGCTGTGGGATGGTAAGGAAAATTGGGAAACCCATTATCTGTTCTTAAGATAGATAGACACAAGTAGAGTAAGACTTGGCAAGTGTCAAGAAAATATGGAGGGTTAATGTTGACTTTGAGAGATGTATATGCAATATCCGTTTCACTTCTCTCTTATAGAGCCTATGGTTACTGTTACTATCTTTTCAAAAGTCAAATAGAATGTTGTAGAAAAAAGAAATTTTAGCTGATATTTTGGAGTTGACTTGGAAAATGTTTTTCTATTAGATACTTCTCCCTATGAAGCCAGGAAAAATGCACTTTTGATTTTTGATCTATGAAGAATGAGTCTGATAAAGAGCCTCTTTTTCTTTCATCACTGGAAGGAAATTAGAGAAAATGGAGAAAGGAGATGGGGAGATCTTTTGCTATGAAACCATTTTAATCTCCATCATATGAATAGAATTTTTTGTTTTGTTTTGTTTTGTTATTTTTTTGGGGAAAGGCAAGGCTATTGGGGTTATGACTTGCCCAAGGTCACACAGTTAGTTTCAAGTGTCTGAGGCCAGATTTGAACTCAGGTCTTCCAGTGAATAGGTGCTCTATTCACTGCACTACCTAGCTGCCCCTATATGAATAGAATTTTTAAGAAGAGAATTTAAATAGCATTTAGAGAAAGTGAATAGTATAAATTATATTTCCAGAAGTGAAGTCAATTGCCAGTCGAGTGTTAGAAGTCAATCTGACTGATTCTTCAACATCAAAATTTTGTAAATAATTTTCCATTTCTCTTTTTTTATGATTTGATTTGTTAATGAATTGTTATTCAGTTTGATAGGTATTGAATTATAACATATTCAGGTATTTTCTAGATAAAGAAATAAAAGTAATTACTATATTAAAAAAAACCTCCCTATGCCTTTGTTTCATTAGCTGTAAAATGGGATAATAACAGAACCTATAACAGGGACATAATATGTGAAGTGAAGTGCCTTATAAAGCTTAAGTGCTGTATCAGTGCTATTTACTATTGCTTTTATTCAGGATTTCACAAACTTGGTGAAAAACAGATAAAAAGACAACTTTAATTTGAGATGAAGGTTTCTCATATAGGACAGCGCAAAGTTCATCCCACGATAGTCCCAGACCATGGATTCACTGCCAGCACAAAGGGCACTAGAACCACCCATAACACCCACTGACAGGATTGGCAGCCATTCAATTTATCTTGTGGCCTTTGTAGTCATAAAGGTTTAACAAATGGCTATCATTATTTCTCTTGATGAAATACCGGTGATTATATTTACATTCTCTGAGGGAGAATGTTTTTAAGTCCCAATTGAAAACTCACTTTCCTCTCCTAATGCCTTCTGCCTTTTCAGCACCTTTTTGGCATGTAAATTAAAAGCCTACCCATCTCATCTATTTGCCTTTGGTACTAACCTAGTAATTTGAGCATGGATTAGGACGCTATGAAATTCCTTACCAGGCACTAACAATCCTATCATAAGGGAGATATTTCTGCTTAGGAAAAGTAAGCTACAACAGAAGGGTGATAAATCAGGTGTTGAAATGCATCAAGCCATTAGACACTAGACACCATTTTGAGGAACAACGTATGGCTTATTCTTTCACTGCATAAAAAGCAATTTGTTTTGTCTTTACAGATCCTCATACCATTGGTGATCGTGCTTCTACTCTTTGGGGAGATTTCTCCCTCTTCTTTCCTCAGTCAATTACGTGGATCTTAATTTGACAGGTTTCTTGATACTCTACCAGGGCATTGTTTCCTTCTACCAATTGTAGATAAATCAAAATGAACATAACCGATGTCATCCTTTTTTTTTACACTTGGAAAAGCCTTATCAATAAATGATATTGTCACCATGAAAAGTGTGTAGTGTAAATGCATTTTCTTCCAGCCATACATTAAAATCTTGCAAGGGCAGGGGAAATAGAAACCGTCTTCCTAATGGATCATAAATCCTAGAAATGATTTGAATTCATGGATTAAATGTCAAATTTGAAAGCATTTGGTGATTTATTTTGCATCTTAAAAGAAAGAACATTTCAATGACAAATCAAATTATTGCATTTTCATATTTTGCATTAGTTCCCTTTGGAATAATAGTCTTCAAAGGGATAACATGATACATTTGGGTCTTTTGGTTTGTTTCCCTTCAACTAAGAAGGTGTTTTTTTTTTTATTAAGTTACTTACTAGACCACAGGCTGCTTTGAGCTCTATAGTCTGTGATCCAGTGAGTCCAGGAAGATGAAGGGTCTAGGAGCAGGAGATGACTTCAAGGAACGAGTTCCAATCTCAGGACCACAAGAAGATTTTATGTAGATTTTCTTTGAGATTATTAGAAAATGTAGATTTATTATGCAGATTTTATTTCACATAACCCAATCAAGGTCTCATATTTATTTAAACACTTGAAGGGTCAGTGATCTTGTAATGTGTATACAGTCATAGATATCAGTGAGTCAACTAGCATATATATTAGGCACCCACTCAACTATGTACTAGGAATCTAAAGAAAGGCAAAAAATAGCCTTCTTTCTCAAGGATCTCATAGTTTAATGGCTTTGATAGTAAAATGTAGAAGAAAATTCACTGACCTGTGGCCCAATTGCATCTGAATTTCATTAGGTTGGTCCTCAGATAACTATTCAATTCAATGGGTACTTACAAGTGTCTATTATGTGCCAGGGTCTGGGATTACTGAGATAAGAACCAAACAGTCTCTACCCCCAAGGAGCTTGGAGTAGGAGTAGGAAATGAAAGCATGAACTTAGAAAATCAAATGGTAAGGTAGACAGAGAGCTGTCCTCAAAGCCAGGAAGACCTGTCCTCAAGGCCTATCTCTGATTCAGAGTGCACATCATTTAATATCTCAGGGCTCCAAACAATTCTTTAAGACTTTAAGTGCAGAGGAAATGCCTACCAGGATTGGTAGAGGGAGATACTTAAAGCAATGAGGTCATGGTTCTAGTATATCTCCCCTATGTCAAAGTCGTTTCTGGAGGAAGGACACAGATTTAGTACACAGATTGGTTATGAACAGTTGAAAGTAAGTTATGGAGGGCACAATGGAAAAATAGGGTAGAGTGACTTAGAGAAGACTGGGGATGGCAGGGATGGGTATGAGAGATTGCAGATCAGTAGCCAAGGTTGGTAGGAATCCCATGCCTCAGAATCCCAGGGATTTTGAGAGGAGACATAAAGAAGTAGTAGACTTGGGGCAGCCAGGTAGCACAGTGAATAGAGCGTCCGCCCTGAAGTCAGGAGGACCTGAGTTCAAATGTGACCTCAGACATTTGACATACTTGCTTAGCTGTGTGACCCTGGGCAAGTCACTTAATACCAATTGCCTTGCCTTTACCCCCTCAAAAAAAAGAGGTAGTAGACTGTCAGGCCCTTCCAATAAGCAATGGCAGAGTTGATTTGATTCCCATAGATTACAATAGACACTGAGTTCATTACTGGTCTGATATTGAAAGTCTTGGCAGGATATACCAGAACTGTGTTCTATTCACCTAGACTGCAGTGACTCAGGGTCACCTCCATTCTCCTGAATTGGAAAGGATGGAATGAGGCCTTAAGTAAAAGACGTGGATCACAGCACAGCCAATCAGGAAGTTAAATTTTCACCAGCTACTGTATGGCCATGGTGGTGGCAAATTGGATGGACGGCTTCAGTTCTGTCATAATACAGTCTATATTTTAGGCATATATTCTGCCTTACTTTTACTTTATTGTAGGCCAGGTCCAAGATAAGGCAATCCAGCAGATTCAAGGTTTAAAATGCAATAAGAATTGATGAATTATAAAATCTCATTAAAAAGCCCACTTTTACTAATGGAATGTTTACTAATAGAATATTACTAATATAATTACTAAGTAGAATATTTACTAATGGAATAGAATAATAGTACAAAGCTTCTGAAAATGATACAAAAATGCTATGCCCTCTGCCATCTTAAAGGACCAGACTAAGTGACCTGCTGCTAGAGAGACTGTCCAGTATATGGAATTCTAGGTGGGGCTGCTCATAGAAAAATGAAAAGGAGAGGCAGGGCCTAAAAAGAAAGAAGAATCTCTGACCTTATACACAATCAGCGTTCAACCTCTGCATTTAACAGCATACAAGTATGACAATGGGATTGTGCCTCCATAACAGCTCCCCTCAGAAACCAAACTCATATCTTACTCTTTCTATACTCTTTATTTTGGTCAAGTTCTATTTTTTTTTTTTTTGCTGTTTCTCACACACTTCATTCTATCTCCCATCTCTGTGCCTTTCCTCAGACTGTGTCCCTTGCCTATGACACCCTCCCTCCTAACCTCAGTCTTTAATAATCTAAAATTTTCTCCAAAGCCCAGCTCAAAGTCCATGCCCTCCACTTGACTCTTCCTGATTTGTTCTGCTGTTATCACCTCCTTCCAAAAATTACCTTCTGCCTATCTTACATATACTTATAGTATATTTGTTCCTCACTACAGAGTATTAGCTTTTTGAAGGCAAAAGTTATTTCATTTATTCCTTTGTGTATATAGTACATGGCATAGTACTTGCCATAAAAATAATAATAGCATTTATATGGCACTTTAAGATCTGCGAAGTGTTTTACAAATATTATTTCATTTTATATGCACAGCAACCCTCAGAGGTAGGTGTTATTATTATCCCCACTTTACAGATGAAGAAACTAAGGCAGATAAAAATTAAGGGACTTGACATAGGGTCACATAGTTAGTAAGAATTTGAAGCTGGATTGGAACTCCTTTATGGCTCCAGGCCAAGTGTTCTATACTCTGTGCCACCTAACTGCCTCTAGTAAGCATTTAGTAAATAGTTGTGGATTGGCTGAATTGGCTCTTCCTCTCCCCTAACTACTCCCACTCATAGAAAGTGCTCTCTGTTTCGCAGATGGAATTCACATTTTGTTCCTTGGTCAGGTGACCAAGTTGTTCTTAAATTGTTTCAGTTGTGTCCAACTTTTTGTGACCCCACTTAGGGTTTTCTTGGTGAAGATACTGGAGTGGTTTGCCATTTCCTTCTCTGGCTCATTTTACAGATGAAGAAACTGAGGTAAATAGGGTTAAATGATTTTCTCAGGGTCACACAGCTGTAAGTATAGGAGTCTGGATTTGAACTCAGGTCTTCCTGGCTCCAGTCCATGATGCCAGTCTAAATGCAAGGCTCAAGGAATTGGGAATGGTACATTGTTATCTCTAGAATATCAGTTCATGAACTCATAAGACCCTAGATATAAACTCAAAATAAACCTTAGAGGCCATGTAGTCCAAATGCCTCTTTTTATAGGTGAAGAAAATGAGACCCATAGAGGTTAAGTAACTCCCCCAGTCATACAGAGGTAGGGTTTGAACCCTTGGGTCTTGCTCAGGCTATGTTCCCATTCTTCCCATTATGTTGCCTCTCCATATTTCACATCAAACATAGAATGGAGGAGCTACTGATTGCCTAAACCCTTTGCTTTTCTAACCCATCCCATCATGAGCTCTGTGGCTTCTGAAGAAAAAGAGTTGAATTGAGGTCAGGTTGGTTATGGATACTGTATCACAATGTCATATTTGACTTTTGGGGAGTTTCATGTATGTTAGAGTATTGTATTAGTTATTGTTACTCATTCTTCATTCTCCATGAGGACCAATGACATCATAAGGGTGATTATCTTTACTTGCATGTGCATTGGATTCGAGTGAGTGCATGCAAGGTAAATCATGCTAGTTGCCTGTGTTCTAGCTATGAAGGCTCAAGAGGATTCTCTTGTCTTTGTATTCTTTGGCGTAATAGTGCTGCTTGACATTTCCATGGGACATAGTTCTTATGAGCATATAATCATGGGATTCTGAGAAAGAAAGAATCTTAGAAATCCTTTAACCTTCCCACTTTACAGATGAGTAAACTGAGGCCCAGAGAGATCATTACTTGTCCTAGAAGATTATAGAATTATGATGGTACAGGAAAGGATACAATACATCATTAGCCCAGCATTTTCATTTTTATTGCTCTGATTTGTTATTGAATAAATAGAGAGCTCACTATACTGTGTAATCAGAACCTCGAAAGTTGTTCACAGCAGCAGTCCTCTGGAAAACTGCCCATGTGTGGCTACACATTATGGCGTAGTCAGTAGGATTACAAAGTAAAGTGCCTCTATTTGTTCCAGGATCCATGGCTATTTGAATTGAGATTGTAAGGCCAAGGATCCTGTTGGAGTGGAATGTAATGGTGATGAAATTTGAATATCCCTTTGTATCACTAAGCTAAATGGTGCTTAGCACCTAGTTTCAAATTATGCCTCTATTAAATAAACACAAAGCATGAACCCCTGTTGCTAATGTAACAGGAAGGGTCTGAACAGGAAACCCTGTTGCTGACATGACAGGAAAGAGCTGAATGGCGAGGAGAAATACTGTATATAAGCTGAGCAAGGCAGAATTTCCTGGGAACTTGTGGTGGCAGAGCTTCTTTGAAGGGCCAGCTGGAGATGCTAAGGAGCTGCTGAGTCTGAGGACCAGCCAGAGCTGCAGAAGACTGAGGAAGTATGACTGTGGTGTTGGTATTTTGTCTGTTTGTGGTTTTTTTTAAGCCTCAACTACCCAAAGATAGAGACTGTGAAGGATTTAAAGTGGATTGGACACTGTGAGCTTCAGTGTAGGGCAGGAACTGCATGGAGAGCTGGACAAGGAGCTGAGAGCTGTCTGCCTTTGAATCCAGGTGACAGTTTGGTGAATCCAGGTAGGAACTGGGACCATGGAAGCAGATCCAGGGAATCTGAAAGCCTACCCCAAGTCAAGCTGAAAGAAGACTTTACTTGGATATTGTGTACTGAATGAGAAGATTGTAATTTACTTGTGACTGAGGGGTGGATTGCCTGTGTATTTTCTGATGTTTGAATAGTGAATGATGACTGAGTAGTGACTGATTTGTAACTTAGTGCGCCCCATGAGTAGAGAACTTTGACTTTTGTATTTTGTGACCCTTAAGGAGGCAAACTTCCTTTAGGATGATTGAATGATTGATTGAGTTGATTGAATTCTTGAGTTACTGATTGATTGACTAAATGATTGTACTTTGTTCAAAACCATGTGACCACTGTGGTGAAAACTATGTGGCCATTTTAGTGGTAAGTTATTGTGAATGCTGAATTATAATTTTCTGTGATAAGTTGTAATATTGTGAACGCAGTATTTTGATTTTCTGTGAATGTTTTGCCTTGATTTGTTATTGAATAATAGAGGGTTCACTATACTATGTGATCAGAAACTTGAAAGCTGTTCACAGCAGCCATTCTGTGGAAAGCTGCTCGTGCTTGGCTTTACATAGAAGAACTAAGTTGAAGTAAAATAAATGTCCAAGGCTACAAAAGTATTTAGTGGCAGTTCCAGGTTTAGAACAGAGGTATTTTGATAAATAGACCAGTATATAAAGTCTAATTAACACTCTAATTTAGTTGTATATCAATACATAAATGATGTGTGTTTTTGTTAGGATGGAGAACTCCTAATGGGTTTGGCCATACTGGTCTCCTTGTTTTTTGTTTTTTTTTTTTTTAAATCTCCTATTCCATGCTTTTATACTGGCTGTCTCCCTCCATCTCATGTGTAACCCTCCTCCCCTCATACTTTCCTCCATTGTCATCAATTCGAAATTTGGGCTTCCTTTAAGACTCAACTCAAGTATCACCTCTTCAGACTTCAAGCTCAATATTTTCTTTAATATTCCATGTTGCATCTATACCATTTGGTGGCATTTGGGGTTAAATGGATTTTTGTGGACTAGTCTGAGACTCTTACCACAGTTTTCCTGCATTGTTCCAATCAATTTCTGATATCAAAACATCAATCTAAAAATGAAAACCAGAAACAACCTTATAAAAAAAATCTTTTCTGAATTCCAAACCTTCAGAAATTAGGGACTGTTC
The DNA here is from genome assembly GCA_028646515.1 of Pseudochirops corinnae. Taxonomy (NCBI): domain Eukaryota; kingdom Metazoa; phylum Chordata; class Mammalia; order Diprotodontia; family Pseudocheiridae; genus Pseudochirops; species Pseudochirops corinnae. The sequence goes on from CM053585.1 coordinate 525,989,386, forward strand.
ATCTAATAACAAAATCACATTCTTGGTGACAAAGCTGAAATGCCTTTTAAATCATTCAAGGAAGACAAAATTTTCTTTATCCTAGTTTTTGTAATGCATATTTGCTATATTTTAATGATTTGAAAATAATATATATCATATATGTATGTACACACAAATACATACATGTATATATGTTAATATTAAATATTAGCCATGTTCAGACTTGGGATATCGTGTGTGTGTGTGTGTGTGTGTGTGTGTGTGTGTGTGTGTGTGTGTGTGTATAACTTGTCCATTAACCAGAGTATCTCATTCCTTGGCCATAGGAGATAGAAGTGAGGTTACTATCCTAAGAAATGTCCTGAGTAGAAGAGAACACTATGATTTCAGACAATCTTTGAAAGCTGGGAAAAGTAAAAGAGATGAATGGTTTCATCTCTTTGTCCAAAAAGCCTCTCAAAGAAAAATGCTTTTGAAAAATGGGATAAAATGGTGTCTGGTGAGTCATGATTTTGGGTTAGCTGGAGGCCAAAGCACCTTAGAGGGTCCACTTTTGATGTGTCTCGATTAATACTCAGAATTTCTGGGGCTCTTACAATTCACCAAATATATCCCAATTATCTGTTCCCTAATCTTTTCAATATCCCCATAGGGCAGAGAGGTGGCAAGAATTATTAACCCAAAAATACATGGGAAGGAAAGGAAGCCTTGAGAGGTCAAGCAGTCAGCTTAAGAGATTCTGGGGAAGGAATAGCAGAATCTTTAGACTCCTGACCCCTGCCCCACTTACATCTTCCTTCTGAATTACTATTTCTTTCTGTGCCAGTAATAGGGTGCCTATGCAGCTGAATATACCTTAGCCTGCATCTATGTGTAGAGAATATTCTCCTAGAGAATATTGGCTAGGACCGATGAAGGGAAATGAAGTAACTAGATTGGGAGAAGGTAGACTTAGCTTTTGATGATTGTGACACAGGGATATCTATCCTTTCTATATCTCACTATTGCTTGTGGAGCAAATATAAGGTTGTAGATACCAGGGGCTATCTCATAATAGTACAGTGGAAAGAATACTGGCTGGTTGAGAGAACTTGAGTCCAAATGTGTGCTGTTCTTCTTTCTACCTGTGTGACTTTTTGGCACATGACTTCCCTTCTCTGGTGTTTAATTTCTTCATCTGCAGAATGAAGAGGTTGGTTTAGATGACTTTAATGTTACCTCTAGCTCTAAATCTACCATCAGGAATGAATCCTTCCTGCAACATTCCTGAAAAGTGACTATTCTTCTCTTGAACAAATGAAGGAAGAAGGAAGGAAATAAGCATTCACTGAGTGCCTACTATGTGCCAGGCCCTGCACTCAGCACTTTGCACATCCCTTTTGAATTGGGCAAGCTCTTTTTTTTTTTTTTTTTGCTTTTTCTCACATACTTCATCCTATCTCTCATCTCTGTGCCTCTGCTCAGGCTGTGCTCCTTGCTTGTGATGCCCTCTCTCCTAACCTTAGTCTTTTATAATCCACTGATAAGGAAGTCATTGCCACAGAATGAATTTTCCCATTTAGTAGGTTGTGAGTTCATCTTCATTGGAGGCCTTCAAGGAAAGGCTGGATGCCCATTTGCTAGGTCTATTGTAGACAGACGTTTTTACAAATGTGAGTTAAGCTAGATGGCCAGAGAAGTTCCTTCCAATCCTGAAATTCTATGATTCTGTGAAAGTAATTGATTCCATTTTTGAATAACTTTCATTATTAAGATACTTTCCCCTTATGTTGAACCTAAATCAGATTCCCTCTAACTCCTACTCATTAGTCCTAGTTTTGTCCTATGGAGTCAAGTCAAGCAAGACTAAGCCCTTTTTCACATGTTGACTCATCAAGCATGGAAAGCCAGCTATTTAAAGATCTCTCCCCTGCTCTGGTTCTTGTTGCTTCCCACCCATTACACATGGAGGCAGCAGGGTAGAAAGGAGAGAATATTGGATTTGGAGTACAGAACACCTTGGATTGAATTCCATCTCAGATACTTACTAGTTTTTTGAACTTGGATGAGTCACATAACCCCTTGGTGCCTTAGTTTCCCAAATTATAAAGTAAACAGTTGGACTCAATGACCTCTAAGGTCTCTTTTAACTTAAAATCTATGATTCATGGAAATGTAATTTGATCATCTTCAACAGGTTGTGTAAATGACCTTTGGTGAATCTATCTCCTGTAAATTTAACTAGAGAATCCTTCAATATCAACACATTTCCTATTGATTGAACTCTCCTTTAACATAGGGGTTACTTGCCACAGACATTATTGCAATGTTCCAATCAGTCTCTTGGGGCCCAAAGCTTATTAGAACTCCTGGACAGTGGGAACATTTAGTGAAAATTCCCAAGATGTTCGAATTTAGCAGAACATTTTTGACTTTGTGCACAGATGGTTGGGTTTATTCTTGGTTGAGTGACTGGAAGTTTATCAGTTCTCCTATTGCACAAACCAACCTCTGCCATGAATATTCTGGGGAGGGACAAAAGCTTGGAGGAAGGCATATTAGCTTCAGGCATTGCTTCCTCCACAGTAAGTTCCTAGTGCAGCTTTTGACATTAAAAATTACTTCCATTAAGACTTTTGTAGTCATTTTTTAATGGATGGAAATGCAAATTGGTTGAAGCTCTCTCTAAGAACACTCTCAAAGCAAGCTCCAAAATTCTAATAAATAGAATGATTCAGGAAATTATTTGACAACTTTTTTCCTTAAGAGTTCAAACTACTTCCTTCAATGGCTGCCTAAGTAGGGCATGGGAATGACATTCATTCTCAAAGGTTATATATATCACTAGATCACAAGCTCTAGAATGTCATCTTCATTGTTGTTGTCCATTATTTCAGTCATGTTTGACTCTCCATGACCTCCTTTGGGGTTTTCTTGGCAAAGAAACTGAAATGGTCAACTATTTCCTTCTCTAGCTCATTTTATAGGTGAGAACACTGAGACAAAGAGGATCAAGTGACTTGCTTAGGGTCACATAGCTAGTAAGTATCTGGGAAGCCATAGTACCTGATAAACACAGAGATTTTCAGAGATGGAAGAAACCACAGAGATTTAGATTGTCCTAGAAGCAGAGTTGAAAGGAACCTCAGAGGCAATCTATTCTAATACCATTATTTTACAAATGAAGAAATTGAGTTGAAGTGACTTGTCCAAAGTCATAAAGCAGTAAGTGATTATTTTTGTTAACTAGCATTAATGTGGTGCTTTATGGATTATAAACTGCTCTACATTTCTTCTCTCATTTGATCCTCACAACAAACCTGGGAGGAGAAAACTGAAGCTGAAAGTGGGTAAGTGACTTACCCAGGGACACACTGTTTATATCTGAGGCAAGATTCCAATTCAAGTCTTTTGGACACTAAGTCCAGTGTTCTTACCCACTGTGCCACTTGGCTGCTTTTTCTGCATAGTAGCAACAATTTAAGAAGATGTTTCGAGTCTGTATAGTCTTTTCTAAGGTATTTAGTGTCAATAATCCGTCAGTAGTAACTCCCATATTGTTGGATGCATGGATCTCAGTAAAATTTTTAAGTAACTGAGATGGGGGCAAGAAGCTTATTACCAATATACAGATGGAAATTCTGAAGCATTGAATGATGAAATGACTCAAGAGCCTAATAGTTTTTAGTGGAAGAATGAGGAGTAAAATGTAAGCTTTTTGATACCTCATTCAGTCCCTTAGACTTAATAAGAATGGAATTGAGTAAAGACTCAAAGCTTCCTCCAGATCCAAGAGGCAGAATCACAGGGTCAGGGCCTTCAGATGGCAGTTGAAGATGGTGGGTGGACAAATTCCATATGGGCATAGTGCAAAGAAGACTTTTGGTTTCAACTGGTGTTTTCTGCCTCACCCACACACTCCATCTGTGTGTATTATCTTAAAAAATGAATCACAATCTAAACACATCCTTATAACCACATTCCGTTTTTAACAGCTTCTGCTTATTATATGATAGATACCCAATAAACACAGATGTCTGATGCTGTCTTTTTTCACACCTGCTATCTCTTTTATTAGAGGAGAATAATAGTAATGATAAATTCTTGCTTTTATGTATCTTTTAATGTAGGTTTGCATAGTTGTTAAAGCACCTTTTCATAATGAACACTGTGATATGTGTAGGAATGCTGTGAAAGACTGGCAAAGCAATTATCATAACCTCCCCATCCCCACTGATGAATAAGAAAGCTTAGACTGAGGATGGTTAAATGACTTGTCCAAGGTACCAGAGTTGGTCAGTGGCAGAATTGAGACTAGAGCTCAAGTCTCCTGACTTGTATGTTATTTTGTAATCTGTGTTTCACTTGAATGGGAGTAGAGATGTAGGACTCAAGTCAACAAGCATTTTTTAAGTGCCTACTATGTGATTCTATTTTCTTTAATGGGGCTCCATCCTAGGAAAGGTAGAGATATTGATACAAAATACATACAACAGATGGACCAAGAAAAAAGGAAGAAATGTTCCTGTAAGCTAAAAGAAAATCTCAGAAGATGTAATCATGGTGTAAAGATTCTAAAGAAAGGGAGAGTCACTTCTCATACCCCTGTGAACTCTCTGAGATTATAAATTGGGGAGCAAGTACTGACTTGCATTGATAGGGGGAGCTTTCTCTGTTTTTCTTCCTCCCCCCAAAAATCATAACCTCAGAGCTTAAGTGGTGACCAGTTCAGATCACTCTAGTGATAAAGAAGAGAACTGAAAGCCAAGCAGGGAATTAGCAAGATATTCCTAGAGTCTGGAGAAAAAGCTGGTTGTAAACAAGTTCAGTGAGCTGTTCTGGGTCTAACCAACCCCAGAATCTGCCCTCATCATCTTTGTACTTGGAAGTGAGACTTCATCAATTCCAACTTCTGACTTCCCAAGGCATCCCACTTGGTAAAGTCTTCCCCCACACCACTGGAATATACCAACCGCAGACTAGAAGGTCAAAGTGGGACTCAGATGCCAAATAAGCCAAATATATCCTGAATTTCACTGAAATATTATAGGGTGATACTTCACCTTTTGCTTTTGCCCTTTTTTTACAACTGAACCAAATGTCATGAGACTAAGATTTGACAAATGTCCTAGTGGCTGGAGGGTTGGCTTTGGAATGAGGGAGATCTGAGTTTAGGTACTGCTTATAACACGTACTGGTCGTGTGACCTTGGGTAAGGCATTTTACCTCTAAAGCTGTAAACTACAGAACAGTTTCCTATACAGATTATCTTACAGGTCAGGACAAAACAATAAGAAGTCAGATAATTCACAAAGGAAGGAAATGAGGAAACAAAGATTCTTCAAAATCCTTAGACAAATATATAAAAATGCTTGTCAGAAGCTGAGAGGAAGCTATATTTAAAAACAATGACAAACCATTTGGGAGTCTGTTATGATGCCTCTTTTCTGCCTCATTTGCTTGCTTATGAAAGTGGCTTTTGCCAGTTATGATTTTTACCAGTATTGTGCCCTCTGTTCTGCCAAAATTTTGTGCACTACATTCACTCCCCCCCACCGAACCTGTCCTTAAGACATTGCCAGGTGTCATATACTTTGTCATTCATCCATTAACAGGTTTGAACTGTTCCTCTCCTCTTTTTTCTCTCTCCGAGATCCACTGTTCCTTCTGATTGTTGTCCTGTCATTTCAGTCAACTCTACAAGACTGTATTTCGGGTTTTCTTGGCAAAATATGTGCAATTTTCTTTTTTCAGCTCATTTTACAGATGAGGAAACTGAGGTAAACAGGGTTAAGTGACTTGCTCAGGGTCACAAAACTCATAAATGTCTGAGGCCAGATTTGAACTCAGATCAGTCTTCCCAACTCCGGAACTGGCCCTCCAGCCACTGAGCCACTGAGCGACTGAGCCCTCCTGCTAATTAAGGTTTCCCAATCCACTAGAGGGCTCTTAGTTGAGTATCTGCCTGTCAGTCAGGTTCTATCATTTTCTCTTCTTTGTTTTTTGCCACAGGTTCTTTAGTTTAATTGCTTATCAGGATGGTTTATTTCCCCGTTTGTATAGTGGTAGGTTTTTTTGGGGGGTGGGGAGGTAGGAGATGGTAATGATGCTCTTTTGAGTTTCTTGCTTTTCTTCTGGATCCTTCTAAAATGTAATCTTTGTTATGCTGCATTTGATGGTCTCTGGAGAAATAGCAGGTATTGAAATAATCAAGAATGAACCTGTGGGAGGAGTATCAAAAATTCCCCCCGCCTTCTGACCCATTCATCAAGTTTCGATCTCCCAATCTAGAATCAGGATAAGAATGGAGAACCAAGATTCTTTGTGTGGTGGTGGTAAGGGAAGGGCAGAATTTTGAACACTGTTTCCTGCTCCCACTCACATGTGAAAGACTATTTACCACACTTAATGATCAGACAGTCCTAAAAGGGTCATGAGATTTAGAACTAGGACAGACCTAGTTGAAATGAACAGATGAAGAAACTGATTCTGAGAGAGGTAAAATGATTTGTCTGGGATGGTACAAGTAGGAAATGGCAGAGCTGCCAGGTTTTTTTTAAATTAAATTTTATGTTTATTTTTAATTTCATCATTAATTTCCACAAGATTTTGAGTTACAAATTTTCTCCCCATCTTTCCCCTATCCACCACCCCAAAACAGTGATCCCACTGAATACTCCCTCCCCCAATCTGCTCTCTCCTATATTCTCCCCCATAATCCCTCTGACTTTCCTGTAGGGCAAGATGGATCTCCATAGCCCAGTG
>CM053585.1:525996611-526031863 GCA_028646515.1 Pseudochirops corinnae
TTTCATCAAGAATGCTTGAAAGTCCTCTATTTCATTGAATGACCATATTATCCCCTGAAACATTATACTCAATTTTTCTGGGTAAGTGATTCTTTGTTTTAATCTTAGCTCTTTTGACCTCCAGAATATCATATTCCAAGCCCTTTGAACCTTTAATGTAGAAGCTGCTAGATCCTGTGTTATCCTGATTGTGTTTCCACAATATTCAAATTGTTTCTTCTTGGTTGCTTGTAATATTTTCTCCTTGATCTGGGAACTCTGGAATCTGGCTATAATATTTCTAGGAGTTTTCTTTTTAGGATCTTTTTCAAGAGGTGATTGATGAATTCTTTCAATTTCTATTTTGCCCTCTGGTTCTAAAATATCAGGGCAATTTTCTTTGAGAATTTCTTGAAGGATGATTTCTAGCTTCTTTTTTTTGATCATGGCTTTCAGATAGTCCAATAATTTTTAAATTATCTCTCCTGCATCTATTTTCCAGGTCAGTGGTTTTACTAATGAGATATTCACATTGCCTTCTATTTTCCCATTTGTTTGGATCTATTTTATAGTATCTTGATTTCTCATGAAGTCATTAGCTTCCATTTGCTCCAATCTAACTCTGAAGGAATTTTTCTCTTCTATGAGCTTTTGAAATTCTTTTTCCATCTGGCAAATTTGACTTTTTAAGGCATTCTTCTCCTCATTGGCTTTTTGGGCCTCTTTTGCCATTTGAGTTAATCTATGTTTTAAGGTGTTATTTTCTTCAGTCAGGTTGTTGACTCTCTTTTCATGATTTTCTTGCATCATTCTCATTTCTCTTTCAATTTTTCCTCTACTTCTCTTACTTGCTTTTCAAAATCCTTCTTGAGCTCCTCCATGGTCTGTAATCAATTAATATTTTTCTTGGAAGCTTTTGGTGCAGGAGTTCTGACTGTGTTATCTTCCTCCTGTTCCATGATTTGATCCTTTTTGTCCCCCAAAAAGGAATCTAAAGTTGGATTGCTTTGCTTCCTTTGTTTCCTTTGCTTGCTCATGTTGCCACTCAATTACTTGACTTTTGAGCTCTTTCCCACAGTAGAGCTCTGCTTCCAGAGCGGGAAGCTTTGTTCCAAATCACTGGGGTTTTCTTGGCTCCTGGAGCTATTAGGAGGGTGCCATCTCTGCAACCCCCACAAACTCTGACTTACTGGTCACACACCTCAGGACCGCCACCCAAGACCATAATCCAATTCCAGGCAGATTAAAGCAAAAGTGATTGCCCTCTGAATGATTGTTTGGCCTGCCTACAATCTGTAGACCAGGAGTGCTGAAGCAGCCACATGGCGGTGGCTTCTGGGCAGAAGGACCTCTGTCATTTCTAACTCTGCTCCTCTATCCCCAGTTCCAACAGAGTTCTACACTGACCTCTCACTTTTTCTTTGGCATTTATGGGTTGATAATTCTGGAAAGCACCACTGCTGCTGGTGATCTACTGTCCACAAGTCTGCCACAGCCTCTGGTCAGGGCTGCCCTGGGGCTAAAACTGCAGGCTCACGTGGGACTGGGCTTGGCTCCCAGCATGCTGTGATGAACCCTTCCTGTCTGCTTGCTGGGCTGCCTTTGGCAGGAGATTTGTTTCTCTCTGTCACTTTGTGGGTTCTGTAGCTCTAAAATTTGTTTAGAGTCATGTTTTATAGGTATTTGAGGTGGTTATGGGGGGGAGCTCATTGAATTTTCCTGCTTCTCTGCTTGGCTCCTCCCCCCATTCTTAGAGCTGCCAGGTTTTGACTCCAAATTCAGTGTTCTTTCTAGAAAAACTTGATTGCCCAGGAATAAGGGATGCCAGTGAGGATAGTTGGCAGTATCTCTGATTATTTTAACTATCTGATGAAATTCATTTCATACAATTAACAAATGCTTAGGTACTTTGTATGGGTTAGCTGTGAAGGATACAAAAAAAAGAAATTATCTATGCTTCTCAAGGAACTTAATTTCCTCTTGCAATCCAGTTAACTCTATCCCAGATGCCCCTCCTTTTTTTTTTTTTTTTCCATTTTGAACATCAAATCAACAACTGCCCTAGCTTTTGGAAGGGATTTCTCCATTGGCTGCCCAAGGGCTCCACTTACCCATCACATGACTCTCCAAGCCCAAACTCCCTGTCCTGAACACTGCTCCCCTAAAAGTGTCACAACTCTTAACTAAAGTGCAAACTGCTTGAGGGTAAGACCAATGCCTCTTTTTCATTTGTATCCCCAGCATTTTAGCATGGTGCTTGACAATTAGGATGATACTTAGTAAATACTTTTCATTCATTTTCCCAGAGGAAGCAATATGTATGCCAATAATTATGTGCAAAATATACCCTAAGTAAATATTAAGGTAACTTGGGGAGAGGAAGGTACTTGCTACTGGGTGAATTCTGAAAATCATTTAGTAGAAAGTGGCATTTGAAGTGGATTTTGAAGGAAGCTAGGGAAGTCTATGGGGAGAGGAGGGGGAGGTGCTTTCTATTGCCAAAACACAGATGTAGGAAATTTGATGTCACATACAGGAACACAGTTTTAATGACTTGAACATAGAATGTGTAAAGGGGAGTGATATGTAAAGTGATATTCATATTTATCCATAAATACATACATACATACATACATATATATATATATATACATACCTACATACACACACATATATACATATGGATATACAGAGGTAGTGTTTATGCATAGATATAGATAGTTTGTGTGTATTATAGATAGATAGACAGACAGATAGATAGATAGATGATAGATAGACAGACACACAGATACAGAGAGAGAGAGAGAGAGAGAGAGAGTGAGTTAAAGACCTGGGGGGAAAACCTATAACAACAAAAACAACCATAAGCATTTATATAGGATGTCTCAAAAGTCTTAGGGCAATTTTAACCTTTAGTAGTTTAAACTTTAAGGATTTTTGTCTTAAATTTTATTAGCTGTATGTGCTTTAAAGTTTACATAATGCTTTATATACTCTCATTTTGTCCACACAACAACCCTGGGAAGTAGGTGCTTTTATTCCATCCAATTTATGATGAGAAAACTGAGGCAAACTGAGGTCAAGTTATTTGTCCAGGGTCACACACCTAGGAAGTATCTGAGACTGGATTTGAACTCATGTCTCTCTGACTCTTGGTCCAGTGTTCTATCCTCTGTATCACCTAGCTGCCACGTAATTCAACATAGATCAGAGCCAGATTCCTATGAATGAGTTTAAATGTCAAAAGAAAAACAAAATGTAATTTGTCCTAGAGACATTTGATAGCCAGAGGAGTTACTGAGCAGGGTGGTGACATAGTCAGATCTATACTTTCAAATGACTGCATTGGCAGTCATATGGAGGACAATTTGGAATGGAGAGAGACTTGAGGCAGTCAATCAATGAGAAATATTTTGCTATAGTGTAGCTAAGAGGAGATGTGGTTAGAGCTAGGATGGTGATTCTGGGTTTTGAGAGAAAGGAATAGATATGAGAGATGCTTCTGTAGAGGTAAAAATTAGAAGAATTAGCAACCAATTTAATATGGGGCAGAAGAGAATTTGACTTTGATGTCTGAGCCTGGGTGCCTAGAAGAATGCTGCTTCCCACAGCACCAACAGCACAGTGAATTGGCTAGAATTCTGTGGCTTCCCCTGTCCCCTTTGGAAGCTATGCTTTTCTGTCTTCTACCTGGGATCAAAGGCTAGGCAAGGGACTGGGAGTGGTGGCAGCAATTTGCCCAGGGTCATAAACAGGCTTCAGGGTCAAGACTGGAATATCTTGATTCCAAGGTCATCTCTGTATCCACTATATCATGCTGATGCATATAATTTTCATTTTAACCATTATCATTGTTATTTTTAATATTTATCTTCCTTGCTCAGAATAACTCATTGTCTCCAATGTGCTACCTGGAAAATTGTATTCACAATGTCAGGCATAGGCAAGCTGAACTGGCATTTTTATGCCTAAATACATATGCACAAATAAATCATGAATTTTTTTCAATCTAATCCTATTATGTGCCATATACTCTGTTTTAAATGAGAATACAAAGAAAAAAATGAAACAATGCCTGCTCTTACATTCAGTGTGATAGGAGTAAGGAGGAACCAATGCAAAGACATGGTTGATGTGGTTTTTGTTTGTCCTTTGTTCTTGAAGAGGACCATGACATCAGGAAGGTGATGCCTTGGCATGCAAGTGAATTGGATTCAAGTGAAGGATGGCTGTATAAAGTCACCCACCTCAATTTCCCCTCTGAAGCTGTCTGAGTCCAGTGGTGAGATAAAGATCAGGATGACTAGAGATGGTCCAGGATACAGTTCGGAGACTTTGGGAGATGAATGATGGAGGGTCATTGTAAGAAATAACAAGAGAGCCAATTTGGCTGGACTATGGAAACTGTGTAGTGAAAAGAAACATGTAGTAAGGTTGTAAAGAGAGGAAAGGAGTGGGTGGTGAAGAGATTTAAATCAGAAAGTTCCTTGCCAAAAATGAAGTCCTGGAAAGCATCCACTCCAAGAGCATTCCAGCTGTGCTGGACAGGATGCATGTGGATGACAGCTGGCAATGGGACGTGGAAATAGGTTCTCTCAAGCAGGATGGAAAAGAATCCTGGGCCATGGTGCTGATTGGTGGGAGACAGGGAAGGGGGAGAGAGAGAGAGAGAGAGAGAGAGAGAGAGAGAGAGAGACACCCTAAAATAGTAACTCAAAATATAGGTGATGATTATGGGAAAATGAAAGTGTGGCTTACTTGGATCATGGAATTTGTGCAAGTTCAGAAGCAGAGCTGTACATGTAGATGGTGCTTTTAACTATAGGTTAGGCATGGATCAACTCAGAAAGGGCTGTGGGCTCATACATTAAACCTCATAGACATACTTATGCACAGCAAAATATTTGACTATGCTGTTTGAGATGAACCACAGAAACATCTATTAATAATAATGATGATAGCATCTAAATAGCACCTACTATGTGTCAGATGCTCTAAGTGCTTTACAACTATTATCTCATTTATTTCTTGCAATAACCCTGAGAGGTAGGTACTGTTATTATCCCCATTCAACAGTTGAGGAAACTGAGGTAAACAGAGCTTAATTAAATTGTCTAGCATCACACAACTAGTAAGTGTCTGAGGTCAGATTTGAATTCAGGTATTACTGACTTCCAACTGAGCACTCTGTCTACCATGCCTAGCTGAGATAGAACCTGAAAATTGGAAGGGAAATGCCCAATGGCATCAAACTCAAATAGAAGTGGATCGTTGATGCTGCACATTGACTTGGATAACCACAAATGACCATTATCTATGTTGCATTGTATTTTTATTTTGCTAAATATTTCCCAATTACGTTTTAGTCTTTTTTAAAGCTATGTTTGACACTTTTGCCCTAATCACCATGGCCTGAAGAACAAATCTCTTATTTCCTTTTTTTCTAACTCAGGCTTAGTTGAGCAACAGTGCTTGTACATGTTTAGATGACTATGAGTATTTGACCTGAGGATCAAAGAGGGATGTATTTTCTTTGAAATTTGAAATGGTATTCTTTTCACTGTTTCCACCAAATGGGAATACTCAAGACAATGGGAATAGAGAAAGAAGTAGATTCTGTGAATACCAGCTCTTCAAATCGCCCCCATGCTCTCCTGATCATCTCCAAATCACCAGCAGCGTGTGCCTGGCTACAAATGAAAAGGCAGTCTCTCTTCTGGGACTGATGCTTGAGTTTGCCACAGGTCAAGTCTTTCCCTCATAAAATCCATGTGACTATAACTGGGGAGACCTTTGATTGCATTGTAAGAGATACATTATAGGAATATTTTAGCTTAAATGGGACTATTGATATCTGCCTGTGGCAATACTTCAAAACACAAGCCTCCCATTTAATTAACATTCTCGTCATTTTAATGATGCTAATAATAAAGCAACAGTGTTGTAAATTTTTTTTGCTAGGTTTAACATTCTGTAGCCTATTAGCTACTCAGGGATGGGTCTTACTTTGAGAGTAACCAGAATCATCCCCACCATTTGTCTATCAGCCTACCCATTGGCCCCGACCCAGGTCCTTCTTAGCTCTGTTGCAGGGATCAGTAAAGAATCAATTCCAAATGTTGTCTGGAAGTTATCTCCAAGGTTGCTGCTAGATATTTCTTTGAAAATACTGATGGAGAGGGGCACACAATGAAACAATGCCTTTATGTACAGATTCATTGTTTGATGAATGAATGAAAAAGCATTTATCAAGCATATACTATGGAAAGTCCTAGGGGGTCAAAAATATGCAAGCAAGGCGGTCCCTGCCCTCAAGGAGCTTATATTCTAATGGAAGAAGACAATACATTAAGGATATGGGGCGCATGTGGAGATTTGTTTGTAGACAATTGAACATAGCAACATGGTTTGGAAAATCTGGGAAATGGCATGACAGCCTGGTACTGGGAAAAGATGAGGTAAAAGTCAGTGATCAGAGTATAAGCATCGATTAAGCCATATTGAGATGTAATTTCATCTAACCTAATTTTCCCATCTAGGAAAAGACAATTTGGAAGCCCAAAGTTATTATGAAACCAGAGGAGGTCAGCCAGAGATGACTATTTTGAAGCATTTCAAGGAGACGCCTGATGGGGAGAATTGTAATCCTATCAAAGATTAGGGAGTTGTAAGGCTGCCAGGGGGAAAAAAAAGCAACATTTTATCCTCTTCCCAAATAAACCTCCATCTGGTTTGAGGTAACAAGGAAAGACTTGGATTTCAGGGGGGATATTTCTGAACGCTGCTTTGGATAAGGAAATGTGTCCAAATTCCAACAAAAAGTCATTACCTTTGTATGAATGCAATTCCAGTAGGCATTTTAGCAATATTGGAAAAAAATAATGTAGGGAGGGTAGATCTGGCTCATCCAGATGGGGAAGCGATCTACATCATTTTGGCAACAGTTAATCAAGAACCGGGTCATTAGAGGCTGTTATTTGTGCTGGAATAAGCACTGGCCTGAGAGTCAAAAGACCTGAGTTCAAATCCTGATTCTTTTCTTACTTAGCTATGTGATCACTGGAGAGGTGGATCCTCTCTCCCTCCCCCAGAGCCTCTGTCTCCTTATCTATAAAACAGAACCCATAATTCTCATACTATAACAGGATTGTTTTGAGGAAAGTACTTTCTTCAAACCTTAAAGTGCCATACATAGTTGGGCATGGTGGTGCACACCTGTAATACCTGATTTAGTGAAGGCTAAGGATGATGGATTGCATGAGCTCAGGAGTTCTGAGCTATAGCAGGATTAAAGCTATCTCTCTTTAAGTGAATTGACCTACTTGACTGTTTCACATAATCAACATTTTCTCTCCTGTCTTTGTGTCTTTGCACACATTGGCCCCCAAATTGGACTTTACTTCCTCCTCATTTCTGCCTGTTAGAAGGCCTAACTTCCTTCAAAGCTCAATAGAAAGCTTCCTGTTACATGAGACCTTTCCCGACCACTCCACGCCCCTTTGTGTTACTGTGTATCTCTTTTGCATTTTCTTATTTGCAGATAGATTATTTAACTTAATAGAAAGAAAACTCCTTGAGGGAAGGGAAAGTACAATTTTTGTCTTTGTACAACTAGTGCCTGGCACAATATCAGGCACGTAATAGGAACTTAATAAATCCTTATTGATTGATTGATTTTTTTTTGTCCTAATCTGTGTTTTCATGTATATAGGAAATTCCCTTCTGGGGAAATTATGTCAATGAAGATTGCAACTATTCTTCAGTGAATAGAGAGTTGACCAGGGCTTGAGAGTAATGACTCACTTAAAGGACTAAATGAGTTTTGATTTATCGATCCTTTGGAGAGAAATTAAAAGCAACTCACAAATGGCTAGCCTATCTTCATAGGTTTAATTACATTATCATGAAAATTAAATCTATTTCTTATAAAGTCACTGTCTATATCATAATCAATGTCCATTATTTTCTTGGTAGCATGGAATTCAGAAGGAAAAGAATGACTTAGTGGACAGAGAGAGAGATTTGGAATCAGGCAAACCTAGGTTCAAATTCTGCCTCTGACAGTTACCAATGATGTGCCCACTGGTAAATAATTCATCTTTGTGCCTCTGGCAACTCTACAAATTATTGCTAGATTGGGAGCTGTACTCAGTGAAGGAAGTTCCCATGCTGACAAAATCCCATATCTTAACCTTTTGAAATGACATTTTCATAGATTGTTAGAACTAGAAATGATCTCTGAAAACATGTTGTCCAATCTCCTCATCTGACAGATGAGAAAACCTTCAACTTTTTATATAAGAGAGTAGTTCTTACTTCAAAAAGATTTGGACAGGTCAAGCAGATCAATATGTCATTGTCACTTTAGGAAAAAATGATGTTATTTGAAATTCATACCAATCAACAGTTTATTAGATCTGCCTTTGTGGCAGGTACTGTATGTTATGCTGGGAACAAGATAAAAATGAGATTTTCCTGCTCTTCAGGAGTTTACATTCTGATGGAGGGAGATGACAGGCTCACCTACAGGTATAAAGAAGGCTGAGAAGGAGCCAGAAGGGGTGAAGGTTTGGTGGACATGAAGGACCTCTTGTAGACTGTGCAGAAGCTGGCTCTTAAAACCCAGGATTACAAGAGACAAAGTTGAAGAAAGTTGCTTTCTGAGTAAAATTGGGGTAGCAAGTTCTAGATGGAGCCCTTTGAGTGAAGAATATTATAATTGGGACAGTACTACTGAGCCATAGACTTTGTAGAGAGAAGTAACGTGGAAAAAATCTAAGAAAGTAGGAATGGGCCAGGTTGGAATCTAGCCTGTCTATTGGAAAACAATTGTCCGATTTGTTCTTGACCCTTGACCCTATCTAGTATTGAAGGAAATTTTGTGATGAAGCCTTAATGCTTCTCTCTTTAGGATGACTCCAGAAATCTAGAGGAGGGTGGGTAGCTCCTCCACAGCACAGGACAGGGTAGGAAAGAGTAAACAAAAACCAGCTGGTGCTCGGTCTATTAAAAGGTACAAAAATGTGGCTCCTTTCTTCCTCTCTCTGCTTATATTGACTTTTCCAATAATCGAATCCTTTATTTTACAAACTTAGCCTTCGAGACAGAATAATGAATGGATCATTGGCTGAGTCGCAGTCAATAGGCTATTATAGTTTTCCTTAATACAGCAATATTGAGGAGATCTGGGTTGTTTGAAAGCTTACAGTTTGCTGAATAATAACTATAAAAGTGGATATGCATAATGATGAAGGAACACATCTAAAAAGAGCCTTATAATTAGAGAAGGAAGACACCAAAGGGCTGTAAGGAGGAGAAAATTAGCCTCAAGGTTAAGTTATTTGGGAAGCCAGTAAAGACCATGATTACTCTGAGCTTACATAAAGGGAAGTGAATTATAACGAAAAGAACAACAAACAAAAAAGCTAGCCTCTTCTACCTGAAATAATTTCTATTTAGGGACTTTTATATTAAATAATGTGAAAGGGATATTTCTTAAGAGACATACTAAACTTCTCAGGGTTTCCAAACTGAGATTCCAGTCAGCCCTGTGACCTTGTATAATGGGAATATCCAGTCATAAACTGAGTGTGTAAAGGGGCCTTGGAGGTCATCTAGTCAGAGGTATCGAATACCCTATGGGCCAGAAGGAGCACACTACTCTCCTGAGTGTGACCTGAGTCAGATTAAAATGTAGCTTCTATCTGATTTTAATATAATCATTTATTACTAACAAGTAAATATATTAACAGGTGGTGCCCACAGGAATTCTTCTAAACAGATTCTCGTGTACATTTGAGCTTGATAGTACTGATCTGGTCCAACTGCTTCATTGCACAGATGAAAATACTGAGACCCAGAGGTGAAGGGAAATTATCTGATGTAACTCATGCGGTGAGAAAAGGAACTGGGATTTGAACCCAGGTCCTCTGCCTCTGAATGGAACGTTCTTTCCATTTCACTCCTATGTCTAAAATTTCAAGTCTTCCTTCATTTACTCTGTACATCCTTTAGATACCTAGATTTCTCGTAGTTAAAAGATAAGTTAACTGGCTCTGAGAAGGCCTAAAAACATGCTTGCACCTTGCATACTGAGCTCCTCTCACTAAATTGGGGGCGGGGGCATTCCTTCAGATATATGAAAATATTTTAATAGTGGGTAAACAGTACAGCAGTGAAACAGTCCAATTTCCCTTTATTCTTGGTTCCCACTGTTTCCCACCACACAACTATAAAATACAATCACTTTAGTTTTTCATTTGGCAGATTTCATTTTTTAGCTACTTTTTTGTTTCCAGGCCAGGCTGGCATCCTTCCAGAGACCAGCACATTCTGGGGAAGACTCCCCAGCTGCCCAGATGGTGTGTTTTCAGGAAATGCAAATGAATTTTGCAATTAGCTTAGCAAAATATAATTAAGAAGGTAAATCTTTTGCAAAAAAAAAATCATTCATTGTATGGGCATATATATCCTCCCTCCACTAAAGCACACCCAGACAAGTTTTGTTCTGCATAAAATCCCATGTCCATTTGCAGCAAACAGGTTTCTCTAGATGGAATGTGTGCTGTCCTTGCCGGGGCTGCCAAGAGATTCCAATAAGGGATTTGTCAACCTCTTGCTAGTGACAAGGGTAAGTTCGTGGATGGTTGGATTGGCATTCATTTGTCTGCCTTCTCCTTTATTTCTGTCTACCCAAGCTAGGTTAGGGTCAGGGGTGGGACAACTAGATGAGAAAACTCAGGGAGATTTAGGCAGTGAGCTGAGACTGAAGCAGCTGTCCTCGCTTCTCTTGGTCTAAAAGGCCTCAAGTTCTGAACCCCAAACTTGAAAGAACAGCAACATACAACTGCAATCTCCATTTTATATCCTTTGAAAATCATCTTTTCTCACTCAAATTATACTAGCTTTTCACTGCAAGTATGCTTTCTTGGCATGTGAAGAATGGAAGGCAGTGATAAAGATGTTCATTGATTTCTTCCTGGACATTTTGGTACCAAACTCTGTGTAATACTTGAATAATTGTGGTCTGTTAGTAAATTGGAGGACAAATCTTACAGATGAACAGAGGGAATGTGTCAGGGGACTAGAGCATTCCAATAATATCATTTGATGGAATGATAACTTTAAGAGACCATAACTTTAAAATGAAAGGCAAATTTATTTATTATGGATAAATCAGGAGGTGATTATTCACACTACCAAAGGATTTTTAATGTTACACATTTTTAAAAACCATAGAACTCTTTTGGATAACAGGCTTTTTTGGTACATAATCCAATTAAAATTAATATACACATAATATTTTGGGGATCCTGTACTTCTAATTGTCCCTTTTCTCTTATCTGTCCTCTGTATGACTGGCAAAATCATCTTCCTAAGGCACATGGCTGACGATGTCACTCCCCTGCTCAAAAATTATCAGTAGCTCCCTATTGCCTCTAAGATAAACTATAAATTACTCAGTCTAGCATTTAAAAGACATCATCATTTGCTCTAACTTGGCTTTCAAAATGAAATCAAATGAGCTATTCGTAAAGTGTTTAGCACAATTCCTGGTACATAGCTGGTTAATATAGTCTTCCTCCTTTCTCTTTTCTCCTTCCCTTTTTCCAGCCTCATTTAATACTGATTCCCTTTATGTGTTTTATATTGCAGTCAAATGTGCCTTTAATTGTTTCCTGAATTCACTCTTTCTTCTTGCTTTGTGCCCTTGTACAGATCATTTCCTGTGACTGGAATGTGCTCCTTTCTCATCTCCGCCTCTCCAAATTCATACCTTCCTTTGAGATTCACGCAAACATTAACTCCTTGATGAAATCATCCTTAACACTAAATCATCCTTAACACTGCCCATTCAACTTATTTCTCTGTCTCTCTGCCTCTGTCTTCGTCTCTCTCTCTCTCTCTCATTCTCTCTCTGTCTCTCCCTCTCTCCATCCCAGTCTGTCTCTCTCTCCCTGACTCCCTCCTTCTCTCCCTCTCTGTCTTTCCATATCATCTTCTATTTATCTGTATATATGTTGTATCCTAAGACCACAGCATAATTCCTTCTTTGTAATACACCAAGAAATCACTTTCTTTTCTGGTTTCTATTTCTTCATCTGTAAGATAAGGGGGTTATACTAGGTGATTCCTAAGGTGCCTTATAGCTCTAAAAGTATAATACTATGAAGCACATGCAAGGTCATCATTGTAGGGGAAACTCCCACTGTGGGAATTTCCTTCACTGAAGCAGATCAAAACCTCAGTAGGTAAGACCTAGAATGCTGCTCAGCTGCATAAAGGTTAAAGGTGTTCCCCAGTGTCCCACAGCCAGTTGTGAAGGATGGAATTTGAACCTAGATCTTCCTATCTTTAAACCAAGCATTCTAATCACTACACTATGTTCCCTCTAAGGTCACCTTGCACAAAGTAGATGTTTAAAGAATAGCTTTTCTATTTGAATCTGATGACTTCTATACAGCAATTTATTGTGATATACAGAAATTTCGTTTTATCAATCACAATGATCTCTTTCAGTAGCATGAGGAGTTGAGAGCTGAACAGAAATGGAATTTATATGACATTCTGGATTGTGTCCTCTCTGTCCCCAAGGCTTCTGTCCTCAGCTTCCAATCCATGCACTCAATTTCAGATATTTTCCACCTGTGTCTCCTTTTAGGGATAAACCTGCTCTACCGTCTTTTGACAGTTTCATGAGACTGCCAAAGTAAGAGACGTTTATTAGAACTGATCTGACATTTTTTTTCCTATTACACTGGCATCCCTTCTATCACATCAAATGATACAGCCATTTTTTGGGGGGAGGGTGGAATAGATATCACTGGAAGAGACAAGTAGTGACTCGCTGAAGCACTAAATGAGAGGCTGTCCAGCCTCTACTTGGACACCTCTGGTGACAAAGGACTTTTTTACTTCTTTTGGAAACCTATTATATCTTTGGCAGATAAAATTGTTAGAAGGCTCTCCCTTAGACTGAGCTCAAATCTGTCTTGCTGTCTTTTCTATTCATTAGTACTAGTTATCCAAGGATATATCCAAGGGTAAATAATCCTTTCAAAAACATGTATGGATATTAAACATTTACAGATACATATGTATATTATGTATATAAATATCTATGTGCATATTATATGAATCCATTTTCACCAAAATGGGCATACATACACACGTACAGACATGTATACATATGTGTGTATACATACATACATACACACACATATAAAATAGGATCTGAAATCTAGAGCCGAAAGACTATATAGGTGAATTTCCCCATTTTGTAAATGAATAAGCCAAGACTCAGGGAAGTTAGGTGATTTTCTCAAGGTCAGAGGTGGGATCTGAACCTTGGTCAGGAACGGGGAACCTGCAAGAACACATGTATCCCTCTAGGTCTTCAAGTGCACCCCTTTGACTGAATCCAAACTTCACAGAATGAATTCTCTTAATAAAAGGATTTGTTGTGTAAAACTCGGACTCAGTCAAAAGACTGAACTCAAGGACCTAGAAGGCTACATGTGGCCCCAAGGCGGCAGGTTCCCCACCCCTGAACTAGGTCTTCTGATGCTGGAGTCAGGACTTTATCTATTGTGCTATGGTGGTTAATAGAATATATATATATATACACATACATACATACACATACTTATACATATACACACATGTACACATCCATATATATTTGTATGTACATAAAGTAAAGAGGTATATATATATATATATATATATATATATATATATATATATATATATATGTATTTACACACATACCAACTATTTGGATTATAAGGGAATTAGAAATATGCTATATAATCTTATAGTGGAATAATATCCTCTCTAACACATAAGGCAGACTTCTTAGGTTTCCCACACCTAGGACCATGAGAGGAGAGAATGAAATGAGATCAGTGTCCTTACTCTCTCTGGCTTTTCATATGTTATAAAAAAATGAGTGAAAGCTCTCCAACTATACAAAATTGTTGTTATTGATCCTTCTTCCTTCTTTTCTAACCCCTTCTCATAAATAAATAATATAACAGACTGCAGCGCCCATCACAGCCATGACCTCTAGGAATTAACAAAGTGATTAAGAAGGTCAGGAAAGAAAAGAGAAGGCTATTTAGCTCAGAAATAGCACTCAGCAGGCAAAGGAGAAGACAAAAAGATTGGAAGGATCAAGGGTAATTTTGTAGTTTTTAGAATGGCTACCTTGAATGGTCACTTGGGCTTAGAGGAGTCAGGCAACATGGCGGAAGCTATTCAGATCTAAAATAGATTGGTGTGAGAGATGTGAGAATAGATAGTTAATAGAATGAAGAAGAAACTCCCTCAGTTGGATGCTCTGGTTCTCCCATTAGGGCATGCTGTACTTTTGTGAGTGATTGATGACTTTGTGAGTGACAGCAAGAGGGAACAGGGAGTCCAGGAACAGGTAATAATGGAGACAATATTATAGATCATCGTAGTGAATTAAATTATGGGGCAGTGCAATGGAAAGAAACAACAGAAAAAAAGCTTGCCTGGCTCTATCACAGTCCTCTGAGCCAAGCAAGTATCAGCAGAAAAAAAAAACCTCTATACTTGTCACAAACTGAAGTAGAAGTGATGAAGAAACCTTACTGACCTTGGGAATGGAAGTGAAGGGTACAATGAGATCCAGGTTCTGGCAAACCAGATGAGATCTAGTCTGAAGAGATTTTAATGTTCTGTTCCAATTCATTGCCACCCTCCCACCCTCAGCCTAATTATCAAGAGGGTAGACTGAGTGATGAGCAAAGCAATCCAGGTCTCTGTGCCAGGGCCATTCTCCAAAGCTGGAAATGAATGTTGTGTCAGGTATAGGAAAGGTCATTGGAAGGGAAATGCTGACAAAGCTCACTCCATTGCAGCATCGTTTGAAGCCATGAAAAGACTTTCTTTCAAAGCTGGCAGCTTTCAAACACTCTTATCTGCCCTCACAGCCTGGGTTTTGAATCAAGCAGTGGTTTTCATGGAAGTGGAGGAGAGACTGTGTGTATGTGTGCATGTCTCAAGATGTGTATCATCAGAAGCACAATCTCACTTTGCAGAAATTATGCTGGGGTAAGTATGATTTCTGCATGACTGTTTCTTCCACCACAAACTCATGATAAAACATTGAAGTTTTCAGAACAATAAAATCACTAGAACTTTTTTTGGAGACGCACATACACACACACACACACACAAACTATTGGGAAATCCTTTTCTGGATTCTACTTAATTTTTATTGAGGGGAATGTTTCCAGAACATATTCATTCACTGAGAGATTGTTTTTTAGGATGGAGGTCAATAACTCTGGCTTTCTGAGACCTTCCAAAGATTCCCCAAGGGACAGGGCTCTGATATCTTAGCCAGTTAACTGAAGGCCAGGTGAAAGGGTCACAGATGACGTCATGCTGGTTTACTCACTCTTCTACACACACATTACTCCATCTCCAATCTTACCATCTTTCTACTGGCTATTTCCCATGTCTGGATTACATTTCCTCCTCTATTCTGACTATTTTTGAAATCCTCATTGTCTTTCTCAAGCCTGAACTAAAGAGCCATCTTCTTCATGAACCCTTTCTTCATTTCCTTACTCTTCTCAAAGTTACCTTGTAATAATGCATATATCTGTCCACACCTATGTGTACCCATGTCTCTTCCCTTTTCTAGGGGATAGGCAACTGTTTCACTTTGGACGTTATTTCTCCACCACCTAGCCCAGTCCCTGGAATACATAATAAATGTTTATTGATTGCTTGATGAAGGCAGTCTCTTTTGTCAAAATATTTTGTGCACTGCTCTGCCTAGCTCCAGCCTTGAGACCTGATTTTGACACAGGGATGTTCACACCTTGACTTTGCTTCTGTTCCCAGCTCTGCTTCTTCCTGCTTCTGGCTTGATCTCAGACTTTCTCTTTGATGTATAGAATCATGGTTGTGTGTTTGCTCCTATGCTCTAAAGCAGTGGTTCTCAACCTTCCTAACGCCGTGACCCTTTAATACTCATATGTGGGTGTATCTGCATGCACGCAGACCCACCTGGAGATGGATAGAGGAGCAGTGGTCCATGGAGGACCACCACCATCAGAAATATATGTTTTCCAATGGTCTTAGGCGACTCCTGTGAAAGGATTGTTTGGCCTCCAAAGGGGTCGTGACCCACAGGTTGAGAACCACTGCTCTAAAGCATGATATTTTGGGCAATGTTGTCAGTCTCCTTCAATGAGGATGAAAAGGACATCAAGATCAGCTTCTGTACTGATGGTAAATGACATAACTTGAAAAGGCTGCAACCCAAGAAAAAAGTGGAGGGAGAGTTGGTGCGTGACTTTTTGTTCATAGATGATCATATACTCCATGCAGCCTCTGAATCTGAGAAGCAATAAAATATGATTTCTCTGCTGCCTATGCTGATTATGGCATGATGATCAACCAAGAAAACCAAGGTCCTCCACCAGCCAGCACCATACCATCCATACATAGAACAATCATTGGTTACAGTAAATGGATAAACTTTGAATGTTATGGATAAGCTTGTTTACTTTGCCAGCATACTTTTCACTGATGTCTACATGGATAATAGAGTTGATGCACATATTGCCCAAGGAATCTCAGCACCAGCAAGGCTCTGACAAAAAGTGTGTGAGAGAAGAGGTATTAGGCTGCCTATCAAACTGAAGATCTACATAGCTGTCATGCTGACTACATTGTTGTATGCCTGTGAAACCTGGGCAGTCTATCAGTGCCCTGCCAGAAAACTAAACTTCTTCCATTTGGATTGTCTCAGGAAAATCCTGGTGATTACCTGCCAAGATAAGGAATGGGACACTGAGGTCCTCTCTAGAGCTGAACTGCCAAGCATTCAAACACTATTGCAGAGAATGTAGTTTTGATGGGCTGACTACATAGTTCTAATGCTAAATGAATGCTTACCTGAGAGACTATTTTACTGATAAGTGGCACAAGACAAGGGTTCACATGGTGGTCAGAAGAAGTGGTACAAGGACACTCTCAAGGTATCTCTAAGGAAGTCACATGACTGTGAGATATGGGAAATGCTGGCACAGAACTATCCAGCATGGCATATCCATATCAAAGAAAGCTCTGTACCCCATGAACAAAGCAGAACTGTAAAAGCACAAAGAAAATGTGGGTTATACAAATCTGCAAACATTTCCACTCTAAATGTTCTAATGGACTGTGTTTGCCCAAAATGTGGTAGCCCCTTATTCAAAGTCATGTTGGTCTGATCAGTTACAAATTAACACATGAAACCCTGACTCCAGCATTGTGATGTCATTGGTCTTCTTTGGAAACAAAAGATTTTAAAAAAATTATGAAAAAAAACCCAATAAGACTAATTGACTTAATCTTCTTCCTTTATCTACCTGGCTTCTTTCCAGTGCTTAAATCTATAGTAGGTTGACCTTGACGTTTCTCTTTTGATTCTATCTTTGCTTGAGTCTTCTGATTTAGAAAAGATGTAATTCAGGGTGGCTACGTGGCACAGTGAATAGAGCACCAGCCCTGGAGTTAGGAGAACCTGAGTTCAAATTTGACCTCAGACACTTAACACTTACTAGCCATGTGACCTTGGGCAAGTCACTTAACCCCAATTGCTCTATCTTCCCCCCTCCAAAAAACCAAAAAAAAAAAAAAAAAAAAAAAAGAAAGAAAAGAAAAGCTGTAGCTCTCTCTGAAGCCCTTCTCTGTCTGGCATGCATTGTTGGAACCACGGCAGAGTCTGTCATTAAAGGTTCCACATTACATCTGTTTTTTGGCTGCCTCCAAGTGGCTGCTTTCTGCACTATGGATACCGCAGTTTAACCCTGCGAGTTGTGACAGCCTTTGCTCAGAGGTCAAAGAATTCATAGAATAATATCATAGTTATCAAATTGAAGAGGACCTTAGGGCCACCCAGTCCAACCTCCTCATTGTCCAAGTGAGAAAACTCAAACCTTGACAGGGAAGTGACTTGCTCAAAGTCATATAGGCAATAATTAGCAGAGTTTTAAACCCCAGTCCTCCTACTCCAAAACGGAACGCTTTCTACCACATGACACCATCTCTTCTAAAAGCAAAGAATCTAAGAGTTGGAAGGGACCTCAGGGGCCATCTAATCCAACCATACTTGAAGAATTTCTACTATTAGATATATTTGCATATATGTATATATTATATACATATTCATATGTGTGTGTTTTTGTGTGTATGTATGTGACATACACACATACTCATATACACACCCACCCACCTAACAAATGGTCATTGAGGCTTTGTTTGAAGACCTCCCGTGAGGGAAACCTGTAAATTCTCAAGGCAGCTAATTCAATACGTGGAGTTCTAATTATCAGGAAGTTTTCCTTATGCCAAGCCCAAATTTACTTTTAGGAAAGTATAACTATTGGAGGCAACTAAAAGTTTCTTTTTTTTCTTGCTTTTCTTTGGGAAGGCAATTGGGGTTAAGCAACTTGCCCAAGGTCAAATGGCTAGTAAGTGTTAGGTGTCTGAGGTTAGATTTGAACTCAGATCCTTCTGAATTCAGGGCTGGGACTCTATTCACTGTACTACCTAGCCACTCCAAACTAAAGGTTTTAGTGGATAGAGTGCTAGGGTTGGAGTCAGGAAGACCTGAATTTAAATATGGCTTAGCCGTGTGACCCTGGGCTAGTCATTTAACCTCTGTATTCAATAATTCCTTGGAGAAGGAAATGGCAAACCACTCTAGTATCCTTGCCAAGAAAAAGCCATGGACAGAACAGATGTGTTGTGGTCCACAGGGTTGAGAAGAGTCATCCACAACGGAAACTTGAACAACCACAAACTTACCCATTGCCCCTTGTTCTGATCTGTGGGACCAAGTATAACAGAGCCAGTCTCTCTTCCAAGAGTGAAAGTTTACAACAACAAACATAAATATCTAGCCCCCTTCTTCTACCCCATTCAAAATATGATTTTATTTTTAAAAAGTTGATTTTTAACATTTTTTTTCTGCTTGAACATTTATATATCTGCTTTTTTTTCTCATCCTTCCCTTCTTTTGCATTTGTAACAAACTTGACTAAATCCATCTTGTTTATGAAGCTTAGCTGATGGTGCTTTTGGATCCTTAGCTACTCTCAGTATCCCTGGGCTATCTGGGTAACTCTATAGACCCATTTTTCTAAAAGGAATCACATAAAACTTAGACTAAAAGCTCTTTTCACATTATGAAACCACAGTAGTACTGGGAGTTGCCTCCTCCAAAGTAAATAAAGCCTCATTGATTTCTCTGAGGCCACATAATCTATTTTGCAGAATTTTTTCCACTGAGTTCAAGTCCCTCCATGGAGCTTCAGATTGATGGCTTACTGGCATATTGGGCACAAGTGCTGTCTGGTTGAAAATATCTGAAACTGCTGGTCAGGCTCCTTTCAGCATTCACCTTGTTATCCATCCTACTTGTTTATGCTTTTAAAGAGCCCAGGGTCTGCTCTGCCTTGTCAGGCTTGCTGCAAAATGAAAATGAAAGCTGTCTACTTCCCTAGGGGAGCAGAATGCAGCTAACAGGGTGGAAATAGTGGCCTTATCTGTAAACATTGCCTGCTATGAATTTCTAGGTAAGGACTCAAGGCTATCAACAGTTACAATGAGGCATTCCAAAAATCTGCCTACATCTGGTATGAGTTGCCTGTGAGAACTGAGGTGTATCTCATATTTATACAGCTATTAAAATCCACACAATGTTTATACCACAAAAGCCCTGTGAGGTAGACAGTACAAGGTGGCACTATAACTGTTTTTACAAATGAGGAAACTGAGGCTCAGACAAGCCATAATGGAATCTTTAGCAATCATTGAAGTCAAATCCCTAATTTTACAGATGAGTAAACTGAGACTGAGTTAAGTGACTTTTCTAAGGTCACATATCTAACCGGTGTTTGAGGTAGGATTCAAATTAGTCTTCTTAATCCAAGGCCACTGCTCTATCCACTCACTACTCCATGATACTTCCTGGTTACATACTTTGTCAGTCTTACAAATGGATTTTGAATGTAGGTGCTCTGATACCAAGTCTAGTATACTTAATGAACCATGATGTCTCTTAACAGCTGTCTGTCTTTTCATTCTAGTATCTGTACTACTTAGAAGGTAATTATTTTATTTTGCATACTCATTGTCTAGTGTAGGGCCTTGCATATAGCAAATGCTTACTGGTTGAATAATGCAATTCAAAGAGTTGTAATTAATACTACGCAAAGTAATAATTGCCTATTGAGTTGTACCTAGTGGAGTGTCCCAGAGAAGTTTCAAAAAGATGAATTCAGAGGTACCATCAGGAACTCTTCCTCAAAGTAGAGCTGTCCAGCAGTGGAATGGGCTGCTCAAGATAGCTTTCAGGTGATAACTTTCCCCTTCATAGAGACCTTCGAGAAAAGGACAACCATTTGTCAGGTGATATGTCCTTTTTGTTTGTGTTGGCTGCTGAGGTCCCTTCCAATGATCAAAATTATTTAAATCTGTGACTTCTGCATGGTCCTGGACTGTTTAACTTTTTTTAAAAAAAATCAGTGACTTAGAAAAAAGCATAGGTGGCATTCTCATCAAATGGACAGATAGTATAAATCTGGGAGCACAGAAGAAAACAGTTGAGATACAAAAATTACTTGATGGGCTAAAACATTGGGCTGAAGAAATGGAATGTCCTACAGTTAGATTGAGAAGACCAGCATAACAAGTACATGATGGGAGAGGCACAGTTAGACAGGAGGTTTTCAGAAAAGGATCTGGGAGCTTTAGAGTTTACAAGGTCCATGTGGGTTAACAGCACCATACTGCAGTGAACAAAGCTAATTGGCAGGTGAGGGGCTCTACTTTATTGACACTCTTCAAGCAGAGTCCAGGATCCAGTTATGGTTTGTATTCAGTGGTTGCTAAAGTCCCTTCTAACCCTGCAATTCTGTAGTAAATGTTTATTGAATTGTATTGTATGAGAAATAGAGATTAGTTTGAATCAGAGCTCCAGAAACAGAGATTACTTCTGGCAAGGGTAATCAGAGAAGTCTTCATGGAGGAGGTAGCATTTGTAATGGACTCTGAAAATTGTGGTATAATACAGGGACACCTGGATTCAAATGCCCAAGCTGCTACTTTCTACCTATAAAACCTTGAACAAGACTTTTTGTTTCTCCTGGGCTAAGTTATCTGAGGACTATCTGAGGACGGATAGGGTTTTGACAGGTATAGTTGTAGTGAGAAAATAACTTTTTTATCACAAGGAAATATAAAGGAACATGTTTCTTGTTCCTTATAAAAAGCCAGTCAAAAGGAATTGCTATTACAATTTTGCCAAAAATAGTTAGCAGTGATTTATTGTATAGGTTGTATGGCCTATACTATCATGAAGGCCTAGGATCAGATTCTGTTTCTCACACTTATTGGCTGTGTACTCTTGGTCTCAGTTTTTTCATCTATAAAATGGGAATAATTAATATGAGTAGCACCTACCTCCCAGGGTTATTATGGGGGCCAAATGGGATAATGTAAATAAAACCCTTAGCACAACTTAAAATGCTATATTAATGCCAGTTGTCATTAGAAGGAATGTAAATGAATCTTTGTCTACTCTAGTAAAAGGAATGATAATTAGTGTTTATACTAAGCTTTCTTGGCATTATCAACGGAGTATTCCACTAGGTTAATCATTCAATTTTTTTCCAGAAAGATGTATTAAGTATCTGCCTAATAAGTTTAGACTTGGAAGGAGCCATAGAGCTCATTCACTCTGACTTGGAGGGAAAAAATTGCTGAATTTGTAGTAAACAAAACAAAACAACGAGCTCAAATCCTGATTCTCCCAATGATTACCACTGAAACTTTGGGAAAACAAAGAGATCATAAAAAAGGGAAAAGGACCCACATGTACAAGCATACTTATAGCAGTTCATTTTGTGGTGGCCAAGAATTGGAAACTGAGGGGATGCCCATCAATTTGGGAATGGCTGTGTAAGTTGTGGTATATGAATGCAATGGAATACTATTGTGCTATAAGAAATGATGAACAGGCAGATTTCAGAAAAACCTGGAAAGACTTACATAAAATGATGCTGAACGAAATGAGCAGAACCAAGAGAACATTGTACACAATAACAGAAACATTGTGTGATGACCAACTTAGGTCTTCTCAGCAATTCAATGATCTAAGACAATTCCAAAAGACTCATGATGGAAAACGCTATCCACATCCAGAAAAAGAATTATGAAGTCTGAATGTAGATCAACACACTTATTTTTCTTTCTCCTGGTTTTCCCCTTTTATTGTGATTCCTCTTTCACAACATGACTAATGTGGAAATATTTTTAATGTGATTTTACATGTATGGCCTACATCAGATTTCTTGCCCTCTTGGGGAAGAGGGAAGGTTAAGGAAGAAGGGAGAAAAATTTTAGAACTCAAAAATTTTATAAAAGGGAATGTTGAAAACATATATATATATATATGCATACATGTATATAAACACACATACACATATATGTATGTATGTAATAAAAAAAAAAACCTTGGAAAAGTCTTTTAATCTTCCCAGATCTCAGTTTTCCCCAACCATAAAACAGAGGACTTGAAGCAGATGGCCTCAGAAGTACATGCCATAACTTGATCTATGATCCTATCATATGATAATTAGATGCTCTTCAAGCTTCTTTCTAGCATTAAATAGGGGCATCTAGGTTGCACAGTGGATAGAATGCCCAGCTGAAAGTCAAGAAGACCTAAGTTCAAATCTTGCCTAAGATACTTCCTAGCTATATGACCCTGGGTAAGTCACTTAACACTGTTTTCTTCTGTTTCCTCATCAGTAAAATAAGCTGGAAAAGGAAATGGCAAACCACTCCAGTATCTTTGCCAAGAAAACTCCAACTGGGGTCATGGAGAGTTGGATTCAACTGAAAAATGACTGAACAGAAAGAAAGCATTGTCTGTGACCCTGTGTATGACTAGGATCCCTCATTTTGTAGATAAGAAAATGGAAGTTCAGAGGGTAAAGTGACTTACTCGTGGTCACACAGGTGGTAAACAGCAGAGAAACCATTCAAATCCAGGTTTTCTGGCATCTGCTTTTCCTATCCTGTACTACCGTCCACTCTACCAGGTGTCATTGAGATATCAGTTTGTCAATCGAATGTGCCAGAAAGATGCTGTTTGTCTTATAGATGATCTCTTTAATTTGTCTAATTTTTTATTTTAAAATTATATATATATATATTTATGATATATATTTGCTAAAAATTATCTTAAATGTTCCCTTTGCTCATATTCAATTTTCCCTGGGTAGGAATTGAATTTATAAGACTGTTGACTTTAATTGCAGAAGGAAGCATGAAAATCTTCTATCAAACTTTAATTGGCTGTCATAATAGTATGGCTTAGAGGTTTTCTTATCTTGCCTCTCCCATCCAAAAAGAGTAGACCCTTGAGAGTGTAGTTAATGATGCTGATGGTGTACTGATTGGAGGGTTATTTGTTGTTTTCTTTTTCTTTACATTTGGGATCATCTTGATGGTTTTAAAGACATCTGCATTCCTTCAACAAGCACCTAAATTCCAATCAGAGAAATTGAATATTTATTATGTGCAGTACCTAATGTCCCACTGCCTCCCAAGCTTACTGGGGTGTCACGTGATAGAGTAGGAGATGCGCCAGACTGAATTTGGGACTGATGTCAGACCATCAGGGCATGAGACATTCAGCATTGCTAGCCTGTAGGGTGGACCTTGTTTGGAAGGACCAAATTGAGGGCCTTTGCTGGAAGTTTGAAAGTCCAGGAGAACCTCAGAAAGTTCACGGTCTTTTCATTCAAGAACTGTCCCTGACTCAGAGCAGATTCCTTGATGAAATTCTGAATCACATGGTGTGCCTGACAGTCATTTCACATCAAAGTCAAGAATTAACCAGCAAGCAGTGGCTAGTTGGAAAGTGATGTGGTATAGTGGAAAAGAACTGAACCTGGAGTCAGGAAGCCTTACTTCAACAAGCATTTATTTAGTACCTACTACATCCATACACTTTTCTAGCACTTACTTCCTAAGGTTGCTGTGAGGATAAAAAGAGACAATATATGTAGAATGCTTTGAAAACATTAGAAACACCATATAAATCATGGTGACAGTGATCAATAAGTACTCATAGTACAGTGATTAAAAAACAGAAGTTCCTTCCCTGAAAGGGATTATACTTCCTTTCCCCTTACTCTCTTAGTTTTCTATGCACTGGCTTCTGTTCTCAACATTCAATTGACAATCTTCTCTCCAACATTACCAACAATCTCTGAATTTCCAAATTAAATGACTTTTTCCAGTCTTCATCATTCTTGTCCTCTCTAGAGCCTTTGGCACTGTTGATCACCTTTTCCTCTGTGATAGTCCCCTTTTTCCAAGTTTTTGTGACCCTACTGTCTCTTGGTTCTCCTCTTATCTAACCATTTCTCACTCTCCCAGGATGGATCTTTATTGAGCTCCCACCCACTAAGCATAGTAGTTCCTCAGGGCTCTGTCCACATCCCTTTTCTCTTCTCCCTTTAGACTATTTCACTTGGTGATGTCCATGGCATTCATTATCATGGCTACATTGGTGATTCTCAAGTTTG
The DNA here is from genome assembly GCA_028646515.1 of Pseudochirops corinnae. Classification (NCBI taxonomy): domain Eukaryota; kingdom Metazoa; phylum Chordata; class Mammalia; order Diprotodontia; family Pseudocheiridae; genus Pseudochirops; species Pseudochirops corinnae. Next base: position 526,021,223 of record CM053585.1, read on the forward strand.
CTTATCCAGTCCAAACTCTTTCATTGACTTCCAATCTCATACTTCCAACTGCTTATTGAGCATGCCAAACTTGATGTCCTGGGGACATGTTAAACTCAACATGTCCAAAATTGAATTCATTATCTTAGATCACCCAAAGAAAACATGCCCCCTCCTAACTTTCCTATATCTTTTGACAGCAACACCATTCTCACAGTCCCTCAGGCTCACAACCCAGATATTATCCTTGACCCTTCAAAATTTCTCAACCTTTACAGTCAATCTGTTGCTAAGGTCTGTTGATTTTTACCTTTGTAACATCTTTTATATATATTTCCTTCTCTCTCAGCACCACCCTAGTGCAGGCCCTTATCGCCTTATCACCTCATACCTGAACTATTCAATATCCTACTGGATAGTCTTGCTGCAAATTTTTTTTCCTCATTCAAATCCATCTTCCACTAACCTGTCAAGGGATCTCCCTAAAGCTCAGACTTGATCACGTCACCCTCATATGCAATAAACTCTAATAACTCAATATCACCTCCAAGATCAAATATAAAAGCCTCTGATTAGTATTCAAAGTCCTTTACAACCTTCTTCCTCTACTTTTCCAGCCTCTTTCTTCCTTCTGTCCTCTCCCCTCACCCACTCCCAAATTCTTCAATTCAGTGATATTGAGGGTTCCTCAAATAAGTAACTCTCATTTCCCACCTCTGAGCATTTTCCTTGGCTATGCCCCCTACCTGGGGTACCCTCCTGTTTCACCTTTACCTTCTAGCCTCTTTGGCTTCTTTTGACTGTAAGCTAAAAACCATCTTTACAGGAAAGTCTTTCTTTGTTGTTGAGTCATTTCACTCATGTCTGACTTACCATTTGGAGTTTTGTTGGCAAAAACCACAGGAGTGATTTGCCATTTCCTTCTCCACCTCATCTGACAGATGAGGAAACTGAGAGGGCATTTAATGAGTGTTTATCGATTCACCAATTAACAAATAGTGGATGTGTGAATCTGGGCAAGTCTCTTATGGTTTCAGCACTCTAGGCCCAAGGCATTGGCTTGCTCCGTTCCCAAGCCTCTCAAACCAAGTTCAAATGTGATTGGGAACTACATGAGGCAGAATAAAGAACAATGCAGTTGCACACAGATACTGTTAATAAGTTGTTTTCTTAGTAAATATGTGCCCTCAGGGATCCTTCTGTCCAACTCGGTGACTCTCCTTTCTATTTAAGTTTGCCAGGACTGTTCTTGGCCACTCTCTCGAGGCTGCAAGCTGTAGAGAAGGTTCTTTCCTGTATTGGTAGAAAGAATTTTCCTCCCCTGGAAGTTCCCTCACCCTAACCTAAAGAGGGACAGTGTGGCATCACGGAAAGTGTTCTCGACTTACTGAGTCAGGAAATCCTTAATTCAAATCAAGCCTCAGAGATTTTCTGGTTTTGTGACCTTGGACAGGTCACTTAACCTAGATGAGTATCAGTTTTCTCCTCTGTAAAATGGTGGCAAGTGACTGTGGTAATTCCTCTTCTGGTTAGACTCTCAGGGCTTCTGCCTCTATGGCATCTCCCCCAATCCTTTTTAGGATTCTGTGTTGTCTTCCGTCATTAGAACACAAACTCCTCCAGCGCAGATAATGTCTTTTTAAATTATTTTTTGGTTGTATTTGTATCCCCAGTACTTAAACCAGTGCCTGGCTGTCTTAAGAGCTTAATAAGTACTTGTTACTTTGCCTTGTCTTATTCACTGGGTTATTGTGAAGACTGGATAATGTATTAGCACATAAAATATCTTGTGAATTATAAAATGCTACATAATTCTCAGTTACTGTATTAATGTTAGGATCATAGGTCTGTGAGGGGTCTCAGAGGACATTTAGTGAATTCCTATGTTTTTTCAGATATGGCATCTCAGGCTGCGTAGGGAGTTGGGTGGTATTGTGGATGGCACACACAACTGGAGTCATCTAAGCTCTGCCTGTCTTAGTTTCCTCATCTGTAAAATGGGGATAATAATAGCGTCTATCTCCCAGAATTCCTTTGAGGATAAATTGAGAGACTATTTATAAAACACTTTGTAAACCTTAAAATGACATCTAAATGCTGTTCTAAAATTGCTAGTTAGGAAAGTAGAATGATTTATCTAAGGTCACAAAAATGTATATTAGGTATCAGAGGTGAGATTTGAACCTATGTTCTTCGAGTCTAGAACTAACGTCCCTTTTTACTCTTGTGCACAAAATCAATTCCTTTTAATTTAATTTTTCAAAATTTTATTTTTAATTTCTGAAATAAAACAACTATTTTCCATAACATAGAATAATACAAAGATGACTGTGCATGAAACTGCAAATCTATTATATAGAACTTGCTATTCTTTTAAAATATATAACAAATTGGGCATGTAAATTTCTTTTTTTCCTGTCTTTGGTTTTACATCATCATTATTTCCCAATACATTCTAAGAGATGTTTCACGCAGGGTGGTAAAACAGCAAAGATAACCAGCATTCCCAGCACATGCGCTGGTCCCCAGCTACAGTCCCCTACCTGTCAAGAGAAGAGAGGAGAGTGGTTTTTTTTCCTATCTTCTTTTCTGAGACCATTTTGGATCATAATAATTTCATGGCATCCGCTTAAAATTATTCTGTTGTTTTGTTTTCTCATCTATATTGTGGGAGACAGTTTTTATTGTGTTCCCCTGGTTCTGCTAACTTCATTTTGCATTAGTGTCTATAAAAAGGCATTTTAAGCATGTGCAACCTGGGAAAATGAGAGAATTTTTAGACCATCCCTCCCACCAACCTCCCTCAATTTTGCGCAATAGTAAGCAGAGAAGTGTGCTGCTTTGTCTAATTCAGGGAAAATGTGTCTGGTAAGGGGCAGCTAGGTGGTGCCATAGTGTCTAGAGTACCAGTCCTGGAGAAGGGAGACTCATCTTCCTGAGTTCAAACCTGGCCTCAGATACTTACTAGCTGTGTGACCCTGGGCAAGTCATTTAACCCTGTTTGCCTCAGTTTCCATATCATTCAAAGGAACTGGAGAAGAAATGGCAAACCACTCCAGCATCTTTACCAAGAAAACTACAGAAAGGGGCATGGAGACTCAGCCATGACTGAAACAACTGAACCATAGTGAAAAGTAAGAAAAAAACATGATTCTAAAGCAATAGTGGGAAAATGTAATGTACGGACAAAACCCATAGTCTAGCGCCATATTTTTTGGATAGAAAAGGATGCTCCTTGTCCTTTCTTGTCTAATATCAGAGTCTTTAGGCCCTGGATGGTCCTATCCTGAGCATGAAAGAAATAAGATAGATCTCAAAAAGGCTTCCCACATTGCTGAACTTTGCTAATTTTGGGAAAATAGAAGCTAGTACATCATGTGAGGTTGGATCCCTTTTCTCTGCCTGTGGCATTTCCTATAATAATGCTGCAAAGAAAGTCCTGAAGCATTCCTGTTAACAAAGTTATCTATTGTCCTCATGAAATCATTCTCAAAATGTACTTGGCTTCGCCACCATCTAAATAACTGTGTGAGAATGAGTTAATCAGCTGTCTTTGTTCCTGGTTTTTCCAAGTGTGGGAGCCCTTGGCAGGCGGGCCAACCTTCCCTGATCTGCAGCTGCTGTCATTATTGCTACATGTGATGGATACGTCTGCCTGGAGAGATTTGCGACCTGACACTAATGTTGATGAACGGCTCAGAGATACCAAGTGCCTGACAATTTCAGAAAGGCCTCTTGGATCTGGATCTGAGCGGCTGCTTTTCCAAATCATAGCTCCAGGTCAGAGTGACATTGTTTTGGCAACTTTTTAGTGGATGGGAGAAGTTGGGAGTTGGGGTTAATCTTCGACCTGATGAAATGTAAGTCATTAAGCTATTAATTTCTCCAATAAAACGAATTCTAGCACTCACACCAGGATTAGCTAGTTATAGCCTACCAGGGAGTCTGGCTTGCTTGGGGTTATCATAAACCACTCCTCTTTGTTCTGCCTTATTTTCCTAGGTATCCCTGCATCATTTTGTCAGATATACAATTTAATTCCCGTGAAATGAAAGGGAAAAAAACACACTTCTTTCTCCATTAAGAATAATGCAGATTCTTATGAGTGAAATTGTATATAAGAACCATAACTATATTTCCTATATTGAAAAGTTGAACATTATGCTTAGAAGTCACAATGTATTTGTGAAGGAGACATTAGATACCCAGGAAAAGTTATGATTTCCGTGGAATAGGTTATCTTTGTAAGCTTGACCTGCATTGAATGCTTGGCTCCTTCTCATTTTTGAATAGAATTTATGGCAGGTTGTAAGAGTATTGCCAATAATCTGTCTCCTTCTTCAAAGATTCACTAACCTGCCAAAATTTGTCCAGGACTTTGGATGTTTACCTATGTCTTAGCAGAGAGACAGCGATAGAGATGAGAAGCAGCCCCAGAGGAGAACAATTGCTGTTCTGTTGGTGAATGAGATTAAGCTGGATTTTTTCCCAGCTGGGTTTTTATGGGCCTCGAGGCAATGCTAATTTGTGTGGTTTACAATATGTTATGTTTCTCCATTGATATATGAATGGATGGCCATGAAATCATAGTCATAAATCGAAAGTGGAGGAAACTGTAAATTTAAGATCATCTAATTCAACTTCTGTCATTTGTCAAGTGAGGAAACTGAGGCACACAGTGTTTAAGTGGCTTGACCTACTTGTTTAAGTAGGAAGGAGAAAGGTTGAGGTTTGAATGTAGGTTCTTTTATCCTTTCAACTGCATCAATATGGTGCCTTAGCAACCCAATCAATACCCATTTGGGGGGATCTCTTTGTTTCCACTCTGCTTGTTATTATTTGAGAGACAAAGAAGTACAAGACACAGTTCCTGTCTTACTTTCTCACTTCTTTGGGATATAACATGTAAACAGTTCAACTTGGCAAACATTCACTTCCTACTGTGTGTAAGACAGGCAGCTAGGTAGCCCAGTGGTTAGAGTGCTTGGCCTGGAGTCAGGAAGACTCATCTTCCTGAGTTCAAATGTGGTCTCAGACACTTCCTAGCTGTGTGACCCTGAGCAAGTCACTTAACCCTGCTTATCTCCATTCCTCATCTACAAAATGAGCTGGAGAAGAAAGTAGCAAACTGCTTCTTTATCTTGACCAAGAAAACTCCAAATGGAGTCACAAAGAATTGGATAGGACTGAATAACAATGATACATGGAGGGCCTTAATTTGTGGTTTTCTTGATTTATGGACATTTTTCACAATCACAGCCTATCCACCTGGGTGTAACTTGCAGCTTGAGGGAGTTGCCAGGGGTGACTGAGAAATTAAGAGACTTTCTCCCTTGAATCAGGGACTGAAATTCACCTCAAATCATTCTGTTTTCAAGTCTGGCTCTTTCCATATTGTTTCTTGTCATACTGAGAATACAAAGACAAAAATGAAATAGCCCCTGTTCTCAAAGACCACCATGGCGATGATGATGATGATGATGATATGTAGCATTTATATAGTACTTTAAAGTTTGCAAAGTGATTTATTTATAAATATCACCTCATTTTATCCTCCCAACAACCCTGGAAGTTAGGCATTATTATTTATAATATAGTTTATAAAAGAGGACATTGAAGTTGAGAGAGATCAAGTTACTTGCTCAGGGTCACAGAGTTGGTAAGTGTTTGAGGCTGGATTTGAATTCAGGGCTTCTGACTCCAAGTCTAGTGCTTGAAGTACTGTACCACTTAGCTGCCTTTCAATTTTTCTGCTGAATTTATATACACTCAATGAGAGAATATAGAAAGAAAAGAAGAGGGCCAATGACAGAGCCTTGAGAGACACTCACAGTTAGTAGATTTGAAATGGAAGATCTCGATTTGGCTAAAGAGTCTGAGAAGGAGTGGTCAGACAGGGAGGTGGAGAACCATTGGAGAACAGTGTCATAAAACCCAGAGTACAGATAGATGTTAAGAGGAGAGGACAGATAACCACAACACATGGTGCAGAGAGTTCAAGAGTGATTGACAAGTAAAAATTTAAATAATGCTAAATGTGCTTAGGTACAGTGCCAAGAACATTGGATTTTTTTGGTTGACTAGTTGTGTCCTGTTCTTCATACCCCATTTGGGGCTTTCTTGGCCAAGATGCTGAAATGGTTTGTCATTTCCTTCTCTAGCTCATTCCACAGATAAGGAAACTGAGCAAACAGGGTTAAATGACTTGCTTAGGGTCACATAGCTAGGAAGTATCTGAAGCCAAATTTGAACTCAGGTCCTCTGACTCCAAGTACTTTACCCATAGTGTCACCTAGCTACCCTCCTTACTACCAGAACATAGTAATGCTTAGTAAATACTTATTTCCTTCTTTCCTTCCATATAATATTTGCAGTGTGATACAATGGAAAGAGTATTGAATTTGGTTCAGATCCCTATAACATAACTTACCATCTCTGTTTTTGAGCCAGTTATTTTTACCTCTCTTGTCCTCAGTCAATCCATAAGTGTCTTTTTACCTCCTCTCATAGTCCTCGTCTGCAAAAGGAGTGTGTTGGGTTGGTTATCTATAGTATCTTTCTGTTTCAAAGCTGTGATAATATGATATTCTAAACAAGAGTATCATATTAGGATGAAATAGGATATCGGAATGGCTATGACAGGACCATTGTTAATGGTTTATAGGAATTTGAAGAAGGGCAGCATTCTTTCAGGTGGAGATGGTGAAGGTTGAGATCTCAAAGGAAGCATGAGGAACAGAAGGTGAGTATCCAAGGCATTGTCCATCTTCACAAAGTGAAGAAGCAATTGTCCTTTTAACTCGAGGGTTAGGGATTGGCTTGATTTAATCAGCATAGAGCATCTTGGGTAAGGGACCTTCCTTGACCAAAGAAGGTGGACACTTCTCTACCACTTATGACCTTAGAGAGTTACCTAGAACACTGAGATGTTAAGTAACTTGCTCAGGATTGGTATCTATCAGTCAGTATTTATTAGAGACAAGACTTGAACTCAGGTCTTCTTGATTTCTAGGTTAATCCTCTATCCACTATGCCATAATACCTTTCAAGTCCTGAGAAATTACCATCCATTCATGTTGAAATTTTAGGAAAACTGGTTCTTTTGTCTGAAAAATTTTTTGAGTATTTGCCTGAATTCTCTATTTCACTTTGTTCAGTTCTGGGTCCATGTCTCAGAACCAGAACTAACTGAATTAAGTCAATTGAAATCAGAATAATGATAGTGTGTTAATTAATTGATTCAATCTTATAGGTTCTAAGGTGACCTAGAATTTGATTTTTGTTCCTCTAGACAAAAGTCAAAAGAAACTCAGATACTGTTTGGCATTGCTCCCCTTTTCTAGATATACCCTGCAAGCACAATGGAACATGTCCCCTGACCATGAACTTGCATAAGAAATGTCAAAGCAGGGGTGGCAAGGTGGCACGGTGAATAGAGCATTGGCTCTGGAGTCAGGAGGATCCGAGTTCAAATCCGGCCTCAGATGCTTAACACTTACTGGTCGTATGACCTTGGGCAAGTCACTTAACCCCAATTGATTTGCCCTCCCCCTTGCAAAAAAAAAGCCAAAAAAAAAAAAAAAAAGAAATGTCAAAGCTCCAAATAGAGATCTTTCTTATTCCAAAAGGTGTACATTTTTTCCTGGTGGTGGGGTGAAAAGGAAATGTCAATGCCTTCAGTAGTTAGATTGTATGCTTATTCTTTGGGTAATCCTACTTGAGGGAAGCTGGGTGGTGCCATAGTGCATAGAGTGCTTGGTCTAGAATCTGGAAGACTCATCTTTCTGAGTTCAAGTCTGGATCCAGACACTTATTAGTTGTATGACCCTAGGCAAGTCACTTAACTCTACCTCAGTTTCTTCACTGAGAAAATGAGCTAGAAAAGGAAATGGCAAACCACTCTTCTATCTTTGTCAACAAAACCCCAAATGGGGTCATTAAGAGTGAGATAGGCCTGAAAAATGACTGAACAGCAATAACAGTAAGCTTACCTGATAGTGACATGTATCCCTAGTCCACAATCCTACAGCCAAACCTGATATGTCACCACTCAGGGTTCTACCCTAAAGAGTTTGGATTAGTTATGTATGTTTCTCTATTGCTATTGGTTCAAGCCCCACCAACTCTGTTCTATCTCTCATTGTCGGGTTCCATGGACTAGCTCTTTACTTTCATTTAGCTACTTAACACGAGTTAGCCCTTATGATGGAATACACATTCTAAAATTGCAGCCAGAGCAACGTGCAAACATTTCTCTCTAATACTTCAGGGACATATACTTTCTACTCTACCACCTGAGTATCTGGAGAGAGTAGGGTCAAAATGTAGTCCACTTCCTAGGAACCATTGGTCTCATCAAGTACATGTACTGTCTCAGCTAACGCTGGCCTAGATCCACAAGGTCACCTTACAAGCTTGTTTCTTACTCCTAGGAGCATCATTTTGCCAATGGTTTTAGAATTGAGGCTCTAGAATACTGGGATGCTGGAGTACCCTCTGACTTTTCAAAACTGCAAAGGTCATAGGCTCTACTCTCCTTCATCTAAAAGGGAAAAAGCATATCTTTTCTGTGTCATAACAACTCTCCTGGAAATAGGCTTCCCAAGTTCTCCCCTGGGAAACTGTATTGTCTGAGTAAGCTGATGGGGTCTCCAATAGAACCAGATTTCAGTTACATTGCAAAAAAAGCTTGGGCATATTATTTAGCAGCCAAAGTGTTCAATTTATTTGTATTTTCATAGTTTTCCTTCTCTTCACAGGTAAATTTACTGTAGTTTGGATTGCTTTGAACAATATTTTCATGCTTTGATCTATTCTACTGACTTGTGCCTGGGGGGCCCACCTGGAGTCAGTGTATAGAGTTAGATCCTACAAAAAATAATCCCAAAGATAAACACTTTCAGGGAAGAAGGAAAGATGACATTATGTGCAAGTCCACAATTTGCCTGCTCACAAGATCTGTCCAAAGGAAATAACATGCAGGATCTTAGTAACGGGTGAGGGCTAAGTAACGTGAACCAAAATGAAACCCACATACCATCTTTTGAAATGCCACATGCAATTGGGCATGTGGTAATGCAAATGCTTTTGGCTATTTGATTAAATACCTAATTAGGTTCTTTTTCCTGTTAATGCAAATAGAGTTTAACTAAATACCAAGACAATGACATAGCATGGGACTAGAAATCCCTATCACTATAGCCAAAATATAATAAAGAGTGGCATTAGATCAATGGAAACTGGCCAAAAAGCATAATTCCACTTAATTTTCTGAAAATTTTTCTACCATTTGCAGTATTAATGGTCTGAAATATCCAAATAATTGTTTCTGACTCATTTTACTTTAGTAATGGACGTCTGCTACATGTGCAGAATGCCTGAGATGGTGTCTCCCCCATGTGGAGATGCTGAGGAGACTTCTTCCAGGAGTCATGGCCGGAAGTGCCTTAGAATGTTGGCAGTGTTTCTGGCTCACTCTCTCAAAGCCAGGTAGACCTCTTATCCCTTCAAGTTTCTGGAGTAGTCATTGGCCAAATCCCCTTCTGGCTATGTTCCTCCTTGTAGGATACTAGTGACTAAGTACTTCAGTTCCTTTCACCAACTTAACATCAGTTGGATAGTTTTTACACAGACCCTCAAAGATGTAGCAGTAACAATAGTATAAATGTCCCTGCCCTCCATCTCTGCACCACTCTCCCCATCTCATCTTAGTCTCTGCAGAAAGCATGGTCATTATTGGCACCTTTCCTACTTAATATCAGTCCCAGCAGATTATTTTCATAGGAAGCATGACTGCTTGATGAGTTTTCACGTTAGTGTCTTTAGACTGAACCTTGAGGGTCACCCTTCGATCTTCTGGACACTGATGCTGAATTGTAGATTGTGTAGGTAGCAAATGACCGGACAATTGGGGTGAGTGAGAGTGAGATGTAGAGAATGACCCTGAGGTTGTGAAACTCGGTGATTGGGACAATAGTAGTCATCTCAATTGTAATAAAGTTTAGAGATGGAGTAGATTGGGGAAGTGTTACGGGAATCTGAAGATCTTCCCTGCTCCTAGGCCCTTTGCTAAAGTGGCTACATGACTCTGAGAACCTTCCCTGATTTGAAAGTATACTCTGCCCCCTAATAGGCTGAATGTGGTCACGTGGAGCCTGTGGTGGGAGGCTTGTTTTTTGGTAATGCCCGTGCCTTGTAGCTTTGTGATTGGGCAGTGGGTCAAGAGGGCTGTGACATTCTCTGAGCCAGGAGAAGGCTATATATATGCCCTGATGTGAGGTTTTGGTTTGGGGCTCACTTTGAGAAGAGTTGCGTGATTTGGCCAGATGAGACTCTGGGAAGCCACTGAGGCCCCCGGCTTTGAAAAAGCCAGATGTTGATGCTTCCCTCTCTGGTAACTGAATAGGTGTGGATGTATTGGTCAGATGCTGGAAGCCGTCTGCTGATCTGTTTCTTTGTTTGCTTGTAACTTGTGTTTGTAACTTGTGTTTGCATCTCTGAAGTTCAGAGTGCTGACTTCTTCCCCTGAACTAGGTAAATAATATGTTTGATTAAAGTAAGATTGTTAACCCATTTTGAGTTGCTTTCCTTTAGAAAAGCAGATCTAAGAACCTGTGCTAGCAGCTGCCCTGGGTATGCTGGGGTGCTTGCTGATACAAGAGG
>CM053585.1:526031963-526102744 GCA_028646515.1 Pseudochirops corinnae
AAATGTTTTTATCTGTAGCACCCCCACCTCCAAACTTTAAATCCATTGAGGTAGATTGCTATACTTGGATTGTGCAGTTCCAGCCAATGGAAGAAAAGGGTCAGAGGGAGGTGGGTGAGAATTCTGCATTAAGGCTATATCACTTCACCATTTCCTTTTGTAAATTGCTTCTCCTCCCTGACTATTTGTCAGAGGGAGGGTTGCCCTTTCTTGAGATCATAATAAACCATTCTTTTCTGCTTCTTACCTTGAGAAGCCTCTGAGTGTTATTTGGGTAAGGATCTCTGTTGCACACAGTTTGGAGTGAACACAGATTGATCATAGTTCTCACATCTTTCAAAGTTGTTTATTTTCCCAGTATTTTCATATAAATTGATCACCTGGATTTGCTCATTTCCTTTTTTATTTGGTTATAAAAACCCTTAAAATTGTTCATTTTTATTATGTTGATATTATGACATCTGATTTGAAATTGCTAATAAATAATTGGTGATGTGGGAGAGAAACTATGGCTTGATATATAGTTCAGGAAGTCATCTATATATAGAGAATTAGAAATGGAACCCATAGTGAGAACTATGAGGAAGAAAGGATGGAGAAAAAAGAGAAGGTTGAGAATGTCTGATATCATAAGGACCAAGAAGTAGCTATTCTGCTATAATGAAACCCTGTTAGGGATTGGTGGTGTTGAACTCTGCATTTTCAGAAAGATGTGGCAGGAGTTAGAAGAAACAGGGATGGAAAAATAGAAAATGTCATGGACAGATTGTGCCCTTCTTGGTGAAGGGAATGGCCAAATTGATGAAATTGTAGATGTACCCAAATCAATATAAGATCAATAAAAATGATCTGAAGGGTAAGCTTCCAAGAAAAAACACCTGATATTCTTTGAAAAGAGGAAAGGAGACCAAAGGCTGGCTTGATACTTGCTTTTTTGTCTCTGAAGGATGATTATATAAGATGGCTTTTATAAGGTGATCTGACTTTAAGCTCTGGCAGGCGACCTTCATATAATAGAAAGACTTTGAGTATGGTCCCAACATTCACAGAGACCACCAACTGTAAGAAAAGTTTCAAATTATACTAAGGGATCCAAATCAGAAATAAAGAAGCATTTCTTTTTTTTTTTAAATATTTTATTTTATTTATTTTAGTTCACATCATTCATTTCCACGAGATTTTGAGTTACAAATTTTCTCCCCATCTTTCCCCTATCCTGCCCAAAACAGCCATCCTCTTGTATGAACCCTCCCCCAATCTAATCTCTCCTATGTCCTCCCCCATCACTCCTCTATCTTTCCAATAGGGCAGGATGAATCTCCCTTCCACAGTGCCTGTGAATCTTAAGTTCCAGTTGGATGTAGTTAATAGTAATAGTAATAATAATTGTATATATATGTATATACATATATATTTTTACCATTTGATTATAGAGCTTTAAATTCTAGATCTTTCTCTTCTTCCCTCGACAGCCACCCCCACTGGAAGAAGAAGCCATCAAATACAGGCTGTACATGTGTAATTACACAGAACCTCTCCACAGTGGGCACATTGTGAAAGACTGATTACATGTCCCTCCTTCCTATCTGCCCACTCCTCCCCTCCCGTTCCACTCTCTACCCTGTCCCTGTCCCTCTACAGAAAGAAGCATTTCTTAATGGTAAGAGTGATTGAACATTGATAGAGATACCAGCATGGGAGAGTACAGACTCTTTATCTTATATATATTTATTCTTGAGAGGGTATGAAAGTGATGTCAGGTTCTGTTGGGAACACAATTGGAGAGGGTAAGATCATAAGAGTGTATCTTTAGAGCTATAAGAGACCTTAGAGATTATCTAGCTGTGCCCTTCACTTTTCAGTTGAGTAAACTGAGGCATAGGAAGGCTAAGTGACTTGTCCAAAGAGACCCAGGGTGTAAGTGACAAAGGAGGGATCTGAATTCATACCCTTTCATTCTAAATCCAAGTCCTCTTTCTGTTCTAACATAGGGACAGGTGAAACAAAGGAAAAGATGAGCGGTATACTCAATATTCTAATACTGTAGTCTAGAATATTAATACTAATTCAATAGTCTAATGCCCAGTCTAAAAAAAGAATGCCTACATACAGGTTTAGGGCTTTGGAGATGATCTAGCCCAGAGCTTTCATTTTGTAAATGGCATAATTGAGTTTCAGAGTCTGGAATGGTCTGCTCCAGGTCATAGAGATAGTAGAGCCACTAGGATTTGATCTCACATCTTCTGACTCAAGACCCAATCAGGTTCTCCACTGATTCATTGAATTTTATACCCTAAGGGCATAAGAACCATGGGGAGAAACTGCAGAGGGGGGAGATTTCTATTTCATGTAAGGATCTTAGATGCTTCCTAGTTGTGTAATACTGGGCAAGTCACTGAACCCTGTTTGCCTCAATTTCCACATCTGTAAAATGAGCTGGAGAAGGAAATGGCAAACTACACCAGTATCCTGGCCAAGAAAACCCAAATGGGGTTGTGAATAGTCAGTCACAACTGAAAATGACTAAACGAGAAGGAAAAATTTCTAACCTCAAATGGAATTTTGTCAGTGAACTAACGCTCAGTGGAGGACATCTGTCAGTTGAGACTTTGAAACGAAGACTGGAAGACCATTTGTCATGTGTGCTATAGCTCTAAAAAGGAAGATTCAAGTTTAGGGTTGTCTTCCAGCTCAGAGATTCTGAGGTACTTTGATCCATCATCTTCTTAATACCTCATCTGAGGCAGCTAAGTGGTGCAGGGAAGAAACCAGGGAAGGAGTCAGAAAACTCTGAGTTCAAATCTGGCCTCAGACACTTACTAGCTGTGTGACCTTGGGCAAGTCACTTAACCCTGTTTGCCTAAGTTTCTTTATCTATAATAATGGGATAACAGCACCTACTTTTCAAGGTTGTTGTGAGGATCAAATAAGAAATGTAAAATGCTTGGCACAGTGCCTGGCACGTAGCAAGCACTACATAGATATTAATTATTACTATTAGTTATTATCTACTTATCTCTGAGGTTTTCTTGGTTGTGTTTTCATTGAATTTCCTATGCCTTAAATCAGGGGTGGGTGGTAGGTTCTCCACCCCTGCATTGTATCAGGTATATATCCAATGACTCCAGGCCTTCAGAACATCCAGTAAAGAGAACAGTTAAAAGCTAGTGTAGGGTAAGAAAGGTAAGTCCCCGGCAAAACTCTTCTAAAAAATAGGCCATGGAGTTTTACTTTTTTTTTTTTTTAATAGGAACAAGGGAAGGAAAATTAGCTCAGTGGTTGCCAAGTAGAAGTAGGCCAGGAGACATAGTTCTTGCTCAGAAACATGGTTCAGGTAGGGCTGGATTTTATTCACTTGGCAAGTGAGGCTTAATTAAAAGCTGGCCAGAAGACTTGGAAAAAAAAATATAAAGACTCTGACTTGCTTGCTCCATGTATAAAATTGGATTGGTGTGGAGGTATTTTCCCAGGCCTGATCACTTCGAATTCACTTGACCGCTGGATGTTAGCTTCAGTGAAACACATACCTTTCTGAATCTATTTTTAGGCTTGTGAGTTGGCCAATGGGAGAAAAATTTGAGTGTAGCTTTTATGCCAGAAAATGTTCACTTCCCTCATAGTTTTAACCCCATGACTTCCCTTGGAGGTGAAAGGAAAGTACTTGGAGTTGCTCATGGTAATTGTCCTATCATGGAATTGGCCAGTCTTCTTTCGAGAATAATGCAGATGTTTCTCGCATCAATTTTAAATGAGTCAGAGCAGTAATTGCTACAGAAATATTCACATGTACTTTTTCCACCTGGATACCAGTGATGGTGGGGTGGAAGGGAAGGGAGAGCTGATTTGTGCTTTTCTTTTTGAGAGGCATTTGCTAGTGAGCCAGATCTGAAGCCAAACAGAATTAGGCTCAAGCCTTGCCTCTCACACGGACTGTGTAATCCTAGTCATTTAACCTAGGTGGGTGATGTCAAGCTAAAATTAAAATGGATCCTTGTGAGTTGCATATTGATTTAGAAAATAACAAATTACCATTATCTATATTGCATTGTATTTTTGTGCATTTTGCAAAAACATTTCTCAATTGCATTTTAATCTAATTGGAGCCCATTGGAGTTTAGAGGGCCAAGTTTGACACCTCCACTCTATGTAATTCCCTGCCACTATAAATTTCAGGGAAAATGCAGACTTGCATTGAGAGAGTGTTTCCTTACCTGGGAGGTCCCTGTCATTGCAATCACAGGTCCAGTCCTTATCTTTCTATTATTTTTAGAAGTCCACAAAACATACTGGCTTGGAAAAAAATGGCATGGTATCTAGAGTATATGATTCCTACTAGTATAGATTACCCAATTGAATTGAGACACAGAGTCCATCATATATGGCAAAACTCCTTCCCTTCAGCTTTATCTCTACTCAGCTTCTCCTAAAATTCATAACAAGTGGCTTATATAGAGTTCCTTACTAAGTCTGTTAGAAATGAATAAACATAAGTAGCATCGATGTCTCTCTTCTGAGCCAATATGATCCATCACAGACTAGGTATCAATTCCTTAGAATCCTGCGGGCTCCAGTTTTAGAAGTTCAATTCCTCACAACTTCTTCCAAGAGGGAACTGTCTAGGATATCCCTCCCCCTGCCCTACAACAAATCTTCCACAATAGATCATTGTCCAGGCTATTGAGATGTCTAAGGAACTCAGAGCACTTTATGGATCTTTTCCTGGAGAACAGCAAGAGCTTTATTGTTCAGGATTGCCTTCTGTGTAGTTTCATACTCAGCTTTCCCCAGCTCTGCTTTCTTGAGTGTGTGAGATTAAACAACACTAGCTCCTACAAACAAGGTGCCATTTCTCTTCCCCGTTCCCTCCCCAAATCTCTGTACTGCCCTGTCTCTTAAATTATTGCCATTTTGTCTGCTATCCTTTCAAATTCAATAAATCTTGGGGTGCAAATCAGGCATATGAAACAAAGACAGTCAATGTCCTAAACAATGTACCAGAGGCGGATACTTTCTTGTACATTTGGTTAAATTCGTACCAAAGTGCAAATGGCTGATAAAAAGACTCTTTGCTAAAAGCAAGTTTTGAGGGATGAACAGGGAATTTGAAGATTACTGAAAGCAGATTTTACTTAATTTGTAGTTTTGCTTGGGCTAGCTCCAATTGAACAGCTTCATATTCACGATTGTGTATTCATTATATGTAGTTGAATATTTTCGTTAGGCAATGATTACAAGTATATGTCACTTGGAAAGATTCTAAATTTATAAACGTTTCTTTAAGAATTCTGCCAAGCTACAGAGAAATAAAGAGGTGATTAGGTTTTAAGGAATTATGAATGCCTTAATAATGCATTCACCACTAAAATCCTCTTTTGATGCTTGATCATGGTCTTGAGGTACACTTGGGTATTTTATGGCCATTTGAGAAAGCCAAGTTCTAGCAGATCCTATTGAGCTGGAAAGGAATTGGAAATTGAATCAGGGATATCTATCATCTGTGGATTAACTTAGTTAGATTTAGAAGGGCTTGGAACTTTTAGCCTAGGAAACTAAAGTTTGAATTTTTCATCATCAGAAGTAGAGAGTCATAGGAGAATTTTTGAGCAAAAAAGTGAATGACCAGATCTATATAGAGCAAGATTATTCTGACTGTGGCATAACATATGGATTGAATTGAAAAAGAGTGGTAAGGGGTAGGGTGGTAATCTATTATGAGGCTATTTATAGTACCAGATGTGTGTGGTAATAAGGTGTACTGCTAATGTGGTGGCAGTGAGAATAGATAGGAGATAGATTCATTTCTAGAAGTGGAATCCACAAGACTTGGCAATAGACTGAATGTGAGAGGGAGAGGGAGGAATCATCAATAATCACAACCTTACAAATATGGAAGATTAGAAGAGTCATGGTACCAGTAGAAGAAATAGTAGTCAGGAGGTTGGGCAGGGTTAAGGACAATGCTAAGATGACCCATTTTGGATGTGTTGAACTTGAGGGTCCAGGTGGAGAGTTGAAGGCCTTGCAGGCAAGAGAAGTAGGTCTGAAGCCCAGAAAAGAAGTCATGATCAAAATAGGTTTGGGAATCAATTTCCACAAAAATGGGAGTCAAAGCTGGGGGAGTGAAGGAAGTGGCCAATAAAGAGCATAAAGAGGGAAGAGAGCTAAAGTGAGATCACTTAGAAAAAGCCCAAGAATAGTATGAGTAATCAAAGGACACAAAAAAGAGTAGAGAGGCAAAAAGAGACCCATAAGAACATGACATTTTCTGAAGCCAGCAAGAGGGGGAAAGATACAACACGGAATACTGCAGAGAGGGAAAGGCAGATGAAGACTGAGAATGGACCATCAGTATGGCTACTAGGGCAGTAAATGTTGAACTTCAGAATGGCAAGCTCAGTAGAGAGGTGACCAGGCACAGAGGGAGGAGTAGAAACCAAATTTCAAGAAGCTGCAAAGGAAATAGATGATAGCATACTGGCTTAAAAATAATAAGCCATCTGGATCTATGGCCACCGTGATGATTCTGGGAGAAAGTGAATTAGATTCAGTCAATCATTCAGCAATAATTTCTCAAGTACCTACTATGTGCTACACACTAGGGGATAGGCATACCTAGAATAATCTCACCGATTCCCTGAAAACTCTTAATTTAGACCCAAATTTCTGATTCTCCTCCAAATAAATGTATCTGGGTTTCAGTTTGATTTTTTAGAAATGATAAATGATATTCTCCTAGGCTTATGTGTGGCATGTTCTAGCACATGGTGTTTCCCTGTCCTTGTCCTGGTTATTAACAAAGGTATTTCTCAAAGGATTACATCTGTGTTTCATTGATGTGTCATGGGCATGCCAAAACCCTAACTGCCTGACATGTCTCCATTTGTACCAGTCTATTATTTATTTTCAGGGTAAATCAGCTCTTAAACTGGTAGTTAGGTGATAAAGCTTATAATAGGAATTTCAGGAAAGAAAACAAAGAGCCACAAAGACTAAATTTAATTGCTTTTGGCTTCAGCCATGTCTTGCATGCAAATTACAAGTTTCTTCATCATGACCTTATGTTGTCATTAGTACTATTTTAAGCCAGTGTCTACACAAGTAAAATGGTGATGAGGAATGAACATAATAAGTCATATGACAGGCTAAAAACCCTAGTGCTTTAAATGTTGCAGTGTTTTACATATATTATCCCACTGGATCCTGACAGCAGCCCTGCATATTGGTACTATTATCCCATTTTGAAGATGAAGAAAAAGATGAAGCTCCAAGAGCCAGTGAACAAGCAATTATTAAGCTCCTACTATGTGCCATGCATGTAGCTAAGTCCTGGGGATACAAAAAGGACAAAACCAGTACTGTCTTCAAGGAGCTCATGTTCTAATGGGGGATGCAACAACTTTGTCCACAAAAGAGACATAAAGAGCAAATAGAAGGTAATCTTAGAGGGAGAGTGCTAGCACAGGGCTGAAGAGGGAAGACTTGTTGCAGAAAGGATTTGAATTGAGTTTTCAAGGAAACCAGAGAGTCCCAGAAACAGGAAAGGATGGAAAACATACCAGGCAAGTGGAACAGCCAGTGAAAAAGCCAGAGTCAGGAGATAAGGGCTGTCTTATATGAGGAAAAAGAATAAGGCCATTGGAACTGGATTATATGCTATACAGAGAAGAGTAAAATGTAAAAAAAAAAACAGCAGGAAACATAGATGGAGGCAAGTAGAGGATTTTATCTTTGATCCTGGAGATAACAGGGATCCACAAGAATTTACTGAATAGGCAGATGAGAGGGTTAGAGCTACACTTTAGGAAGGTAACTTTGACAGTTGAGTAGAGGTTAGAATGGGGTGAAGACTTGAATTATGAAGTCCAACCAGAAGGCTATTACAATGATTCAAGTGTGAAAATACATGGACTCACATCAGGGTGGTGATTCTATGAGTAGAGAGAAAGGGATTTATAGGAGAGATATGGAAGAGATCAAATGACTTGCCAGGAACTGAAGCAAGATTAGACATTAGGTTTTCTTGACTTCAGTGTTCTAAGTACTACGGCAAGATGCTTTCATCTTAGATGTTCTGGGATCATAGGTGATTTAGAAGTGGGAGGGACCTTAAAGGTCATCAAATCCAATATCTTCATTTTTTTTAATCTGAGGAAATTGAGGCCCAAGGTTAAATGACTTTTCTAGGATCACACAGCTAATGTTACTAAGTAAATACACAAAGCTCTTTGCAAATCCTGAAGTCCTTTGTAAATGTTAATTATCCTAGCTGTTAATTTAAGGTGGAATTCAAACCCAGCATTCTAGACTCCAAGTCTAGCATCATTTTCACTAAATTATGCTGTGTCTCTGGATGCTTAAATCACAAAGTTGTAATGTACTTGGAGTCTACATAGTACAACCTAGAACCCTTGTGCAATCTAGCACATAAGGAGACGCCCATGTTTGGTTTGAATACTGTTAGTGCTTTCCTCCTGAAATCACCTTGCTTCTACTTTGAATATATCTTGTTCACACATAATTATTTGCATGTTATTTTCCCCATTAAAATGAGAGCCCCCTGGGGGTAGGGACTGAATTTTCATCTGTACTATCTATTTGTTAAGTGAACATCCAGTTTTTGCTTGAAAATTTCTAGTGATGGGGAGCTCACCACCTACCTGAGGCAACCCATTATAATTAAGCTTCCTGGGCCTCAGTTTCCTTATCTGCACAATGAAGACAGTAGATTAGAAAGTCTCTGAGGTTTTTTGAAGCTCCAGTTCTATGAATCTTGTGAAATATATTTTATCTCCTGGACTGATATGTGAACACAGGAAAGGGACCAGGCAATGCACTCAGCCACAGGTTTTGTCACTATAAGGGTCAAATCCCTGACACTGCCAATATCTTGTCTCTCAAATCGATACAATTTTCTTCTCTTCCATCTCTGCTTTTGCAATCGATTCCCCTTGCCTTGGTGCTTTAAAAAAATCCCTGCTAGACTGGCCTTTGACTCAGATTCTGCTTTTTATCAAATTCCTATTTGAAAGCCAGTCCTTCTCCCCAAGAGTTGATTTCCCCTTCCCAACACTGCTTTTGATCAGGTGGGATTTGAAGTATATACACAGGAACATACAAAAATCAAATAAAAAGTGAATGGGACAGAATTATATAGGCTGTATATAGGCTTCAGCTCGCCAGAGAGAATTTATTAAGGACTCTGTGTTAACCTGGAAAGACATATGGAATGAGACAGAGCTCTGTCCTTATTTGGACCTAGTCTTTTCTTTCTCTTTAAAAAAAAAATCAATTCATTTGTTTAATAAACATTTATCATCTGACCCTCTCACTCCCATGTCCCATTGAACAATGAGAACAACAAAACAAAAACGCGACCTTATCATAGACGAATGGTCCAGTAAAACAAATTCCTACATTGGTCATGCCTGAAACTACATATCTTTCTACATTTTAAATTCACTATCTCTCTGGTAGGAGGTGAGTGCTATGGTTCATCTTCAGTTTTCTGGGTTTGTGGTTTATCATCGTGTTGGTCACGGTTCTAAAGTCTTTCAAGGTTTCTTTTCTCTATAATGTCATTATGGGTAGTGTTCTTGTTTTATTCACTTTGCTCAGTATTAGTTCAAAGAAATCCACTTTTGTGTGAAACTGTCCATTCACTCACTGCTTATGGCACAGTAATGTTCCACTAAATTAATATGCCATGATTTAAAAAATCTATTTAGCCATTTCCTAATAGGACAACCCATTATTTTCATTTTTTAAAGATATTATAAAAAACAACTCTTTTTCTCTCCCTCTTTCCCTCCCTCCCTCTCTCTTTCTCCTTTTTCTATACATGTATGTGTATACAGACACACACAGACATACAGACACAGACACACAGACATACACATAGACACACATACAGACACCCCCTCATAAATATATATGTATATATATATATACACACACACACATACATATATACATATATACACACACATATACATCCATCCATATGAACGTAGGTATGTTTACCCTTTGCTTCTATTCTTTATCTCTTTGTTGTATAGGTCTTGTGATAGTACTGCTGGATCAAAGGGTACCCAGCATTAGTGATTTTCTGAGCAGAGTACCAAATTGCTTTTCTGACTGTTTGGACCGATTCACAGGTCTGCTCACAGTGTACTAGCATGCCATTTTCCCCACAGCCTCTCCAATATTGTCATCTTTGCTAGCCTATTGAATGTGAGGTAGAACCTCATAATAGCTCTAAAGTGCATTTGTTTAATAATTAATGATTTAAGACATTTCATGTGGCTATTATAATTTGGATTTCTTCTCTTTAAAACTGCCTGATTATTTCCTTTAACTATATATCTATGGGGGAATGGCTTTTAGTCTTATAAATTTGAATCAGTTCCATATTGAGTATATATGTATATATACATATCATATCACACACATATGTATATATATGTATATATTGCATATGAGACCTTTATCAGAGAAACTTGCTGCAAAGATTCCCTCCCTCCTCATTTACTTGTTTCCTTTCTGTGTTCAATTTGTTCATTTTTAATTTAATATAATCAGAATTTCTCATTAGATTTTTCTGTGATTTCCTCTATCATTTATTTTTATTGTAAACGTTCACAACCCATAGATACAAAGGTAATTCCTTTCTTGCTCTTCTGATATGTTTTTATGCCTTTTATATCTAGACCATGGATGCATTTGGAATTTCTTTTGGGATGCAGTACGAAATGTTGGACTAAATCTAATTTTTGTCAGACTTTTTGGTTCTAGCTTTTTAACACTTTCCTTAAGTACCTCAGATGAAAGCATATAATTTTTATCCAATCTGCAAATAACAGATCTCTGTTAGCTAATATTGGACAAAAAAAATAGATTCAGACTACAGAATACAGGACCTAAGCTAAACCAATGAAATTTAAAAAGGGATGGGTATTAAGTCCAGCCATTGGATTCCAACATCTATTGCTTAATTAAAGAATGGGAGTGATCTGGTTCAGTAATAATTGAAGAGGAAAAGACAGACTTTCAGATTATTATTATTATTATTATTTAGATTATTATTAGCTAGTGTTTACATGTGCTTTAAGTTTTGCAAAGCACTTTTACCAGTTTTTTACAAAGCCTAGCAGCAACCCTGGGAAATAGAGGCAGGAGGAAGTTAAGTAATTTGCTCAGAGTCACACAGCTATCTAAGTATCCAAGTCTGGATTTGAACTCATGCCTTTATGAGTTCAGATCTAGCTCTCTATCCACTGTGCCACCCAGCTGCCTAGTTGAACAGAAAGTCATAAGTGACCAATTATAGGATGTGCCAACTAAACAAGCAAATGAGGACTTACTCTATATTAGCAAAGCTAACCTGATCATGGGCTGATTTGGGGGTATAGTATAGCAATTTCTCTGGGTAATATTCCTGAAGTCAACCCCTCTCCAAGTGTGAGACTGTCCTCACACAATGGATATACGTGTAGGGAGAAGTAGAACTTTTCTTTTTGGAGGGTGGAAGGCAAGGCAGTTGGGGTTAAGTGACTTGACCAAGGTCACATAGCTAGTTAAGTCTCAAGTGTCCTCCTGACTCCAGGGCAGGTGCTCTATTCACTGTGCCCCAAGAAGTACAACATTTTTATGGCAGGTATTTGTTAGGCCAGACAAGGCTTCTTTTGATGAAGAATTGTTTATTTTGGAAGGAGAAAGGGATGATGCCCCTAGTTATGCCTCATTAGTACCAGAGTGGTTTGGCTCCAACAGCCTGTTATTCTTGGGTGGTTCTCTCTGTGTACCTGATTTGCTTGTTGTCATGTGTGTATGATAGGAAGCATTCTGCCTTGTGTTGTGTTTTGAGCTGACCACGGCTATGAGCCCAGAGACCACAAGGGTTTTGGATCCATAGTGAAGCACTCTATCCACCTAACAGAGAGGTGAAAACCTCAGGGAGCAAAATAAAAATGTGTTTTTGAACATGACCAATGTAGGAAATTGTCTTGCTTAACTTACCCATATTTGTTTTGTTTTATCCAACGGTGGGAAATATTGGAAGAAGAAATAGATTTTTGTTAACCAAAAAAAAAGTAAATTGAATAAAAAACCCCACTGAACCAGGAGCCTGGCAGTCTGGGTTAATTTTCAGCTGTGCCACCTAATAGCTGTGTTTTTACCTTTATGTGTATCCCCAGTGTAAGCAACACTAGGCACAGTATAAACATCTCATAAACGCTTTCTTGACTGACTCTTCTCCATTCCATCCTCCCCTCCCCAAACACCAATGATACAAAGATGGTGGCATTGAAAGATGAACATCACAAGGGCAGTGATAATCTTCATTCTACAGTCATCTTCTCAATCCTTTCCTAGTCTCTAGGTTCATCTGTTTCAGGAAAGGAACTCCAACTGTCTGAGATTGTGATAAAATGCATGATTGTTATCTGTTCCATGTCAACCACACCTGAAATACCACTGAATTCTAGGCATTGCATTATAAGTGGGCTCTGATAGCCATCTTGGAATGCTTGAAGGGACAGAATATAAAATTAAAGGAGAATCCTGCATTATCTCAGAGAGAAAAATGAAGACGGATGGATGGGAATTTATAGTTTGGGATCAAAATAAAAAATAGCATCTATAACTTTGAATTGTCTAGGAATGGATTTTGTCTTGGGAGACCATGTACTCCTTGTCACTGGCAGTATTCAAATAAAAGGGGGATGCTCACTGATTGGGGAAATGGTAGAACAAATTCTACAATTATATAGGCAAGTTGGATTGGAAGGCCGTGGGGTTTCTACTAAAGCTAAGATTCTGTGGATCTCCATCATAGGAAATGAAAGCAACTTGTTTTTGTCCCAGGTTATTAGAATAAATACCTTGTAGGGTCAACAAGTCAACAAACATTTACTAACCACCTACTTTATGCCAGGCACTGTGCTAAATTCTATGGATGCAGAAAAATAAATTGACCCTATCATCAAGGAGTTTGCATTCTAATTGGGATAAAAGTGTGTGTGTGTGTGTGTGTGTGTGTGTGTGTGTGTTTACACAAAATAGATAAAAGGTAATCTTACAGGGGAAGGTTATTATGTCTTCCAAACAGGGAACAGACTGCTCCCAGAATTCAATTCAACAGTAATTGCAATTCTATTGGGCCCCTAGCTTCTTTGGATGATGACTTGGAGGAACCCATGGGCAGTGACAGTCATGAAGGTGAACAGTGCCTATTAGGCCTTTTAGGTAACATCCCTATTAGGAATAAGGATTGTAACAGAAAAGGAAACTGAGGCTCATAAAAGTTAGGTGGTCACAAGGTAGAAAGTGGCCATCCTTAATTTCATGTGAATAAACACAACTCTTCAAAATAAAAGTGTCAGAGTTTTGGTTATTTCAATTTTTTTTTGCTTTTTTGGAGGGGGAAAGGCAGGGCAGTTGGGGTTAAGTGATTTACCCAAAGTCACACAGCTAGTTTTTGTGTTAAGTGTCTGAGGCTGAATTTGAACTCAAGTCCTCCTGATTCCAGGGCCAGTGCTCTATTCACTGTACCACCTAGCCACCCTTTAGTTATTTCATATCACATCTCTAATACATCTAAACTTTAAAATTCCACAATTACTATCTAATGAAGTAGTTTTCCTTCACCAGATTATTAGAGCAAAAAAGGACTGTAGTCAGAGCTATTTACTGAGTCATGATCTACAAGCTGTGCTATCAAGTCCAAATAAACTTTTTATACTAGCATGAAGTAGGAAATTATCATAGAATTAATTATGTCATGATTTTTCTTTCAGTGAGTAAAAGCATTCCTGGGTGATTTTAAGGGCAGTCAGCTTGAAGAATATAGTGACTGCCTAGGAATTTAGCTGCTCTCATATTTCAAAACCTTTTGAATAAATTCCAAATGCTGTTGAAAATCCTATTCTGAGCATGTTTTGATGACTTAAGGGACTGGTAATAAGTTACATGTCTGTGTCAAGTACAGGGCTGGTATAGCATTATTATTAAGTAGTTTGATAAATGGTATCATTCGCCCTGTTTGCCAATTCTGCTTTTTAAAAGCTTGACACTTGAGCAATTTTCCATCTCTGGATGAAGGACATAACACTTTGAGGCTGGGGGATATACACAATGTCAAGAGGATAACTCAGGCAATTGCTCGCAGGATGCTGGCCCAAGATAACCCTTGCTTCTATTATAGAAATAATTCAGCTGAAAACTGTCTCCATTAGAGCTATCTCGATAATTGTCTCAGTTTTCTGTTCCTCTTTGATTTGGTAGCTGGCAATACATCAACAAGGATTTCTCCACTGGAGAGTTTCTATGCTAACAAAGACTACAACCTACTATAGTTTAGTAAATTCCTGAAGATCAGAGAATTTAAGTGACTCTACCAAGGAGGAAGTATTAGAAGAAGGAACAGAAGACAGGGATTTCTGCCATGGTGAGCGCTCAGCAGCTCTTCCCTATTGCCTTTCCATGTAGGTCCAATAAATCCAAGGAAACCGTCTAAATAATATTTGATTCTAAATAAAATCCTGACTAAAATGATTGCAATGTCTGAAAGAAGCTGCTTTGGGATCAGTTTAAAAATTTTTTTCTAATGATTAGGCCCATCCAACAATGAGAAGGGGAGGGAGCACAGTACTTTCATCCTAAAGGCAGATGAGCTCCT
Organism: Pseudochirops corinnae; assembly: GCA_028646515.1. Lineage (NCBI taxonomy): Eukaryota > Metazoa > Chordata > Mammalia > Diprotodontia > Pseudocheiridae > Pseudochirops > Pseudochirops corinnae. The sequence continues at coordinate 526,046,641 of CM053585.1, forward strand.
CAATGGATCCCTGGAACTGTTCACCTTCCTAACCGGCAGTGCACATGGACAGCTCCAACTTGCCATCTAAAGAAACTAGGAGTCAAACAGAACTTCAGATTTCTGGGATCATTCTCTTTTCTATTTTGAGACGCAGAATGTTCAATAACGTGCAAATAGACAGCTGGGATTATTGTATGAGCATGATAATCATAGTGTATGAAGAAGATTCAGATAAGTTGTTTTCATCTGTGACATCTGGACTGAATTTACACTTGAATTTGAGACAGGACTACAGTATATTGTACTCTTACTTCCTCTTTTAATTGGTCAGGTGATGGGCGTGATGCTTTGGAACATTGAGTCACCAATGCAGGGCAGGATACTACAGCCTTTCTTCCCATTTTCCTTGGTAACCTCATAGTAATTTCTGATTTCTAATAATTGTGGCCTCAGCATTCCTGGTCATGGCATGGTTAGCAATTTTTATCTTCTGGCTGTTTGGAAAGGGGACACCTAGCTCTGGACATTACAAGAAAAATCCTCCATGGGTCATAAGATTGAGAAAATGGTTTTGTATTTTAAACATAAGATCAGGACATCATGATTCAATAGTCTGAGCCCCATTGAAGGAAGTGATTTTCTGTTCCACCAATCCGGGTTAGAATCCCCACCAAATTGCTTTCTTTCTGACAGAGATCACAAACAGCAAAGATATTATATCTCTTCCAAGGAGATGGAGCTGAGGGCATAACACATTCATCAGCAGGTGAGTTAGTTTGAGCAGAAGTAGGTGGAATAGGCAGGGCTTCTAGAGTTTTATTATATATGATGTGTTTGCTGATGAAATTTGCTCTGACCTGGAACTAGACCTGGGAGCACACCACTTGCTTTGAAGCTATTATCTTTCCTCTCCATTTTCTCTTTCTCTCTCCTTGCTAGGAATTGAGAAGTCCTGTATTCTGGTGTTTAGACAAGTTCTGTTGAATACAGGGATTTAGAACTTGTAGTATAATACTATATATAGGAATTTTCACATGCCATGCATTTCTGGGATTATTGTTAAGGATTCTTTTCCTATCTGATGTTGTTCATGTCCATTCTCCCAATGCTGGGGCTTCAGCTCTGAGGATCTAAGTCCTATAGAGTCCAATACTCACTCTGTTAATTTTGACTGTCTTTGGTTACCAGAAAGTGAGTGACATTACTTCTCTCATCTCTATGTCTCCTTGGCAAAAGGAATTCACAGACCCCCAGGTGTTAAGAAACTGGGCTCTAGAGCAAAACTATAATTATTTTCTTGGGTGAATTTTCCATGAACCGTAAGACCCAAGCCAAAAGATTCCAAGAGTTCTGGTACTCCAATAGAATTGAAGTACAACAGAATTGATAGCTGGTATAAGCATGCATGGAGAGTTTTCCTACCCATCCCTAGTCCTATTAACAAGTGCTTTATGTGTATAGTATTAAAAAAATGGTAAATTGCTTTGTATGTCAAGATGAATCCCTGATCCTAGGTTAATCCTAGAGACTCCTTTTTAAGGAGATATCATCAAATAGTGGAAAGAGTATGGGACTAATAACCAAGGGAGACCTGGGTTTGAATCCTGCCTACAAGTCCTTTCATCTCTGGGTCCCAGTTTCCTCATGTATCTCTAATAATTAGATAGTAATATGACCAAATTCAAAGACTGTTGCAAAGATCAAATAAAGCAATATATGCAAAGCGATTTAAACACTAATTTTTATTATTTCAGGAGGGGGAGGACCTTCATCCCCTAACAGAATGCCTGCGTTCCAGACTCCATTTCCTCTGGGCCTACTATGTACTTTCCTGGGCCCTTGAGGCTCTGATTGATGAGCCTCCAGTATTTTGAGCCTGATTTAGAACCCCACATTATTGTTCCCCAATCATCTTCATGACAAATTGCTGTGAGCATAACATTCCCTCCCCCCATATGTATATCCTAACCACTACCTCTACTCTACCTACAAAAATAATGATTAACACTATCATTTATATCAATCAGACACTCTATGACTTCATTTACTATCATTGTGGCTTCCCTAACCAAAATACCCCTCCCTGGATAGTATTCTCTTATATGTATTTTCTTTCTTCAGTAACATATAAGCTTCTTGAGGACAGACTTTTATATCTGTCTTTATTCTCAACATCTAGTATACTGCCTGGAAAATAGCACTTAACAATAAAATACTTTTTCGTTCATTCATTCATTCATTCATTCATTCATTCATTCATTTTTTTCTCTATTTTGGGTATTGATATTCCATAGAGGCAGCCCAATCTCACCTGCTCAGAGACCTAGCTTTTGGATTGACTGTATCCATTTCTCTCTCCTGCTTCCATCTACTCTTTTTCTTTTGCAATGATAAGGGAAGGATTAAGATGATTTTTAAGGTGTGACTTTGTTACCTCTTTCTCTCTATGTCCCCCAGATCTATTGTGGGTATAATAGTCAGTAAGTATTAATTAAGTGATTACTATGTATCAGGGACTGGACTAAGTGCTGGGAATAAAAAATATAGACAAGAAAAAAGAATCTCTGACCTCATAGGGCTTACATTCTAATTTTTAAAAAATGACATAGAAACTGAAAAAGGACAGGGAAAGTACCTAGTGCATAAGTGTAATGGAGGAGTCTGGATTACAGCCTGGTGAGAATGGATTATAAATTATGTTTGGGTAGAGACCATGTTATATTTGTCTTGTCTTCCATTCCAATCAGCATTCATTAAGTACCTACTATGTGTAAAGCACCATGCTAAATTCTAGTGATTAAAAAAAAGACAAAACAAAACAAAAATAGACCTTGCCCTCAAGGAACTTACATTCTAGTGTACAGTATGGTAACCATGGAAACAGGTAAGTGTATATACATACATTATTTTCATATACACAGAAAAACAAAAGCAGGATTCTATACAAATCTCTGAATCTCCATTTCATAATACTTGCTTTGAAAAGCAAACATATAATTTTTATATATTACCTTTGAAATGGTCCTTCTTGTTCAATTCTATCTTGACTTCCTTGTCTTATTCATTAAAAAATGTTGTTAACATTGCTACACTGGCCCTTTTTTTGGGCATCACTATTGCTAAGCCTTCCTTCTGCCGTATTCTCCTCCCAAGGGGGGAAAGTCAAGTGAAAGAAAGGTAAAACCTTGTAAGAAATAAGCAAACTCAAGCAAAATGAATTCCCACAGTGATCACATCCAAACAAATGTATTTCTCTTCACTTTGTATCTATCCCCTCTCTGTCAGGAGCTGGGTAACTTACCTCATTATGGATCCTCTGGAGACATGGTTGTTCTTTGCATGGTTTTTCTTTCCAATGCTGCTGTCCTTGTATAAATTGTTCTGCTGGTTCTACTTACTTCTCACTGTACCAGTTCATTCTACCCAGGGTACTCTGGAATAATTTCATATGCTACTTCTTATGGAACAACAAGAATATTCCATCTTGTTCATGTACTACAATTTGTTCAGACATTCCCTAATTATACTTGATAATTTGAGGAGTGAGCATGTGCTAATGAAAAGGGCTAGGAATTCCAAGACACAAGAACACTTATCCAAAGCCAAGGAGAAAGAAGAGGGGAAACACTGACTTTGGGGATAAGCGCACAGGCCAGTCTGGCTGGCATGATATTGATGAAGGGAACTAATGTGTAATAAAACTGGAAGGAAGACTGGAGCCTGGCTGTGAAGGGTTTAAATGCCAAGCAGAGAAGTTTGTATTTCATTTTACAGGCAATAGGGAGTCACTGAATATTCTTGAAGGTTGTTTATTGAGGATTGAGTGTCAAATTTGTACTGTAGGAAGATTACTTTTTCAGTTGCATGGAGGATAGATTGGTAGATATTTTAAAAAATTTAATTAATTAATCCATCAGTCCATTAATCAACAAACATTCATTCGGTACATGTTATGTGCCAGACACTGTGTATGCAAAATCAAAACATATTTCAATGACTAGATTTTTCAACATATTTCATGTCTAGATTCATAATAGTCAATGTTCTTTTTCTTACCTTTTTCAAGAATTGTTATTCTTTTAAAAAAAGAACAAAACATCATTGGAAGAAAAAATTATTCATTTCTGTGAAATTACTTCTTTTTGGAGCTTTGAAAAGGAGCCAGTGCTAATTTTGGTGCAAACACCTATATATCCCCCCAAATTGAGGAAGAACAATTGCACCCATGTAGCTTTGTCTCAAACAATAGGAACAGTTATTCCTCATTAACTATTACGATAGAAATGGCATATGTCTAATCCTTATCTTTATAGCATATGGGGAAAAAGATAATACACATCTTCCCAACTTCAGACAATTTGTTCTTTTTCAGAAATTAAATTGTGACTTTCATTATCACACGTAGACATTTTTTATTGTTGTTTGCTGGTTTTCTGCAATGTAAATTTGTGGTCGTAGGGGGATAGATAGTGACTTAATTCTCATAGTGAAATTTTCACTATTTTCATGACATGAAAAATTTCCATTCAAAGCAATTATTCTTATTCTAGCATTCAAGGAAATGCATTTTTCCTCTAAGATATCATAACTGGAGGACTTTTACTTGATGCCCTACAAGACTTGTTTAGCCTAGAGAATACAAAACTCAGGAGAAGATCTGAGAGCTACCTAGGTTTCCAAAGTGCTCTCTTGTGAGAAAAGGCTTTGATCATAAGTTAATTTTTATATGCATTCTATATATTATTTCATTTGAATCTCACAACAGTTCTGTACTCTTATTAGCCACGTTATGTACCAATGAAGAAGCCAAGGCTTAGAGACTTCAACATAGTTACACAGAAATTAAATATCAGAGGTAAGATTTTGACTCTGGTCCTTCTGACTCCCAAGTTCATAATTCTTTTCATTCTATAAGAACAGAACCAGGAACAAAAGACCAAAGTTTTAGGGAGGCCGATCTCTCTCTCTCTCTCTTTCTCTCTCTCTCTCTGTCTCTCTCTCCCCCTCCCTCTCTCTCTCTGCTCTTTACTCTCTCTGCCCCCCTCTTCCCCATTTCCCCATCCCCTCTCTCCCTATCTCTGTTTGGAGAAAATCGAGGTTAAGTGCCTTGCATAGCTAGCAAGTGTCTCAGGCTGAATTTGAACTCGGGTCCTTTTTGACTCCAGGATTGGTGCTCTATCCACTGTACCACCTAGCTGCCCCATGTTTTATATTAAATATTAGGGGAGAAAAATCCTAATAGAGATTTATCCCGGAGAAGAATGGGTTATCTCAGAAGGTAGTAGGTTCCCCATCATTGGAAGTCTTCAAAAACAGGTTAATTCCTCGTTGGGTTTGTTACTGTAGGTGTTCTTTTTCCAGACCTTCTTCCAGGTCGTTGTAGGTCCTTCCAACTCAGGCAGTCTGTGATTCTGTGGAAATGTCATTTGCTCATTTGTATAGGCCTCATTTATTTCATCTTTAAAATGAGTGTTGTACCAGACTAGGAATGGCCTGTGAATATTTCTCTTTATCTTTTCCTTTTAATCATTCAAATAATTAAAACATCTGCAACACGTAGAAATTCCCAATGTATCTCTGGGCAAGTCACTTAAGCTCTGCCTCAGTTTCCTCAACTGTTAAATGTTTATGTACTAATAACATCTATCTCACAGGATTGTTGTAGGTATGAAATAAAGTAATATCTGTAAAGCATTTAGCAGAATTCCCAGCACATAGTAGGTGCTATATTAATATTTGTTCCCTTTCCCCTTTTCCCTCCTCTCAATCATAAGATAAAGCTTCAGAGTTATAACTGGGACTTTTTACCCCTACCCATGTAAACAGCAAAATGGGCAGCTAAGTGGTACAGTGACTAGGGCACTGGGTTTGGAATCAGGAAGGCTCTTCTTCATGAGTTCAAATCCAACCTCAGATAATTACTAGCTTTGTGACTCTGGGCAAATCACTTAACCCTGTTTGCCTTAGTTTCCTCATCTGTAAAATGAGCTGGAGGAGGAAATGGTAAACCACTCCAGGATCTTTACCAAGAAAACCCCAAATAGCATCATGAACAATCAGACATGGCTGAAAAATGACCCAAGAATAATAGCAAAAAGGCAAAATCATGATATAATTGCATAAGAAGAGCAAGAAGTCCATCCTTCAGAGACTCCACTGCAGTTTTTTTTGGGGGGAAGGGCAGAACATAGGAGGGGCAAACCATCATGGCACAATGTTGGGGGTGGCATTGCAAAGAGTGATTGTGAGACCTGAAGAGATACGAATCAAAGAAGGACCATGAAGTTAGGTACGAGCACAGTGGTTCCTCCATAGGGAGGAAATTGCTTGCCCCACATCCCAGAATTAGGCACCTTGGTGCAGTTGCAGAGGTTCTATGTCTGCCTAACATACATTTGCATTATGCCAACAATGTAGATGTTAGAAAACAGGAAAGCAGCTCAGCTAGCATTCTCTTTTCTTCTTGGTTCATCTCTATCCTTAGCACATTATTCACACGGACCATGGGTTTGTCAGGACTTAATATGCAAATAAGATAAACAGCAAATAGCATGCTCTGTACATACCTTGACTAAAATAAATGGCAAGGATTTTGCTTCAAGGTGAAACCCAATATCACTCAGAATTGCTGGATGGCCCGGCATTTACTCACCACAGTTAACTGTGCTACTAATACTGAGCTGTCCAGGTGCAGCTGTTGTTTTCTGGATTATAATGATGACTATTAATTCCTCTTGGCAAATCTAGTCCTTGGGCATCAGCATTTTAAGAAGGGATGTCTGGATGCTTGAAGAGGTGTGCGTTTCAGAGGATTCCCCCCCCTCCCATTCCATCTCCATTTTAAAGCTTGTCACCCTGGTCTATTTCAGCTTTATTTCAGATGCTTCCTGCAAAGTAAGTGGAGTTATTTTCTGGGGCACCTTTTAACAGTATGGGAAGCTGCCCTAGTGGAAGGTGATTATGTAATCAATAGTCCATGAGTGGATCTCCGTGCTGCAATTAACATCTTATAGTAGAAATGAAGAGAACAGAAAAAGAAGGCAATTTGTTCAACTCTTCTGCAGAACTAGACAATCGACATGTAGACAATGAGGGAGATTTATTCAGGCTTTGAATGAGAAGAAAGTGAATCAAAACACCAGGATCTCCTCCATTCCATTACCAGTCAATGCATCAGTCAGACGGCATTCAAGTAGGTGATTGGGATCGATAATGCATTTAATTAAGAGTTTATTGTTTTTGTGAGTGACTTTCGGAAAGAAGTGGAATCCGCCACAGAACCATTTGGATGTTAGTTTTAGAACATATGATCTTGTTTTACATTTCTTTTTAGTGAGCAAGAATTTACTTCAATAAATGAAACAGCTTTGCTTGGATGAAAACATACCATCGGCCCTCGTTATTCAGTGAACTTCTGAGTGAATCACAAGTAAGTAGTCATCTGTTTAGCCTCTCTTTAGATCTCAAAGTATGTTGCAAACATCTGCAAAGAAAATGGGATGGAAGTTTCCAGAACACATCAGTAGTCATATGAGGCTTTGATTCTCTATACACATTAGCTCTGGACCATCAAAGATACCCTCTTCTGGTTTAATTCTTATTCATGTTTTTGCCTGGGTGTTTGAGAAAGTCAATTCTACAAACCCTGTTCTCTTCTTAAACAAACCACTTTAGAAAGAACCCATTAGCATTCGAAACTGAGAAGTATTTTGCAATGTTTCCCACTTTTCCTACTCTCCTGCTAGCACAAAGTGCTGGCATGGGCAAGCGAGTAAATAATTCCTTGGCTCCATGCTGTAGTGCTTGAAACGATTGGGGGCACTTCCCAATGGACCTAGTATACACCTAGAGGTGTAACTTCATGCATCCATCAATATCAGACACCTCTGGCAGCAGCTTTACCTGTCTTTTTGAATCCAAGTGATGCAAAAGGAAAATTTTGGGACAAGTGGGAAAAGTCCAAATTGATTAATGGAGAATTTACTGTCTGTACTTGATGTTGAATGGGCATGTTCAGAGTGTACTTAAAGTATTCGGAATTCAGCTGAAGGTTCAGAGTGCCTTGTGCTATTGACATCAGCGCTTTTCTCTAGGGATAAAGACTGGGAATAAACTTGGCTAGGGTCATTTGGATAGCCAGTGCCATGCCCATCTAAATTGTCTGATATCACATCTTCATTATCACTTGTACCTTAGGCACAGTATGGTCCACAGTAAAACATATTTGATTTGGATTCAGGGGATGATGCCGCATCAGAGTGGAAATGGTGGTGACTCTAGAGTCAGAGGATTCCAACCTTACTTTTACCATTTACTGTGTGACCATGGGCAAGGCACCTCTTCTCTCTAGGCCTCAGTTTCCTTATCTGTAAAGTGAGGAGGTAGGATGGCAGGACCTCTGAGGTTTCCTACAGTTGTAATTCTATGGCCTATGACCATGAAGAAGTGATTAATCTCTCTGAGTCTCTTCCCACATCTATAAAATAAGCTGAACTAAATAAAAATCATCATAATAACCAACTTAGTACTTTCATGTTTACTAAACACTCTAAAGATTTCATTATTTAGTGCTTACAATAATCCTCTGAGGTAGGTGTCATTTCCATTTTATAGCCAAAGAAACTGATGTGATGTGAAACGCACTTTTCACATACTATAGGTATTAATATTATTCTCTCTTGCTATTCAACATATTGACATTCTCTCTCTGTCTCTGTCTCTCTGTCTCTCTCTCTCTGTCTCTGTTCAGTGACAATACCCAAGCCAACACCAACACTCATGAATATACCTTCCCATATCACAACGATGCTATAAGGGAGACTACCCAAGACAAGTATTGTGTACCCTAGACACTCATGGTAGGCTCTCCAGCTCTCTCCTATGCCTACTTCTCTTCTGACTTACCAGATGTTTTTTCCTACCTCTAAGGTATTGTATACTGCATACACAAGCCAAAAAAAGTTTCCTGTAATGGACATGCACTGGAATTCAAGAAGCCCTGTGTTCAAATCTGTTCAAATCCTACTTTAGAAATAATAGTGCGTACCTCACACAGTTATGCTGAATATCAAATAAGATAATTAAAAAGCACTTAGCACAGTGCCTAACACCTAGTAACTACTATATAAATGTTATTGCTGCTACTACTTGTGTGACTCTGAGCCAGTCAGCTTTCTAGGCCTGAGCTTCCTCATTTGCAAAATGAGGTATATGGATTCAGGGGTCTCTAAAGCTCCTAAACCTATGATCCTATGGTCTTTTCTACCACACACTCATCTGCTAGCATCCTGATGCTTCTAAATTTCTCTGTAGATAGCCCAACACAATCAAATGCTTCTTGCATCAGCTGCTTCCATAGTGGGTGGTGAGGGCTCCAGAGACTTTCCCTCCATGTTGTTCATGGAAGCACCTGCATGCCCATCAGTTTCCAAGCCCTGCAGAATTTCAATCTCCTGACACCTATTTGTCCTTCAATAGTTCACTACTCTTTAAATAGAGCAGGTGCTGGTTTTTCTTTTTTTTCTGTTTATTTTTACTTTGGATGGGTTTCCAGTTTTAAGCTGTAATACTTTCCAACCGGCAATGTTATCTCAAAAGCTTTTCTTGCCTTTCCAACTTGGCTTTAAAGGACATTCTGCTATTTCCATTAACATTTTCCCACTCCATTGCATTTATATTTGGTGACCTTAACAAAAATCTCAGGACAAAGAAGAAAAGAAAGACTGTCACTGGGACAAGGGATTGGTCACATTCTGTTGGCTCTAGGAGAAATAAATGCAAGTTGCAAAGATGCAAATTTGGGTTTAATTTAAGGAAAAAATATTGTAATAATTTTCCACTGTCACAGAGTGAAATGGACTGCTTTCAAGGTAGGGATTGGATTTTCTTTCTATAAAGGAAGGTTGGATCACTCCTGTCAGTGTGTCAGTCAATTAACATTTATTTTGTGCTCACTATTTGCCGGGTAATGTGTTAAATTCTGAGAATGCAAATATAAGTAGGAAGTAAGATAGTCTCTGCCGTCAGGGAACTTACATTCTAAAGGGGAGGACAGCATATGAAAGGAAGCTGAAAAGGGTTGGGGAGACAAAATACTTGTTGGGGATGCTGTTCAAGATTCTTTTGTAGGTGTGATGTGGCCTAGAAATCAAGGGTTCTTAGCTTTTTTGTGTGTTCTGGACACATGTGACAGTCTGGTGAAACCACTGGACTTCTCAGAATAACTTTTTAAATGCAAAAAATAAAATGTAATGATCACATTGAAATAGTTGCTTAGCTTTTTTTGAAAAGGTCACAGACTCCAGATTAAGAATCCCTACTTCATGGTCATCAAGATGCCTTCTGAGATTCTATGAATCTTTGACTATATCCTTACGAAGCCAGGCACAATTTTCATTCATATTTTGTTATGTAGACTCATGGAATCTTGGAGTTGGGCAGGTTGGCAGAAGACATTCAGTCCAATACCCAGTTTGGCATATCAATGCTTCAGATATCCATGAGGTCAGGGTGGGTACTCCTTCAGCAAACGGTTCCCCTCTGAACTTATTTGATCGTCTCTGAAAGTTGCTGTAGTCCAAAATTTGCTCTCTCCGAAGCCAACCTGGTGGTAAGTTTCTCACTAAGCTTTCTTACTTTTCTCTTTATGTGAGACTGGTCTATATTTTCCAAGTTAAATAAAAAAAGAAAAAAACCTTTCTCATTTCCAAAACAGAGAGGCTGCTCTCCTACAGATTCCTCTGTCACTGATTGTCAAAGTAACACATGCATCCTATGTGACTGTTACTCTTGGAGTTGTGTCCTAGCTGGAATAACTTGGCTGCTGAAGCTTCTACTTGCTGCTTTTCTGCAAAGTTGCTGATATCTCTTGGACTATTTTGTACTGTCATTGATGCACTCTCATTTTTTGATTATTCTGCTGAAGGAAGGCTGCTGAGTAACTTATTTCCTACTGGGAAATGGTCTTTACTCCTTTGTTGCATAGCCCATTGCTTCAGAGCTAATTCAGTTCTTTTGTGAGTCATACAAAGTTTTACTCAGACATTATAGCAAGAGTCTCCTCAGTTCCAATCTGTCTCTTGGTCTCACTGACTTTGTTTCTCTATTAGTTTCCTTACTACTTCCACTATTCACCTGAGTAAAGGGGCTGGGTAGCTGAGTAAGGTTGTTTTCCTTTTCTGGCAATACTGAAGACCTACTTGCATCTCTATTCTCCCAATAATATTACTATTTAAGAAGCAACTAAATGATTATAAGCAGGAATATATAACTTTACCTATGAAATATTCATAATATTCCATTTTGTTATTTTGTATATAATTGTACTATGATGAAAAATTTCAAATTTACACCTTTGAACTAAACTCTAGATTGGAACTGAAGAAGGATAGTTGAGTTCAGAAACAATTAGGCTTGATCAATCATCAAGTAGTCATCATATTACTTGCTTGGCATTCAAAAATTTTCTACTTAAATTCCCATCAACAAATATTTATTTTGCTGTTTGTCTTAATATACCTATAGTATGCAGTGTACTCAGGATCATCTATACAGCAAGAGACAGGGACTTTGGGTTGCTATGGGCTGGTGGTAGCTAATATGTGCACTGTATATGGCTGTGCATGATACCTATTCTTGCAATTATATATTTTCTTTCTGAAGGATAAATATGTACTTTCTCATTAATCTCCTTGTATCCCAATTTGTGACTCATCCATACTTTGTAGTCATTTAGCAACCTTCTTGACTACTTCCTCAAATCATACTCACAGTGACAAATTAGGACTCCAAGGTGACATTTGCCATTAGGTTCTAGGGCACTCAATATGATGACTCCAAAACTATAGTTTGAAAGCCCCCACGGATGTACTTATATTTAATAATCAGCCAGTGAACAACTAGCTTGAAGAAAAGACATTTACTAAGAAAAATAGATACAAATCATTCTCCTCAAAATCTGGGGTGTCCTTTCCCACAAATATAGCATTAATGGGAAGAGTAAGCACAAAAGTAGAGTACATCACTAGTGAGACACCCATATAGGAAAGATATATGACTAAGACAACTCATTTTCTTTTCTGGTCATTTGGGCTTCAAAGTATTTTTTTCCTTTTATGGAGTTCTCACACTATCTCCTTGGAGGAGCATTACTACACTGGGATCCAGGGATCTATTCCTTCTTGTAACACCGTTCCCAACTTCTAAGTTTTTGTTGTTTGTCTTTGGCTCTTAAAAAGGACCATATCATCAGAATGATGACACCATGACTTTCAATTGAATTAGATTCAAATGAGAGAGGAATGTGCAAGGTCACAAGCCTCACTTTTGGAATCATCTGCGTCCAGTGGCAAGATATAGATGAGGACAACTAGAGATAGCCCCCTACTTGTAAGTTTAATTCTCCCTTGAATTTACGCTTGATTTTCTTCTTTTCTACAAGGGGTCATGTTCCTTGAAGCTGTTTCTGCCCTGTTTGACTGCATCTCTTCTCCCATAAGTAAATGTTATCTTTCATTCAAGTTGCTCCACCAAAAGATTCTATGTCTGATAGTGGTTGGAGAAGGAAATCCTTACCCCTTCCCCAATACTACTGTTTTAACTCCCCCAGATCTGGTAGTTTTAGCTTTTTGAAGGTCCACCATATATGTGGCCTACCTGTTGCCAGTCAAGGGGCAGCTGTTTTAATTCTAATAGGAAATCATCTTCACACTCTATAAAAGTATAATGGGCTTTATTCTTTGTTTTATACATTAATACCTCATTGCTTCTGCTTTCTTATCCTAACTTTCTAAGATTACTTCATTTGGACTAGGTATTGAGATATAAATTGCTCAAGGCCTAACTTGCCTTCCCCTCATACAATAGGCCTTCTTTAACCTGAAGAAGATACTATTTAGGGATGACTTGACAGATGTTTTTGAATATTTGAAAAGCTGTCATATAGGAGAGAGAATGTACTTATTCACTTTGACCCATAGAGAATAGAACCAGGAATAGTGGGTGAAAAGTGAAAACAGGAAGATTTAGGCTTGTCTTTTATGCTTAAGCCTGAATACCTTCTCAGCATTTGAGATTCAATGATTCTACATTAAAAAACAAACAAACAACACCTTGAAAAATAGAGCTGTAAGGGACCTCAATGGTCATCTAGTTTGACACATCCATAAAGATAGCTAGCTAAAGCATTTATTAAGTGCTTGCTATATACTTCACTGTGTTGAGTCCTGGAGACATAGAGGCAAGCAAAGCCATCGCTACCCCTGAGGAGCTTACCTGTAAAAGGGGGAAGGCACCATAAAGGGGAGATGAAAAACAAGGCTGGATGAGAGAAGGAGACCCATATGGAGTAATCTCATTGATGAGAAGTTGTAATGTTAATAAGATTTAAGATCTTCCTGGCCCATTAATGGTTCTCATGCGGAGCCCATTAAGGGAAGCTTGCTTAGGGGAGACTTGCTTGGAGGAAAGCTTTCATACCTTTTGTCAATTTCTGATTAGGCACTGAGCCAGGTGGGTTGTGATGCTTTCTGGCTCTGAGAAGTATATATCTACTCTGAGTTGGTATTTTGCTTTGGGGCCTTGCTTATGAGAAGGCTCTTGTGATTCCCTGGTTCGAGATTCTGAGTGGCCATTTGTTCAGAGCTCCTTGACTGCTCAGATATAAATGTTCTCTCAATCCAGGGATGTATGTAAAGTGTATAGCTGATTCAGGTAGTCATAATCCTGTCTGTTGGTCTTTTTTTTCTCTGCTTGTATTTTTTCTGGAGTTTGGGGTGCTGACTTTTCCCCTGACTTAGTGAATGTAATTTAAAAAAAAGATTGCTGATCCCTTTAACAGTTATCTTTCCTAGTAAAGTAGATCTAAGAGCCTGTGCTAGCAACGAGGGTATTCTATGTGTGGTTGCTACTATAGAAGTACAGGGTGTTGAGCCATGAAAGAAATGAAACATGGCCAAGACCCCTTTCAAAACTGTGGTCCAAGCATAACAGCAGTCACCCATCAGGAAAATAGGGCCTCTGAGTAGACATTTTTCCAGAGGAGTAGAAGAACAGCAAATTGATCTATGGTCTGTGGAAACATAGCTATTTTTAGATGTGGGTTTTATTTAGAGAGATATTTGATAAAGTATAGCCAGGTTCTTACATGACTGTTGATCCTACCACTTAATTCTTGTAGTAGAGAAGTCAAGATACTGTAGTCTGAGAAATTCAAAGCAGTCTCAAATCTCAGTGTGAAACACTGCAAATGGATGTTAAGTGAGGAGATTAGAGCTTGCAAAGTTTAGGGCAAAAAACACATTGACACTGTACCTGTCCAGTTTTTAAATGCCACTTTCAGGCTGAAGTCTTAGCTTAAAAATGATCCAATTTTCTTCTCTGTGAGTCAGCTGTTTAAAAAAAAGGTTATATTACATTTAGAAATGTGCATGTTTTCCAAAGCTTCCTGACACATGATTGAGGTTAATGATGACTCTAGCCATTTGAAGGTACTGATATCTTTCCTATTTGAGTAAGCAAAATGCAGTTGAAATTTGCCCAGGTCTTGACTTTTTCCTGGGTGCACATTTTCGTGGTCAAACTCCTAAAAAGGCCCATCAGCATTTGTCCTTACTTCCTCACCTTTCATTTAGTTTTCTGACCAGTACCCTACCCCCATCGACTAGACTGAACTTCGTTTCTCCAAGGTTACTGATGGTCTTTTAGCAGATACCTCCACTCCGCAATTTTGGAAACTGTTGTGTACCCCTTTCTCTGTCAGTCAATAAACATTAATTAAACACCAATTATGTGTCAGGCCCTGTGCTAGGCACTGGAGATCTAAAGATAAAATGAGTCAGTCTTAGCTTTTAAGGAGTTTATAGTTTTTTGAGGAGACACATATAAAATATGTGCAAAATATACACAAGTTCTTTATGGGTTGGGGGAGGTACTAATTGATTGTTGTAGAAGAGAATGCTTGAAATGAGCTTTAAAGGAAGCTATAGATTCCAAGAGGGAGAGAGGGAGGAGAGATGCTTTCCATCCATGAAATATTGTTGGTTTATTAGCATGGGGTATGAGAAACATCAGGAAGACCAATTTAACTGGGCTATGGAGTGGGTGATGGGGAATAATGTATAATATTGTTGGAAAGGTAGGTTGGAGTCAGGTTGTGAATGACTTTGCAGGACAAACAGAACTTGTATTTAGTTCTATAGGCAATAGGGAGTCACTGGGATTTCTTGAGCAGGGGAGTGACACAGTTTTGAGAAAATCACTTTATCAGCTATATGGACTATAGGTTGGCAAGGAGAGATACTTTACACTTGTTGCTTCCTTGATTACTCTTATTATTACCCTTAAGCCTTCTGATTTTTCCTTCTCTATCACTTTTGCTGAATTATTACCCTCTTTTTTATGATACGGATGTTCCTCAGGACCCTGTCTTGGATACTTTCTATTTTTCCACTTATATCTTCTGATAATCCCATCAGCTTCCATGGGTTTAATTATCACCTCTACGTAAATAACTCTAAAATATACATATTCATACAGTCTCTCTTCTGACCTTGAATCCTATACTTCTAACTGCCTACAGGTTCTCTCCACCTAAATGTCTCATAGAGATCTCAAACTCAATGTGTTCAAAATAGAACTCATAATCTTTTCTTTGAAACCGAATCACCCCTGTTCTTGATTTCCCTGTTTATCTTAATGGTGCTGCCACCCTTGCAGTCACCTAGGTTTGCAATGTCAAAGATATTCTTAACTTTCCAATTTTCCTCCCCCCTCTGCTTGCAATCAGTTAACAAGACTTATCAAGTCTCCATAACACTTCTTGTATACATCCACTTTTCTCCACTCACATATCAACCATCCTAATTCAGGTTCTCATCACCTCTCTTAAAAACTTTTGAAATAATCTACTAGTTGGTTTCCCTGTTTCCAGTCTCTTCCTTCTCCAGTCCATTCTTCACATAGCTATGAAACTGCTAGGCACAAGTCTAACCATGTCATTATACTCAATAATTTTTAGTGACTGTCTTTGTCTCTGTTGCCTCTGGAATAAGTGACAAACATTTTATTTGTCATTTAGAACCTCCTACACTTTGATTCCTACCTATCTCTTTAGCCTGGTTGAATATCACTTCTCCTTATCTCTTCTTCCACCCACACTGATTGATTACTATGCAATATACACATATTTCCATCTTTCACTCTAGACCAGAAGCCTGAGACACAGGGAGGAGCCTATGGATTCGAATCTACAATTATGTTGTGTGTCATGCTATTAGCTTACAAGATCTAGAACTTGAAAGGACTATAGAAACGATCTTTGCTAACCTCTTCTATTTATACTTTACAGACTCTAATATGTTATGATACTCTTAATTTTCTTTATTAAATTCTTACTCTATCTGCCCCCCCCCCAAGATTTTTTCCCCCCAGAGGAACTCTTTTCTAGTCATATTTTCCATGTCTTGTATTTGTGTACTTGTAAAACTGATTGTAAAAATTCATATATAAATTAATGTATTTCAGATTATTTGATTTATCCTGTGGAAGACTTGATAGATCTCTATCAACCAGTATCTTAACTATCTCTCCTACCTTCATATTATCAGCAGATTTGACAGTTAGATAGTCTATGTCTTTATTCTGGTAATTGATTTACATGTTGAGAAGTTCAGTGCCAAAAACAGATCCCTGAGGTACCTCCATCCATGTTGACATCAGTTCATCATTGCATACTAATGATATGATCTTTCCCTATATCCCCATAAAACTTACCAAGATTAGTAACATGATTGGCATTGCTTTCAGCAAGACATCAGTGATATTATTATTATCATTATAATTATTGTAATTGCCTCAATGTCTTATACATAGTAAGGACAAAATAAATGTTTGTTGGATTACATAAGATCATGAGTCATCAATAATGTCACAATATTGACATCTTAACTCTGTCATTTATGAGCTATTTGACTTTCAGCGCATCTCTTCACCTCTGAGACATCCAGTTTTCTCTTCTGGAAAATGGGCACAGTAACATATATACTACTGACCTCAGAGAATCTCGTGATTTAAACATTGCATCAACCTGAAAGCACCATATAAATGAAAGTTACTCTTTTTAACCACCAATTTAGATAACTTTTCAAAGTACAAAAGCTAACAATGCTTCTTTGGTTCTTTTTTTTTTTTTAGAGGGGGAAGGGGTCACCATGGAATATAATACAGTAGCCGGCTAAGTTTTGTCAGAACACGTCTTATAAAATAGTGGACATGTGTGGGGTGAGTGGTGGAAGATTTTGAAGAGTGATCACATCTTGGATACCTAAGGCCTGACTGAGCAGGGGCATAGAAGAAGCTAAATTTGTTCTGTAGTTGACACATTTCATTTCCTTCTCTTTCACTGCTATTGATTGAATGAGATGGGTTGACATTTTGGATGAGGACTCTGATTCCCAGTACCTTGCCAAGAGTTGATCAGCTGCATGAAAGGTGAACTGGCCTAAAATCACCTTGGAAGAAAGCAAAGGGAAAAGAAGAATCATCTAAAATCATCTATAGTGGTAAGAAGAAAGTGACTAGTAGGAAGGAATGGGCCTTAGTTAAGAAGCAGAGGAAAGTCAACACAAATATATTTTTAACATATTCACTCACACTTTTGCATATCCACGTGTGTGTGTGTGTGTGTGTGTGTGTGTGTGTGTGTTCAGCTGAAAAGGGCCTTTGATATCACCTAGACCAGCAGGTTTTAACCTTTTTTTGTGTCATGGATCCTTTGGAAGTCCTGTGAAGCCTTATATACTCCTTCTTAGAAGAATATTTTTAAGTGCACAGAATAAAACATCCAGATTACAAAGGGAATTATATGAAAATAAATCTGTCAAATATTTGAAAGATTCAGAACCAGGAAACAAAACTTAATCTAATTTGTTCTGCTGAGGAAATGGGTCCAAAGAAGTCATAAAATCATGGAAAAATTGATTAAGAACTCGAAGCCTCCTTATCGAAGATCATAAGTTAGTTACAGAGTAGGAAGGTGCCAAATGTAGACCCCTTCCAGACATGAAGAAGAGAACCCTTTTTGCCACAACTTATCTTCTCTGCATTGAAATGTAAGTATGAATTCACAACGTATCCCCCCTTTTAGGGAAAGCATCTTTGACTAGGTTTTACAACTGGTAGGAGAAGAGAGTAATTCTTCCCTCACTACCCAGAGCATGGTGACCTCAGTCAATAGTGTGATGGAGAATCATTAGGGTTTTGCCCAATCATCCTATAGCAGTTGTTGTTTTTAGGCTCCTTGGCATAGCATGCTGTCACACAGAGCAATGGTATGGCCCATAAGTTGGTACTCTGAAGGAGTACCTAAGTATCTATGGATCTGTGAGCTCATCAATGTGGTCATTTCTTCCATCAGCACAGATTATAACTCACCCATGCTTACTTATCCTTGTGTAAGTCTTGTCTGTATTCTTTCACATTTCTTCCATCAAGGGGCCACCTAATATTCTCAATGCCTTTCTGTAGATATTTTGACATTACATAAGAACCATTTGATGACTGGATCATCTGTTGTTTACTTCTTACTCTCAACACATGGCTGGCTCACCTTCTTTTGGGGCCATACATTTCCTTTATGATATCTCATACACTCTTATTGCCCATGGTTTATCACTAGACAGCAACTTACTTGTATCCATTGTGAATATTGCCACTGTATCCTTGTTCACCTGAGACAAAAGGGAGATTGTGAGAGATAGTGGGGTGCTAAGAGTTTTTAAAAATTATTAATTTTCATGAACAAAATTTTATTTTCTTTGCTTACCTTGCCGTTTTTAAAAAGGAAAAAAAAGAAAAAAAATCTTGTCACAAATATGCATAGTGAAAAAAAATTTCTGCATTAGCCAAATTTAAAAAAAAAATCACATCTCCATTTGGATACCAAGATTCTTAATCACACAGGATCACTGGAAGAATGTTGTGTTAAAAATATGGCATCGACAACCTGGCCCCTTCCAACCTCTTCAGGCACATTACTTTCCCCTTAATACTCTGAGGTCTGGTCATATTGTCTGGCTTGTTGCTCCTTACCCATAATCAATCCTGGCTACCCTTTGTACCTGAGATGCTCTTTCTCTGAATCCCACCTCTTGCAATCTGTAGTTTCCTTCAAGAATCAACTCATGTCACCTTCTGTAGGAGGCCTTTCTTAGTTTTCTCTTCTACCCCTTTCTTCCATAGTGCCTTCCCATCCTAGGTTGCCTCATGTCTGCTTTTTAAGTATATTTTATTTGATTGTACGTGTACATATTCTATCCTATGTTGGAATGTAAGCTCCTTGAGGGTAAGGACTTTCCCTTGGGTTTTTGGATCCCCAAGGATTAGTTCAGTGCCTGATACATAGAAAACACTTAATAAAAACTTGATGATTGAATAATCCTTAGGGAGCATAGTTAAAAGTAAGGCACAATTTTCCCAGAGCAATTGAGGCTACTCTTTTCTTTCATCTCTTTAATTTGGGGTCCACTTCATTAACTATCAACAGTGACTTTCCAAGACAAATATAAAAATGTGCCAGCTTAAAAAATTGACCACATGTCATAATCTGAACTCTAGGTATTATTTCAAATAATTCTTGTTGGGATTGGTAGATAGATCTCTTTTGAGTGCTTCTGAATCTCATTATGGAGGTCCTTGCTTTGGAGCCTGATGCCATCATCAAAATGTCATTCAGAAACAGAAGCATCCAAAGGATGTTACTATAGGTGACTCTTCAATTTAGACCTTGAATATTGCATCCTTCACTATGGTGGCAAACACTGAAGGTGAACACTAGCTCTGTGTTTTGTGCTTCCCTTTTTGTGAATAGAGAGTCATTGAAAAGATTTAAATGTGATATTTTGTTTATCAAAAAAATTATGTGATCTTAAGATAGCCATGAGATAATCTTTGCTGGAGGAGAATCATTAAGGCAATGCTTTACTCTACTGAGTCAAAGGCTTTCTTGAAAGCAATAACAAATGAACAGCATAGGGTGACAGAATACTTTGTATGATGACATCTGAGGACAAAGGGGATGATCATAGATTCTCAGAGTTGGAAGGGACTTCTGAGGCCATCTAGTCTGACCTTTACCTGAATTAGAATCCATTTTCTCCTAGAAGATATCCAGTGGGAAATTTCATTGCAATATATGTGAGCCTAGTAATAATACCGTGTAGCATTTCTGTAGTACTCTAAGGTTTGCAAAACACTTTACAAATGTTATCTCATCTGATCCTCACAACAAGTTGGTCCTTAATCCCTAATGAGGAAACTAATAATGTGGACAGATGTGATTCAATGGACAGAGAACTTGACCTGGGGTCAGGAATACATGAGTTCAAATCAAGACTTGGATTCTTATTAGCTATGTAAAGTTCAAAGAAAGAAAATCATTTAACTCAATTGGAGACATGCCAAAAGCAAGATTTGCACCACCTATGTGTTTCCTCCCTTCCTCTCCCTTTCACAGTACCTAGGACAGCACCCTGCTCTGGAAATAGATTATATGTTGACATTAATGTGAGCCTAAAAGGGAGAAACCTGAAAGGGACTTAATGTACTCAATTATTAATAAAATAATATTAGAATCAGAGATTTAGAACTGGAAGGAACTCCAGAGACCACTAATCCAACTGCCTTATTTGAAATATGAGGAAACTAAGAGGCCCAAAGAGGTTGTGACTTGTCTAATGTCACACAAGTAGCAATTACCAGTCTCAAACTGTACTCTTTACATTTTTTTGGTATCACTTTTTAAACTTTGAGAATGTACAGCCTATGTACCCTGGGATCCATTCATATATGACTTTTCTGCAAGAATATAGGTATCTCCCATCACCTTTGTTTTCTATTTCTTGTTCTATATTCATCCCCTTCTCCTTAGTCTCATAAGTATAGAGAAGAAGAGCAACAAGCATTTATCTATCACTTTAAGGTTTTCAAAACCCTTTGTAATCTGCCTGCTGTATAATTGCATGGGTTTTCAGAGAACCTGTTTCTTTAAGTTTGTGATGATGCAGAATAGAGAAGTCCAACTCTTTACTTCAGAGCATACACAGGTTTTTCCTGAACTGTTTCTGATTTTTTTATGGCATAGAAAAGAAAATGATTCTTAATTGACTGTTATGTTAAAATAGAGTGTGCATTCAAAAGGTACTAATAGACCAAAGGGATCCTTTTTTTTCCCTGCCATTCCCCATTTGAATGAGGAGGCAGGGATTGCTGTAAACATCTGGGTCAGATTGGAGCCTGTTTTCCCCACCACAGTCAGCATGAAGCCATGAACATATGATCCTGATGTTGTTTCCTTCCCTTTTATATCTATCCTTTCTGCCTTAGACAAAGGAGTATTAGAGATGGAATAGATGATGGGTTATGGTCCATCTTTTGAACCTCACCATTTTTTTCTGACTGTCTTCCCATGCATGGAACACTCTTCCTCTTCTGCTTTACCTACTAACCTCACTGGCTTTTTGAAAGTCCCAATTACAACCCCAACTTTTATTGGAAATCTTCCCCAAACTTTTTAAATTTTAGTGCCTTCCTTCCCTTCCTTATCTCCTATTTATCTTGCTGTTCTTTGTCTTTTATTTTTGAAAAGGATCAATGACACATGATGCAGGGTCAGGGTACAGGGTGTTTGACCGTGGATGATCAGTCCAACATGGATTCCAAAGGCTCTGCCATAGATCAGGCATAAGCAGTCCATCAGAACATTTAGAAGGGAGATCTGGATCTCCCTTTTAGCTCTGGATTTGTGCAGCTCATCTTTCCTTTGTGTTACTGCGATTTTGCTTTGCTCATTGAGTACAGTGTCTACTTTGATGTGGGCATGACATGCTGCGTGGTCCTGTGCCAGCATCTTCCATGTCTTATAACTGAAACTAAAGTCCTTCAGAGATGCCTCAAGAGTGTCCTTGTACTGCTTCTTATGACCACTGTGTGAATGCATGCCTTGTACAAGTACCCTGTAAAATAGTCTTTTAGGTAAATGTATGTTTGACATTTGTGATGTGTGGCCAGCCCATTAGATTTGTAATCATTGCAGTAGAGTTTGAATGCTTGACAATTGAGCTCAAGAAAAGAACTCGATGTCTAGTACCTTATCATGCCAAGTAATCTTTAGAAGTTTCCTAAGACAGTTCAAATAGAAGTGTTTCAGTTGTCTGGCATGGTGCTGATAGACTGTCCAGGTTTCACAGGCACACAACAGAGCAGTCAGCACAATGGCCCTATAGACTCAAAAGCAGTGGCTCGAAGGCAAGATGACTGTCTGGAGAGTCAACACCAACAGATGAAAGTGCTTCTCTGTGGGTGAACATTGCTATCTTGGAGGGAAAACTGAGTCAGCACACAGTTAGCAACAGTGGAGCAGAAAAGAAGTGGGCTGTGTTCAGAGACTTGATGAACAGCATTGAATTTGCTCATCTGGGCTTCAACACTTGCAAACACCAGGATTGGTTTCGAAAAATAATGGGGAAATTCAGAAGCTGCTAAAAGGGAAACAAGAGCTCCACTGGGTTTATCAGCAGTATAGCTCATCCATCTCCAAGAAGGCAGTGTTTAACTCCATTAAAAGTAAAGTGCAGACAAAGCTTAGAGTAATACAGGATTCTTGGCTCAGTAAGAAGGCAGATGTGATTCAATTTTACACCAACAGTAGCAATCCAAAGCACCCCTACAATGCCCTGAGGACTATCTATAGGCCAAAGGTGCATCTCAGCTACTTAGTGCTGATGGAGCCACATTGATCAATGGTAGGGACATGATCCTAGAGAGATGATCTGAACACTTCCACAGTGTTCTCAACAGACTGTCATCAATCAATACTGAAGCCACTGACCATATACCACAGGTTGTAGTCAGTCCCTCATTAGCTGAGCCTCCAACTGAAGAAGAGGTTGTCAACGTCCTTCAGGCTCCACTTGAGTGACAAAGTACCTGACCCTGATTCCAGCACAGCAGAGAGCTACAAGTCAGGGGGTCCTCTACTCATAACAGAAGCTGACTGAAATATTCTAGATTTTATGGTAAGAGGAAATTATTCCTGAGGAGATTAAGTATGCCTCCATTTCCCATCTGTAAAAAGGAAAAGGAAATAGAATGTCCTGTGATAATCATGGGGGATCTGTCTCTTAGTCATTACTGGCAAGATACTTGGCAGAGCCCTCCTTAATTATCCAATCCTTCATCTGGAAGATGGTTATCTGCCTAAGAACCAACGTGGTTTCAGAAAGGATTGAGCAATGGTCAAGATGGAGTTTGCTGCCCTACAACTCCAGAAGAAATGCTAAAGTCAGAACAGAGGTCTGTATAAATTGTTCATTGACTTGACCAAGGCCTTCGGTACTATCAGTCATTAGGGATTATGGAAGATCATGGTGAAATTTGGTTGCTCAGAGAAGTTCATCAGTATTGTATGCCAGTTTTTTGTGATGACATGTTTGCATGACTTCTAGATACAGGACAGTGTTCTCATGCTTTCCCAGTCACTAATGGAGGGAAACAGGGCTACATGCTTGCTCCCATGCTTTTTAGCATGATATTTTCTGTGATGTCTTTAGACACCTTCAACACAGGTGAAAATAGCTCCTATAGGGTAGAGACTTTCTTTTGCCTATTTCTTTTTTGTATCCTCAGTGCTTAGTACCATGCCTGGTGCATAGTAGGTGCTTGATAAATGTTGATTGATTGACTTTATGAACTTTCACAGGTGAGGAAAATGACCAGTTCTTGCTAGATTTTGTAGTTACCAACAAAGTCTCAAAGAAAGATCAGATTCTCACCCTGCAGTGAGAAAGAATGTTGGATCCCCCAGTAGAGAGTGGCTCGTCTATTGGTTTAGCCAATATATTTAGGAGTCAATGTGGTGGGAGTGCATGCTGTGTATCAAGCACTTTAACTCTGAGCCCCCTTTCCCAAGGGACCTAGATGGTATAGGTAAAGTGTGTCCATGTTTTCTGAGGGAGTGAGGTGGGGGAAATGTAGGTTTGGATTTCTGTTCTTACCATATCTTCTCAGTAAATATCCCCTTTATAAAACCCAATTGATGTTAATTAGCTAAATGATTGTTGTTATTGTTCAGTAGCATCTGACTCTTTGTGACCCCATGTATCATAGCACAACAATACCGTTCATAGGGTTTCTTTGGCAACGATACTGGAGTGGTTTGCCATTTTCTTTTCCATTTGAAAAGGAAAATGGGTTATATGACTTGCCCAGGGTCACACATCTAGCAAGTTTCTGAGGCTGGATGTGGACTTGCATCTTTCCTGACTCCAGGCTAAGCACACTATTCACTAAATAAGCCATTTAGTTACCTCTAGCTAAATGATACTGAAGTGTTGACCATTGGGTTAATAAAAGATATATGTGAGACATTAACTATAACTGACAATTGATACTGGGGGGAGCATATTGGAATGGGAGTTTGAGTTGAATTTAGAGAAGGTACTACCAACCTCTCAGGGGTGCCTCAGTATTCCAGGGAGATGTTTACTCTGCCGTCTGGGAAGGACTTGATCTGTCATTACAAGTGTTAGGATAAGGACCTCCAAAATTTATAGAGGCTACACTGGAAAGCCCAGCTTCACATTTGGGAGTGAGAGTTCAATACAACTGGGGCGCTAGTCAGGAGATATTTAAACAAACAGGTAATAGTGAATTCACCAGAAATTTCATTAGTACCAAACAATAAGGAAAGAGATCCAATTAGCCTTTAAAAAATAAACTCAAAATCCCTCTTCTTTTCCTCCCCTTAGAGAGGAGACTCAGCAGAGACAATTCATACCCTCAGACTCCATTAATGGAGCAACCTCCCACTGCCTAATCATCCTGATTAAACTGTATGACTCTGCATGTCTGCAAGGTGGGACTCATCCATTGACTTTTGGTTTTAGGCTGAAGACTTTTTCTGCTTTGTGAGGAGGATTTCATTCTATATTAAAGCAGAGAAAGCTGAAGTAGTAATGAAAGATTCTTCACCATTACAATTTTATCTCATTTTGCATTATTGGTTTTTTTCTTGATTATCAGTAGAAGAGTGTTTAACATTTTGTGAGAATTAGTTTACATAGAGAAATGTGGTGATTCAATTTCTCAAGATTTTTACCCCCTTATATCCAACCTAATATAGAGGGTGGTTTATACAGAAGGGATAGAGGCAAAGGAATAAAAATCTACTGTATTCTCTCCTGCCATGTATTAATGAGTAAAAGGTCATTTGGCTGGAAAATTCGAAGTAATATGAAAGGGATCACACTGAGAGTTCAGTGTTAGGGGACTGAATAAATAAGTGAAATAATACAGTTTTAGTGCTCAAAAATGACCCATACAATGATTTGCAAACGTAACAAAACTTGCCAAAGAATTAATTTTCCAATTGGACACACTCAAGGGTCAGTCATATATTAATTCACCCTCATCTCTCTGTGGCACAACCATGCTGATTTTGTAATAAAAACTCATTAAAATATTCCCATTGCTAGCTCTTCAAACCCTTCAGACCAGTTCTCACCTGCTAGTGCCTTCTCCAAAGTGCTCATTTATTCCTTCCTTGATTGCACACTTTGTTTTGTCAAGGCTTAATTTCCTTCGATTTGGATTCTTAAAATAGCACATCATTGAAGGTACTCTATGGATTGACTCAGTAACTTTTCTATCTACTTTAGATTCACGATGCTGGCTTGGAATCCAATCAAGGTTCGGAAGATTTTACAAGGAACATTTTTTTATGCCTTATTGGAAAAAAAAAATCAGATCTTATTTTCTATAGGGAAATGAATCTAATCTGTTATTTGCTTAAATATTAAAATGCTAAAATGTCAGAAGATGCCAAGAAAGAAAATCTTTCCATCCCCTCCCCTGTTCTCCCCTCCTTTCCCCTCTGGTCCCTTCCCTCCCCTCCCCTGCCTTTCCCTTCCCTTCCCTTCCTTACTAAATTATGGTTTTCCTTATAATCAAAGTCTTGTGATAAAGAGGTTTGCTGAAGAATGATGTAATTAATTTTACTAACTGTATTTTTATTAACATTTTACTAAAGCCTTATCACCTTTAAATAAACACATTGATGATTTTTAACAAATGTGATACAATTGGGAATCTTAAAACAGATGTTTGCTTATAGAGCTTGGTTACATAAAAAAAAGGGTTCTAATCTTAAACCTGATGTCTAGTTCAATGATACTTGTCTTTAAGTATTTACCAGGAAACCTACCAAAGACCTACAAAGGGTCTTCCTATAGCTTTAATTTGTATTCATTTCTTACCATTATTTTTCTGTCAACCCAATGAGCAGACGTAGCTCTTGATTGAATTCCCCTCATTGGTTCACTGAGTACCAGGATAAGAAATCATACATCAGAAAAACCACTCAAAAATAAAATGGCCTGCCTAGTTCTACATCACTATGCTGGCTCTGTCATTTACAAGTGGCCTGGAAAGTATTCCATTCCTATTTTTAGTGAAAAGGCTGTTAACCAGGCACATCATGGTAGATGAAGAGGCCCTATCATCTCTCTCCCAAATCACTTAGTATGTTATCTGGCCAATGGAATATTGTACATCACACTGAATTAACCACACCAAGTATAGGAATTATCTTCAACTTCCACTATACTAGGACCACCATTCATTAGCTTCAAGGAACTGTCTCATTGTTACACCTTCAAAATGAGACTTATTTGTACTTTGATAGATTTTCTCTAAACCAAATATAGTGGAGAGATACTACTTGAAATTAACCAGAATCCATTAGGTAGGTAGGGGGCTATCTGACATCAGTTGCAGGGGTGGTGGTGGTATTAATTGTCAAAGTGCTTCATTCATAGTCTTTCCCAGACTTCTAGAGTGGTCCATGACCCAGAAAAAGGGCTAAGAATCCATGATCTAGACATTCTGGTGTTTGGAGCAAACATAACTGGGGTAGGGGAGACATCTTAGAGGGGCCTTGAACTTGGTGAGGAGGAGATTTCAGTATTCCAGATACTAGATTCTGTGGATAGACACCAGCCTATAGGGGAAAGGCAGGGATAGCAGATGCCATCAGGGCACTGCTGGAGTTGTTTGCCTCTTAGGGAGGGAGAAGGGCAGGGCTGGGTCACACAGACACTACTGTGGATGTAACCACAGTATATAAGAAAGATTCCCTTTTTACTAAAATAAGATCCTTGCTTGGGAGAGAATGTATTATAGTGGAAGGAGCATTAGCTCAGGAGACAAGACATGGGTTCAAATCCCTCCTCTGAGGCTTAAGTCATTTAACCTCTTTGGGCCCCATTTCTGATTCTGTAAGATGTGGTTTTGTAAAAGGTGGTTGAACTAGAGTTATACCTTGCAGGTATAAACTGGTGATCTTATTTTAATTAAATAGGAAGCTTCCTCTTTTAATTAGTGATTCTTGACAATTAGGTGGGAAGCTCAGCTGTGTTTATCTGCTGACAGGAAGGGGAAGGCAACACCAATTTACTAACCACGTATGACAAATTCTGTACTAAATGCTTTACAGATTTCATTTCATTCAATCCTCACAACAATTAGGTGTTATTATCTTCATTTTACAGTTAAGGAAACTGAGGCAGACAGAATTTACATGACTTGCCCAGAATCACACTGTCATTAAGAGTCTATGGCTGGATTTGAATTCAGGTCTTCCTAACTTCAAGCAGTAGCCTATCTACTGTGCCACCCAGCTACCTCATAAATTTATGAATTTAATTTCAGTACCCTCAGACAAAGGGTTATGGGATCATAGGTTTAGAGCTGGAAAGTACCTTTAAGTAATCTTCCTATCCAACCCTCTCATTTTTATACTTGGGGAAGCTAAGGTTCTGGGAATTAATACATCTTGTTCAGTGATTCCAAGTGGAACTATAGATTTGTGATTGTTTAGAAATTTGAAACAAAACCAGCTTCATGGCAAAATCTGGCCCATGAGTATTGAAGATCTGAATAACTACCTTGGGCATGCTCTTGAGGTATCTAGCATTGACCTTCCATTTTCAAGCCCTTTTGGATATTGCTAACATAGACACTTGCTTGAGAATTCAGCCTTTATGCAACCACTGGATTCTGACGTTAAATGCAATCTCTTATTCCTCCCTATGCTGTGATGCCTTAGAGCTCAGTGTTGTTGGGAGAAATCATTTTAGAAAATAATATGATATTGATTTCTTGGCTTGATGTATAGGAGAAAAAAAAATATGATGAAAGGATCTGCTGTTAAGGTTGATTACAATTTCCATTTTTCAGTGGGTTAAATGGTGGTGATGGATGTGTCTACTGAAGGGGGCAGGAAGGGAATAAGGTTTTATATAGGACCTACTATGTGCCAGTTACTGCACTAAGCATATTTTACTGCTATTATTTCATTTGATCATCACGATCATGCTTCAAGGTAGATGCTATTGTTATACTCATTTGAAAGTAGGGAAAACTGAGGTAAACAGTTTCCCAGGATCACAGAGCTAGTAAGTGTCTGAGACTGGATTTGAACTCAGCTCTTCCTGACTCTAGGCTCAGCAATGTATCCACTGTGCCACCAGCTGCTGGTGGAACCTGTGGGAGGAGACAACCCTCTCATCCCTCCAGACAGAAGGCATCCTTAGGAGATTATGGAACACCTGGGGTTCATTTGAAAGCTCAGCTGAGACAGTTGAAGGCAGAAAGAATGGGAAAAATCGAATTACCTCCAGGGTTCTGTCTTGTCTCATCAACATTGGCGTTTCAAAGAATCCAGACATCTCCTATCAGTAGATGACTTCATTGTGAAATCTATTGCTTGAGGAATATAGATATAAAAAATGATGTCCCTTCTCTTCCTCTGTAATAGGAGACTGTATTACTTAATATATTTCATCCTCCCCCTTCCTCTTCTCACACACACATACACATGCTATATTAAATTTTCATTACCTGAGTGAAAGAATGAGCCTGTCTTTAGCACAAATGAGAATTTTAGATTATAAATGTCAATGTTTATTGCTGGGCATAATGCATGTGAGGCTTTTGTAAGGTTGTTAAGTGTCTTACGAGATGCATTTTGCAAATCAATTTTGCTTACTTCCTAGTTGAAATCCAAAGGAAAACTACATGGGGAGAAAATGAAAGGAAAACAGACCCACATCTTTTATAGTGTCTTTTATGGTGGGGTACATTACAGGAAAGCAGACTGCATCTGTTCTATGTTGGTGCATATTGGTGGATAGCACATGGAAATTACAAACTACCTCTATAGAATAGGATGTTAACTCACTGGCTCTGTCAGCCTAGCATGATGAGGAAAGATAGTCTCTTTTCAATCGATCCCCTGAGACCTATATTTGGTACAGTTCTTAGCTGGAGGAATGCAGTTGATTTCATGCCTTGGGTGTCAGATTGTCTTGAAGGAGCCCTTGAAGGGGTTGGATCAGGGTTAGAATGATGTGACAGCAACCCTTTGGCTCCTATAGTCACCTTCCTTATAGCTCAGCAGCTTGTTGAAATCCTCCATGTTTGGAGTGATGATACAAAGAAAAAAATTACATCATCTCTACCCCTATGGAGCTTAGAGCTAGCAGGGCATATAGCAGAGGCCTACTGTGTTGGGGTACTCTTGGATTCTGGTGGAATAAGCGCAAAAGATCAAAATTCTAGTGTCAGCCCTGGCGCTGGCTACTTATGTGAGTTTTAGTAAGCTTCTTAAATTCTCTCTACTCAACTTCCTTATGTGTACAGAGGATAATCTCTGTCCTAGCTCCTTCTTAGGGCTATTCTTGACAAGTCCAAATGAGCTGACTGTTATGGAAGCACTCTGCAAAGCATAAAGGAATAGGGATGGGGATAGAGAAAAGTGGGCAGATATGCCTTCATTAAGTGCTCACTACACGTTGGACAATGTGCCAAGCATTTTACAAATATTATTTTATTTGGACCTCTAAATAACTCAGATGGGTGGATGCTATTATTACCTTCATTTTATAGGTGCAAAAACAGAGGCAGATAGTAGGGAAATGACTTGCCCAGGGTCACAAACCTAGGAAGATTCTGAGATTGGATTTGAACTCAGGTCTTTCTGACTGAAGGTGCAACAGTTTCCACCCCTGCCACTGAGCTACCTCTAGGTGTTTTCATTAGTATGTAGAATTGGGGAACCCATGGTCTCAAGGCCACATGTGGTGCCCTAGATCCTCGAGTGTGGGCCTTTCACAGAATCCAAACTTAAAGGGCCACACTTAAGGACCTAGAGGGCCACATGTGTCCTTGAGGCCACAGGTTCCCTATCCCTGGAACTACAGGGAGCCCTCAGAGAGGAAACTCCATCCATCAATTCAGGTTGGCATCTTCTATAATTTGCATTCTTAGAAGGTGGCATACAGTATGGAGAGAGAAAGTGTGTGCTCTGGGTCACACAGACAGTATGGGTCAAAGGGAGGATTGAACCAAAATTTTCCTAGTAGCTACCACGGGCAGCTCTCTATGCATGATACTTTGATACCTCAGTGCTGAGAAGATTAAAGCAGTATGCAAACATGTTGTTCAATCATTTCAGTTGTGTGTGTCTGACTCTATGTGACGCCATTTGGGGTTTTCTTGGCAAAGATACTGGAGGAGTTTGCCATTTCCTTTTCCAGTTCATTTTACAGATGAGAAAACTGAGGTCAAGAGGGTTAAGTGACTTGCTCAGGGTCACACAACTAGTAACTATGTGAGGTTGGATTTGAACTCAGGTCTTCCTGATTTCAGGCCTGGATCTACTGTGCCACTTATGTTTGTCAGATTGACTTGAGTAAAAATGGCAATTACAACGTGAAAATTATTCTCAAAATTATCTGTGTACAAGTCATATTAGATTATAAGCTCTTTGAGGGTAGGAACTATGTTGTTTCTTGTCTTTGTATCTACTATTCTAGTGTATGTATAGTGGTCCTTAAACGTTTGTTGAATTGAATTGAGGGTTTAAACAAGCAAGGCTTTGAGTATAATTATTAAGGTACAGCAGAAAAGCCACAGATAGATTGTCAAACTCTCAGATGCTTTATGTTTTTATAAGTTACTGATACTTATTTGCCAATGGCCTTTTACAGTGCTTATATATAATGCTTATATACTTGAACCAGTTTTCTATCCTTACATCTATAGATCATTGTCCATGAAATTGTTTTGTGCCAGCTCGAGAAAACTGAATACCAATGTTACTAGGCTATTTCATTCTTTAAGATGTTTTAAAAGTGTCCTGTAGACTAATCCAGTATTGTGGAATCATGGGTATTTCCCTAGAAATTAGTTGTGTTTATAATTCACTTATCTTTTTTTCAGGACTTATAGATTACATGAATTCCTTATGGTCTTTGATTTTTGTCCATTGGGAATCACACATAGATCTCAGGAATGAATAGATAAAAACATTTATTTCAGTTATTTTTCAGTCCTGTCTGACTCTGTAACCCCATTGGGGGTTTTCTTGGCAAAGATACTGGAACGGGTTGCCATTTTCTTCTACAGCTCACTTTATAGATGAGGAACTGAGGCAAACAGGGTTAAGTGACTTGTAAATTAAGTTACATGGCTAGTAAATGGCTGAGGCTGGATTTGAATTCATGAAGATATCTTCCTGATTTCAAGCCTAATGCTCTATCGATTGTACCTTAAGCTGTTTTGAAATAACCTTGCTAGCCCAGGGTTTTAGGACAGAGACAAAGACAAAAATATGAAGGGCCAAAATATGGTGGGCCTCAAAGTAGTGTGATCTGGGTTTGGGTACAGCAGTCAGAAGAAAAATGTACTTTAGAGGTGGAGCAGGATAAAAAGAGAAAGATAAACAGAACAAAAAGGGATGGAGGGAGATACACAGTAATTATAATTGTGAATGTGAATGGAACAATAAAATAGAAGTGGATTGCAGAATGAATTGGAAACTGGAATCCAACAGTATGTTGTTTACAAGAGACATTTGAAATAGAAAGACACATTAAAATAAAAGTCTGGAGCAGAACCTAATATGTTTCAGTTGTAGTTAAAAAAAAGGAGGGGCATTAATTATTGTCTCAGACAAAGTAAAAGAAAAAATAGACATAATTAAAAGGGAAACTACATTTTGATAAAAGGCACTATGGACAGTGAAGTAACATTACATTTTTTATTGCAAGTTTCTCTGATTTATCTTTCCTCAAATATATAGGGCACTTGGCAAAATTGATGAAAATAAGAGCCATTTCCCAATTGATAAATTGTCAAGGGATATGAATAGGCAGTTTTCAGAAGAAATCAAAGCTATTTACAGTCATATAAGAATTCTCTAAATCAATTTTGACTGGAGAAATCCCAATTAAAACAGTTCTGAGATGAACTATATACCAATCAAAAATGACAAATGCTAGAAGGAATGAAGGAAAATGGATATCTTAATAAATTGTTTGCAGAGATGTCAAATGGTTCAAACATTCTAGAGAGCAGTTTGAATTCTCTTCCTGAAGGACTATGAAACTTTGACCCAGCAATACCACTACCGCAAAGAGATCAAAGGGAAAGGAAAGGGATTTTTATGTACAAAAAATATTTATAGCAGCTCTTTTTGTGGTGACGGGGAATTGGAAATTGAGGGCATGCCCATCAATTGGGGAATGGCTGAACAAGCTGTGGCATATGATTGTGATGGAATATTCTTGTGTTATAAGAAGTGATGAGAAGGATGGTTTCAGAAAAACACCTGGCAAGGCCTATATGAATTGATGCAGAGTGAAGTGAGCAGAATCAGAACATTGTACATAGCATCAGCAATACTGTAATGATGATGAAAGATTTAGCTACTCTGATCAATGTTATGATCCAAGAAAATTCCAAAGGACTTATAATGAAAAGTGCTAGCCACTTCTAGAGAAAAAACAGCTAATATGGAAATATGTTTTCACTTCATGACTTCACATGTATAATTGATATACTGCTTGTCTTCTCAGTGGATGAGGAAGTAGAGGAAGGAAGAGATTTTGGAACTCCAAATTTAAAAAAGAGAATATAAGTGAATACTATTTTTTAAAAGGAAAGAGAATTGGACTTTGAGGACATTTAATTAATTCATCAGGCCTCACTAATTTGCTGCTTCAGTCAGTTTAATAAACACTTATTAAGCTCCTATTATGTGCCAGACACTGTGCCAAGTGTTAGAGATACAAAAAGAGGCAAAAGACAGTCCCTGCCCTCAAGGAGCTTACAATCGAATGGGGAGCTAACAAACAAATGTGTACAAACAAGCTATATGAAGAATAAATAGGAAATGATTAAGAGAAAGAAAGAATTAGAATTAAGAGGAGTCGGTAAAGGCTTCCTCTAGAAGAAAGGATTTTAGTTGGGCTTTAAAGGAAACCAGGGAGGTCAGTGGACAGAGATGATGAGCTAATTATTTGACTTTGCATAAGTTACTTCATCTCTATGGCTCTTGCTTCCCATCAGGAAAATAAGGAGGTTGAACTACATTACATGGTCTTCCGAGACAGTGTTGTTGATTGATCCACTGAAAAGATAAGCAATATGATATCAATTATACATGTGAAATCAAAACATATTTACAGTTTTGTAGTCAAAGGATCTGGGTGAACATAAGCAAGTCTCTCAAGTTCTCCGAGTCTCAGTTTCCTCCTTTGTAAAATGGAGGGGTTGGACTAGATGGCCTCTATAGTCCCTTTCAGCCTTAGAGCTTTGACATCTTTCTCCCTTCCCCCCAAGACCTCACTTAGAATCTGGGCTCTGCCATTTATTACTTGTATGGCTCTGGGCATGTTTTAACTTCTCTGGGCTTGTTTCCTCATCTGTAAAATAGAGATGGGCAAGGTCCCTTCAAGCTTTCCCTGTAAGATCTCTTTCTGGGCCCGTGATCCTACAACTCTGGTATCGTTGCTCTTGTTTCTATTTTGTCCAGCTTTTATAGGCCATGGCTTGTGGTTTTTAGTAGATTCCAGGCTAGGTCATCTGAAAAAGAATGGAATTTATTATTATTGTCCTGGATCATCATTGTGTTAGGACTTCTAGTAGGGATTTAGACCTTTGTATATTTGTGAATGCTGTTATATTGGTAGCTAGACCCTGCAAGGAATCACACTTCTCCCTGCATTTTCAGAAGTAGGCACAATACTGAAGGTGTTTGATATTTGTTTTCCTAAAACCACTAGAACTTCAGCTTCTAAAAGCTGGGGAGGAATAGGTGGGTAGAAAGAACAGGACCCTCAAAAGTGGTCTGTTTCAGTCAACTTCCTTGGAATAAAGTTTTTCTTCATTGACAAAAATGACTCAGAAGTAAATTTAGATCTGGAAAGACCTTTGGAAATCATTCAGTCCAAGCCCTTCATTTTATAGATACATTTTCACATTATGCTTGATGTAAATTAATTTGAACATCCAAATACGAAATATATCTCATGGGAACAGTATATGCATTGGAAAAGGTTACATTAACCTCTAACTTTAGAAGCATTTAATCTACATTATAAACCTTTGAGAATTTCAGGGATGTATCAACTGGACTATTTCCATTTAACTTTTGCCCCCAAGGTGGAAGTCTTCACATTATTTTTCTTAGAGAATCTTAACATTTGTATGGCTAACAGCTGTTATTCCTTATTGGCATGCATGGTCCTGGATGGACCCTTGGATGTGTGTGTGTGTGTGTGTGTGTGTGTGTGTGTGTGTGTGTGTGCTTATACAAGTGTGTATATTCCAAATTGTTTCTAGGTATTCATAATCACAGCAGATGTTCAGAATTATGGTTTGGACTATGCCTTCATGGCTTGCACATCATCATCCCCTTTGGTTTCAAATTAGAGTCTCGGGGTGAAAAGGTCAATTCTTGATGAATTTTTGCTTAGGACTTTCAGAACTCCCAGAAATTTTAAAGAATTTTAAAAGAATTTTTGAATCATAAAACTATAAAGTTTAAATAGATCTTACATACCATTTTGTCCCACATCTGTTTCCATCCCTTTCTTTTTCAGGTCCAGAAAGGTAAGTTACTCAGGGTGTCACAGTGATATATTGACAAAGTCAAGACTAGAATCTAGGTTTCTGGAATTCATAACCCACTGTACCATGTTAAGCTACTTTATCTATACTATAAGAACTTAATAAAGATATATAGAGGGATTGCTAGGTGGCACAGTGGATAGAGCACCAGTTCTGAAGTCAGGAGGACCCGAGTTCAAATCAGGCTTCAAACACTTACTACCTATATGACCCTGGGTAAGTCACTTAACCCTGATTGCCTCCAAAAAAGATAAGTTATATAGAATATTGTAATGAAAAAAAGCCTTTAGTGTTAGAATACCTGAGGTCCTGTTTCCCTGGAATCACTTATTCAGAGAATTTTAGAAATAGAAGGGACCTCAGTGGTCATGTAGGGCAAATCACAAGAAAAAGAGTAATTACTACAGCATAACCCATAATTGATCATGAGACCTCTGCTTAGAGACCTCAAATAAGGCAAACTACCTTCCAATCTGTAAAGTGAGCTCATTGGATTAAATTATATCTAAATTCTCTTTCAGTACTTAAATCTGAAGTAACTAAAGTACTTGGCAATAACTTTTAGTTTGGAAAGATCCCTAATCAGAGGTCATCTTTTTACATTAGCAAGTAGACAGAAGGCAGGTCTTAGAGTCAGGAAGAACTGAGTTCAAATCCTGTCTCAGATTCTTAATAGCTTACTAGATACTACCCAGGTGAATAATTTAACTGGATTCAGACTCAGTTTCCTCTTCTCTAAAATGGAAATGATAAAAAGCACCTATTTATGGGGCTGTTGTGAGGATGAAATAAAATAAGGAATACAAATTGCTTTACCAACCTTAAAGTGCTACAAGATGCTCGATGTTGATTATTATCGAAAATTTTTAACTCTAAGCTAGTGCCCATATCAACCCTTTACCCTAAATGGCAACAGTAACACAGACCCAAATTTTGCCTAAATTATGAAATGCAAAGTATTCCACAGAAATAGTAAAGGAATCTCTCGAGTCTGGATGTGTTGTCTAGCTATAGTAGGAATATCCCTTAGAACACCCAATAACCTGAATTTGAATGAATCAAAGTATTGTTTCACTGTAGATTTAGAGCCAGAAGGGGTTTCAAAGGTCATCTGGTTCAGCCTTCTTATTTTATTGCCAAGGAAACCGTGTCTCAGAATTGGTATGGTAGAAAGAGCAATACATTTAGAATAAGAGAATAGTTGTTGCTAGTTAGAGGAATAAATTAAAACAAAACAAAACAAAACTAAGCACACAATTTCTCCACCCTTCAGAAAACCTGCATTCTAGTCTCAGTTCTGTTATTTGCTAGTGAGATTTGACCTTGGGCAAGTTGCTTATCTCAGTTTCCCCATCTATAAAATGAAGCGGTAGACTAAATGACTTAAGATGTCACTTTTAGTACAAACTGCTATGATCTTAGATGAAGTCATTGGCCCAAGGTCACTGAGACAGTCCAGCCAGGATTCAAAACTAGGTTCTTTTATCCAAAATCTAACACTCTTTCCATTTCCCCAGGCTTTCATCTGCAATAGTTCAGACAATTCCATTATGGTTGTCAGTCAGTATAACTCCATGAGTACCCATTGTAATTAAACAGGACTCAGTGAATGTCATCTTTTCTTTTTCCCTTCCCTGATCCAAATTCAAGATCATACACCAAGGGAACATTGCAAGCCTGAACATGCAAGGTGACAGAGGCCTTATCAGGTTGTGCAAAGCCCCATGTAGCTGACTTTGGATACTGGTTTGAGTTGCATGCTTTGTTTTTGGTTTTTAACAGGAACTGAGGTCATTTTAAAATTTCCAAAGGGCTCACAAGAAATTTTTCCAGTTGATGAATTCCATCTCTCACCATGGACAGAGTCCACTCAGAGCAGGTTATCACGTACTTTTTTCAGAAAGTCTTGCACACAGTTTCTAAGCTGATACATTCTCCAGTGCTAACTGCCAGGGCCTGGGGACTTCTTGAGGGCAGGGTTGCATGTTTTTGGTTGAAAATAGGCAGAATTCTCTCTATCTCTTTAATCCTCTGGACACTTGCAGGGGATGGGGGTTGGGCCAATATTATTATCTTCATTTTCCAAATGGAGAAGCTATTTAGAAGTGATATCCATTTTGCTAAATCTCCCCAAAAGAAGCCATGGCAGCAGTTGGGAATGAAATTTGAAAGTCGGGATCCCAGGCACCTGATCTAAACCACATTCCTTGTGGGTGTGTGTCATGTTTGTTTAAATATTAGACAGTTGAGAGACATTTCAGGCACATCTGGATTTTGTCTGGTTAAAGACATGTTTGGGTTGACTTGGGACTATTTTTTTGTTCTTTCAAAATAAAAGCAGTTTGCATCATATCAGTTCAAAGCAATATACATTTACTGAGTGCTTGCTTCAAATGAGGTATGACACTAAGTAAGCCCTGGTTATAGAGGAATAAATAATGCCACATTCCATACCTCTAACCCTGCCCTTAAGAATGCTATGTGTGTATGTGTGTGTGTGTGTGTGTGTGTGTGTGTGTGTTGGGAGATTTGTACATCAGTAACTATGATACAAGTGATAAGAATGTGAAAAGGCTTGCAGCATGATATAATGATAGGTAACATATAGTACTTCCCATGTGGTAGACACCATGCTAAGTGCTTTACAATGATCTCATCTGATCCTTAAAATAACTCTGGGAGGTAGGTGCTATTACTATCTCCATTTTACAGATGAGGAAACTGAGGCAAACAGAGGTTAAGTGTCTTTCCAAGTGTCACACAGCTAGTAAGTTTGAGGCTGGATTTGAACTAAGGTCTTCTTGAATCCAGGCCCAGCACTGTATCCACTATGCCACCTAACTGCCTATACAATGAAAAGAACATTGGATTGGAATTCTTAGGCCTGAGTTTGAATCCCAGTGGCCTGGGGAAAATTGCTTAAATACTCATCTTCAGTTTCCTCAAATATAAAATGAGATAGCATAGATGACCTTTAGTATCCCTTTCAGTGCTCAGTCTATGGTATTATGTTAAGTAAGAAGGAGAGATCCAGGCAAAATGTACCATGAAATTTGAAGTTGCTTTCAAATGGCAGTGATAGAGAGAAAGGATTTAGGGAGTGATTGGAGACAGTTTTCTGGAGGATGTGATGTGATTGCTATGATTGGCTATGGAGCCTGAGAGGTAAAGATGGGGAACGATTAGTCCAATCCTGTCAAGTAAACAGCCAAACCATAAGCGTGGGTATTAAAAAAGAAGAACAAGTAAGGGTAGCCAAGTATGACTGGAATATAGAGTATGTGAAAAGTAGTTACAGGAATAGAAAGCTTTCGCTACCAGAATGAGGAGCTTTAATCAGTGGGCAATAAAGAATCATGAAATCTTTCTGAGTAGAAGAATGATTCAATCAGAGAAGGACAAAATTACCTAGGTAACAGTATGAAGAATAGATTGGAGAGAGGGAGAGATGGCAGCCTTCTATGTTTATGCCCCATTTCCTACCTCAGAAGCTTAGTTCTGGCTTGTGCCTTCACATGTTAGGTTTCAACTCATGTCCAAACTCATTTGGTTGGCCAATCCAACCCAACCGAAATATTTATTAGTCAGGATATTATTCAAGTAGAAAAGTGATCTTGGCGTATTCTCTGACATGCTCCTTTCTGTGCCATGCTGTAGGAGATATTGCATTATTCAGAACCCTTGAACACTTAGAATAGGATCACATCTTTCTCTTAGTTGTCCCTTGCATATCCTACTGTCATCTACAAAATCTGAATCAGGTACAGTCTCCTTTCTCTACACATTCCATTCATTTCTATTGGAGACACGTGTATTATGATAAGATAGTCATTTGGATATCATCAGGTCAAGAAATTCCACATCCAAGACTGGCTGACGTCATGTTCCACTCCATTAGCAACATCTAGACTTCATTAGACTCCTCAACCTTTCCCAATAGGATATGTTTGACTGCCCACCAAGGAAGAAAGAAAATAGAACCTCTAGGCTGTCTGTTAACATACTGTGCCTGAAAATTTTCTTTATTTCTACCATATTACTTTAAAGAGCAATTAAAGAGTAAGTTCTATTTCTTTTTCACTAGCAAAAAACTCCCTCTGAGTTGTGGTTAGCTGAAGCCAATTGGGAGCAGCTTCTTAAGAAAACAAGTTGCTGCAGAGAACTGCCTTTTCCCATTCCAAGCCTTGTGAAATTGAATGGACCTCCCCAGGTGAAAATTCTAATGCTTATTTTCCTGGGCTAGGTGTGCATTACTGATGATGAAGATAATACCTTATATTTATCCAGCTTTACTTAGTAGGCACTTTAATTGCATTATCTAATTTTATTCTCACCAGAACTTTGGAGGTAGAGGGCAGTTCTGAGGCATGCTTCCAGAGGTCCATCATTTGGACTCTTGCCCTTGCCTAGCAATCTGTAATGGCTAATTGCTGCTGTCCTCAAACTGGGAATTCTGAAGCTTGGCCATGATGAGATGTTTCCAGATGTGTTGAGTATGGCTGTTAGCTGAGCTGTATCAGGCCTTCATCAGTGTGTGTCTTCCTGTTACAGGCAGCAATTGAGTTTTTAGAGCAGACTGAATTCAAGCCATTTCCACTAACGGCAACAAATAATGGATATTAAATACTTAATTAAACAGGGAACATTCCAGGTTGGAAGCAATTCAACCAAAAAACTCTGAGAGAGTGAGCATTTCCTTTGAATCTCAGGGTGTGGTGGGGAAGGGAGAGTGGGAAAAGAAGATTTGGGAAACATGATTAAGTGGTCCCTCTGTGGTGTATGATATAAACTCTGTTGATTGAACACAATAGGCTGCGTGTCTGTCATACATACATACACACATATATACATACATACATATGTGTGCGTATGTATCTGACACTTCCTAGCTGTGTGAAACCAGCCAATCCACTTGACCTTTCTATGCCTTATTTT
Source organism: Pseudochirops corinnae (assembly GCA_028646515.1). Taxonomy (NCBI): domain Eukaryota; kingdom Metazoa; phylum Chordata; class Mammalia; order Diprotodontia; family Pseudocheiridae; genus Pseudochirops; species Pseudochirops corinnae. Next base: position 526,086,583 of record CM053585.1, read on the forward strand.
CCTCATCTGTAAAATGGGGATAATAGTAATCACCCACCAGAGTTATTATGAGGATTAAATTAGATCATATTTGTAAAGTGCTTGGCATCATGCCTAGAAATTGTAATGCTACATAAATGTTAGCTGTTATTATTACTCCTGAAGTTGATGTTGTTGCCTTCATTATTGATAGTCTCAGATATCAAATTTTGAAGACAGGTTTAATAGCTTGCGTCCAGTCCTACCTTTCCCCCCTAGACTATACCTGGGTCCAATCTGACCAGTAAATCTGATCAGTTCAAATTAAAGTGATTTTTGTCCTTAATTAACAGCTGTGAACCAAATATTAAGACGTGGCACAGTGCTGGGTCTTGAGAAAAGTGGGATTGAGTCCCAACTTTGTCATCGATTGTCAAGTTACCTTGACTAACTCCCTTCACCTCTTTGGCATTCAGTTTCCTCAACTGTGAGATGGAGATTTGAGTGATATAATCTATAAATTTCTTTTGAGCTTGAAGACTTTATGACTTCACTATGATGAAAGGAACAGGAAAGGTAATTCCAACTGGAATAAAGACTTTTTAAATAAACACTAAAGTCAACTAGTGTTAATGATGTCTGAGAGATGGGGAAGTGAATTTTTTAGATGGGCAATACCCCTATGTTGGATACTATTGCATACACCTTTGTGTGCATGAACACAATTCTCTCTGTCAAGTTTCAAAGTGTCTTTATATCAGTTGTTTGAAACTTGATTGTAGATTTCCAAGAAAGGTGCCAAAGGCCTACTAAACCTTTAATGTGGCAAAGGTAATAGTGCTAGCATGTTTCAGAAAGGTTTGGCATTTCATTAATATGGGGTACTTACAATGTGAGAGATTAGTTCAATAGCACAAACCAAAACCTATATATGACTTAGTAGTTAAATCCTAGAGAAATGCCTGAGGCTCAGAGAGATAAACTGACTTGTTCAATGTCACACAGTACTAGGTCATTTAAATATTAGGAAAACTCTTTGAGGTAAGTGGACTGAGAATGGCATTTAGTATTGTTAGAGGCAGCAGAAATAATGTTGAATTTGAAAGCAGAGCAGAATTAGGTTTGGATACTACATCAGACCCTTAATAGCTATGCCACTATTTCTCTCAGAGAATCATTTTCTTTTTTTTTTTTAATTTAATATTTAATTTTCCCCCAATTACATGTAAAAATAAATTTTAACATTTAAAAATTTTAAGTTCCAAATTCTCTCCCTTCCCCCATCCCCCACCATTGAGAAGGCAAGCAATTTGGTATAGGTTATACATGTGCAGACATACAAAACATTTTTCCATATTAGTTGTGTTATGAAAGAAAACAGACAAAAAAAAACAAGAAAAGTAAAGAAAGTAAAGAAAAATACGCTTTTATTCAGACTTCTTCGGTTCTTTCTCTGGAAATGGACAGCATAATAGTCATAGTCTTTCAGAACTGTCTTGGATCATTGTATTGCTGAGAATAGCTGTTATTCATAGTTGATCATTATACAATATTGCTATTACTGTATACAGTATTCCATGGTTCTGATCATTTCACTTTGTATCAGTTCATGTAAGTCTTTTCAGGATTTTTTCTAGAGCATCCTACTTGTTATTTCTTATAGCACTATAGCATTCCATCACAATTGTATGTCATAAGTTCTTTAGCCATTCCCTAATTGAAGGACATCCCCTTAATTTCTAATTCTTTGCCAGTCATAAAAAGAGCTGCCAAAATATTTTTATATAGAGAGGTCCTTTTCTTTTTTCCTTTGGTTTCTTTAGGCTTTGGAACTTGTAGTGTTATTGCCAGGTCAAAGGGTATGCACAGTTTTATAGTCATTTGGGCATAGTTCAAAATTGTTTCCCAGAATGGTTGAATCAGTTTTCATATTCCCTCCAACATTTATCATTTTTCCTTTCCTTTGATATTAGTCAATCTGATATGTATGAAATAGTACCTCAGAGTTCTTTAATTTTGCATACCTCTAATCAATAATGACTTAGGACATTTTTTAATATGACTATAGATAGCTGCAATTTCTTCTTCTGAAAACTGTCTGTTCATATCCTTTGACCATCTATTAATTGGGCAATGACTTGTGTTTTTAAAAATTTGTCTCAATTTCTTAGATATGTGAGAAATGAGTCCTTTTTCAGAAAAAACTTGCTGTAAAAAATTTCCTTCTGTTTTCCTGCTTTCCTTCTCATTTTTACTATTCTGGTTTTGTTTATGCAAATCCTTTTTAATTTTATGTAATGGAAATTATCTCTTTTGCTTTCAGTGATCATCTGTATCTCTTGTTTGGTCATAAATTCTTCCCTTATCCATATATATATCACAGGTAAAATTTTCTATGTCCCTCTAATTCGCTTATGATATCACCCTTTTCGTCTAAATCATGTGCCTATTTTGGCCTTATTTTGGCATACAGTATCAGATATTGGTCTATACCTCGTTCCTGCCAAACTGCTTTCCAATTTTCCCAGCAATTTTTGTCAAATAGTAAATTCTTGTCCCAAGAGCTTGTGTCTTTGGATGTATCAAAGACTCGATTACTATGGTAATTCACTATTGTGTTTTGTGTACCTAATCTATTCCACTGATCAAGCACTTTATTTCTTAGCCAGTATTAGATTGTTTTCATGACACCATTAATCTTAAAGATAGGGAAACTAGGCCCCAAAGAGGTTAATTGACTTACCCAAGGTTACACACATATCAACAGTGGAATTCAAACCCAAGTCTTTATGACTTTCAATTCAACATGTTATTGTGTCCCTTTTTCTGTATGTGAGTCAAGTGAGATAACATATGGCAAACACTTTGTAAAATTTGAAAAGCCTCTTAGGTAAACATCAGGTATTATTTCTGTTTTACAGAGGACATAACAAAGATACAAAGAGGTCAAGCTGACTTTATGTAAGTTAATGAATTGAATGAATAAGTTAATGAATCAAGAAATGAAACAGAAATACTTTATCATTCACTTCATATGTTTTCCACCACAACATGCAATATTTATCTGAAGCAAAGATTCAAAAGGGTTTTCCAGGTTATTTCCCCAACAGGATAGAATTCTTTTGCCATTTATAACACAATGTCAGAAAATACATTCAAAATCAGTTGTAGATCTGCCTCAGATTTCTCATTTTTCCTAAGAACATTTTAGTTAAGGCTTTAAAAAAAAATCAAATGATGAGATCTCTGCATATTTCACAATAGCTTCCAAGATATTATGTGATTTTCTCCAACTCTTGGTCATTATTCCAGAGTAACGAACCACCCTGAATAACAGATGACAACAAATGATAAACATTTCATACATCACAAGAGACTCTGGAATTTGAAGGGTAACAGGAAGGCCCTATGGTTAGGATCTATGGATAGGACCCTGCTGGGGGCCACAAAGAGCTGGAATTGTATTTCCATAATTGTTATTTTGTAACTGACATTAGCAAATCCTGAATCAATTTGGGAAATACCTTTTTGTGATCAGAAAGCAAGGAGTGCTTTTTGTGTGACATTAAATTGACTCTGAAGGAAACTCCAGATGAGGAACACGTAATTGAAGTAAGCATATTCCTCCAACTGCTTCAAAGAGTTTGATACACTTTTGGAAAAGGGAGGCAATGTGGTATGGCCCCAGTGAACTTGTGAAAGACCTTCATTCTAGTCCTGGATTAACCACGAAAAGACTGAGCGCATCTGAGTAAGCCTCAGGACTTCTATGGATCTGCATGGGGTGCCATAGTGAGAACATTGGGCAAGTGGTCAATGTGAAGTTACTGGGTGCCCAAGAGAGAGGGGGTACATTTCAAATGGTCTCTCCAAGGTAAGTTTCTCATAGATGCATATACCTTAAAGGCTGAAGGAATCCTGAAGATAATGTAGTCTACCTCCATCATTGTACATGTGATTAAACTGGTCCAGAAAAGAGAAGTGCTTTGTCCACAATCACATAGTAAGTGGTAGAGCTAGAATTTGAACCTAGGTCTTCTGATTTCATTACAAGTGCTTTAATTGCCACTGCTTCCATTCCTTTCAGTATGTCTAAATCTATATCTATATATACATGTGTGCATATCTCTATCTGTATCTCTATCTGTCTATCTATCTGTCTATCTATCTGTCTATCTATCTATCTATCTATCTATCTATCTATCTATCTATCTATCAGAGCTGGATTTGACTTTGGAGGATCAGGGTTTAAATCTTGGCTGTGTGACTTACTATCTGTGTGACTTTGTATAATGATAACAGTATTGGAAGATCTTCCATGCCCCTTGAACTTGCTGATATAGCAGGAAGGGGTGGAGCAAGAGAGAAAGCCAGAGCCAAGCTGGAGTCTGTGCTGTGGTGATTGGAAGCAGTGGTAGCAGCTGTGGTTGCAGTGCAAACTTCTTCCTTGTTGAGCCAGCCAGAATCTCTGCTAAGGACTCCTGCTGAGGACTGCCAGGGACATGAACTGTGGAGGGGCTGGAGCTGCTGGGAGCAAGCTGCCTGGACACTGAGCAGTTGTCATGAGTGAGGAGAGGAGGATCTTTGCCTGAAATAGCCTGTCCTGTTTTGAAGGCTTGAGAATGTGGGTGTTTACTACTTTAACTACATGTGCCAACTTCATAACTACTGTGTTGGCTTTGACTTTCTGGTTTTGGGACTCAGTTTTCTGGTATTTAAATAAATGTTCTAGCTATTTTTCTCAAGTAAAGAGCCTGTTACACTTTGTGATTAATAACCATATCAGCATACTTATAGTTACTGTAGGCATTGTGAATACTGCATTGTTAATACACCTTGGGCATGCCCCTTAACCACTCTGAGCCTCAGTTACCTCATCTGTGAAAATGAAGGGATTGGATTAGATGACTTATAAGGTCCTTTCCAGCTATAAATCTTTGGTCCTATAATTGACTCTCCAGTTTATCCTCCTCTCAGTAACAAAATCATTTTCCTTAAAACAGGCTAAGAGGCTGAGTAGTAGAGTAGAGAGAGCCCTGAATTCTGTCTCTGGACACTAGCTGTCAAGTGATCCTGGCCAGGATTCTTCACTTTGTTTCAGTTTCTTTATCTACAAAATGAGGATTGTAACATCTATCTCTCAGGGCCATTATGAGAGTCTGATGAAAATGCACTTCAGAAACTTCAAGTATTTTACAAATTCCAGCTAAAAGGCATTGGTTTGATCTTGTCTTTCCTCTACTTAAAAAAAATCCTTAGTTTCTATCTTTTGCCTCTTTGGCCTGGCCTTTATGACTGGCTCCTTTCCAATCTGATTTCCTACCACTTTCTTTCAAGGTTCTAACTCCAGCTACTTCAGAATCCTTCACATAATTTAAGGCTCAGCCCCCTTGTAATCTTTCCTGTGAAGCCTTCCCTCATCCCTACAATTGCGAATGCTCTTTCTTGAATTACCCGTTTACTTTTCTCTGTGGACTAATTGTATATCTGACTAGATCGGGACTACCTTAATACCTGCCACAGTTTAATTTTTGTCTTCCTTTGTCAACTACCTAGCATGGTGCCTGATGCATAGTAGGCACTTAAGAAATTGAATTTCATGGTGACTCTTTCACTCAAAATATTTTTTTTAAAACTATGATTTTAGAAATAGAAGACTGGTTTCAGGGTGTGATACTTTAAATGCTACTCCATGATCCACAATAACAGATAGTACTGGTATTATAACTGTGATATTTTCAAATCTCTGTAGCCTCACAAATGGTCTAGGTATCAATGACTTCTTGATCAGTATCTCTATAATAACTAGCATTTACATAGTACTTTGGGAATCTAGGTGGTGCAGTGGCTAGAATGCTGGGCCTAGGGTCAGGAATACTCATCTTTCTGATTTCTAACCTGGTCTCAGACCCTTATTATCTGTGTGATCCTGGGCAAGCCACGTAACTGTGTTTGCCTCAGTTTCCACATCTGTAAAATGAGCTCGAAAAGGCAATGACAAACCACTCTAGTATCTTTGTCAAGAAAACCCCAAATGGAATCTCGAGTCGGACATGAATGAAAGGATTGAACAATGATAATACATAGCACTTTGAGGCTGGCAAAAGTACTTTACATATATAACCTCATTTGGTCCTCCCAACAATCTTGTGAGGTAGGTCAGATTAGCTTTCCCATTAAAACTTGCTCAGGGTCACATACCACTAGTGACTAAGTCAGAATTTGAATTCAAGTCTTCCTGAATCCAAGTCAACACTATCTACCAGGTCATTTGACTACCTCTACTAAGAACAAGGGTGCATTTTAAGTCCGACCTCTTTCTGGCTACAATAAATGCCTGTGGGCCAAAGGCTCTCCCCATCCTCAGAAATCAGGCCATAGTTTTAAGTCTAAGTCTCAGGATCAGAGGCACTTTTGGATACCTGTTCACTATTGCTCCCCTCTTGCTGGCTTCCTAGATATCCTAGAATACTGGGCCTGGCCCAGTTAGATCCGTTCCGTTTAAGACATGGAAAAATTTGGCTTTGGGCCACCTCTTAGGCTGTCCCCAAAGCAACCTCACCATCAATGAAAAGAAAGCAGTCTAATTGCTTGACTCCCCAACCATTTCCCTGAGAATAAGTCAATAAGTACAAAGCTTTCCCCTTCAAAACCCTTTGTACTTTGTAAGGTGTTTGCTGAATGCAGTTATCTCAACTTGGTCCATTTCTTTATCTCCTGCCACACTCCCAGCTATAATCATGGTTGCCCTCTAGATGCCCAGTTATGTGTGGTAGAATAAGGTATTGGCAGCGTCTCCCTAGCTCCCAAGTCAAAAAATAATAAAGTCCTTATAGAATTCTCTGTATTAAAACCTGCTTTAAATTGCTCCCCAAGACCTCAGCTAATCCTTCCATGCACTGGGGACATGAATGGGGGGGCAGCTTTGGAGGGATGGAGCAGTTCACAAAGGTAGTCATGCAGTTATCATGAAGAGCTACAGAAATCCTTTCATAATTTTAATTAGCTTTGCATTTCTGGAATGCTTAGGGATTGTTCACAATCCACAGATGCTTCTGAAAGAGTTACGGTTGGCTGCACAGGCTGGAGGGATGTTTCCTGAGCTGAATGCAGCTGAGAGCTGGGCCAGTGATGTAACTAGGGAAGGTCACAGCGGTTGTACTTAGCAGGCCTTAGCACAAGCTGAAACCATTGTCTTTCTCAACTCTCCCCTCCATTCACAGTGTCCTCTTTTCCTCTCCTCTTCTCTTTCCCTTTCCTCTCCTCTTCTCTTTCCCCTCACCTCATCTCCACTCCTTTTAATCTCTCCCTGTCTTCACTCTCTTTCACTTCTGCTCCTTCATCTTTCCCTCTCCCTTTCACCTTTTCTCTACCTCCCTTTCTTTGTGCTCCTTCCTTCCTTCCTTTTCTTTTTCTCTATTCTCCTCTTCCTTCTTTCCCCTTTTCCCTTTCTGTACTCACTCTTTTTTTTCTTCCCTCTTTCCCCATTTCCCTCTCTGCTTCTTTCCCTCTCCCTCTACTTCCTCTCTTTCTAACACCCAGTACATCTACCCAGTACTTGTTCCTGGCCAAGGGGCCACAAAGATGAATCATGCATGAAAATCTGGCCTCCCCATAACTACTCAATAACATTCTTAAGTGAATATTCCTAAGAATTCTCTAGTCCCTTCAAACTAGAGAAAATTAAAAGTAACCAGGATAGAAACTCTCCTGTTCTTATTGAGTCAGCAGGAGTGAAGGCTCTTGTGGGGCTCCTTCTACCTTCCCAGACCCTTTGGCATCAGTGGGTCCTCCCCAGTAGGGTAGCCAAGTCAGGTTGGATATTTTCTTCCCTTCATTTCTGCTGTGGAGGGACCATTGTCCCCTCCTTCCTCCTCTTTCCTTTCCATTCCATGTGGCGTACATCTGCTCCTTAGCCTGCCAGGAGAATCACCATATGGAGACCCAGACATCTCTCCTTCGCTAATGCCAGATGAGAACTTGATGCTCATTCCAAATGGCACAAAGAAACATTCGTCTCCTTTCTCTCCCCCTGCCTTCCCTTGGCTTCAGTACCTAGGGCTTTTGAAAAACACAGGAGGTAGTGGCCTGGGCAAACTGTTATCTGCATCGTGAGGACACAGGGAGATCCATCAGAAGGGCTGAAAGGACAAGAGAGAAAAAGGATCAAAAGCTCAGAGGGCTCATGCCAAATTTACCCTGGCACTCTCAGCTCTTCCCCTCCCCTTAGCCTTTCAAATGTTTATTCGCTGTTGCTCCCTTCTCCCTCTGCCACCATTTTTGTCCATGGGAGTTTTCAGTGCCCAACATATTGGTGACTTTTTGTACATGGAAAATCTGTTCCCTCAGAGCTGGGCCATCATTATCCTGTTCTCCTGCATCTCTTCTCTTTGTGACAGTAGCCCAAAATAGCCTCTTGGCCTCTTGTGGATGCCCTTCAGATTTGTCTGCATCTCCTCACTGTTGAGGCCACCCAGGCATGCCTTCATTTCCTTTCGGATCAGATGCAGGCACTTGGGGATGGGAAGGGTGATTCACTTCCCAATGATCTGAGTGTGATATACATATATAAATATTCATAGTAAAACAAAAATTCAGGCAAACTGCAGAAACTGTCTTAGCCCCACCATAAAGTAGGCTGTCGGGGCCTTTGATCATCTGCAGAGCTCCTGGGGGGCATGGTGCTAAGGGAGAGCACACTGGAAGGCTGCTTTGAACAGCAACGAGGGCTAATTGGAGGAAAAACTGGTCATTTTTGGTTCTTAGGCATCTTTGTATCCTTTCCATGTATTGTTAGTGGGGTGTCTGAGGACTAGGGTGGCTTTTCTCTGCTATTTTGGCACTGCTTATATGAAGTCAGTTTAGTATCGGAATGTGAGTCCAGATATCCCCTGCAATTCAGGGCCTTCTTCATTTCCCCTTGAAACTTAAATTTCCTAACCCCTAAAAAAAATTTCCCACCCAAAATGAGAATTTAAAGCTGGTTCAAAAAAAGTTAAAATGAAAAAATTATATTTCTCTTCAGGAACCTGATTTCAGCCTTGATAGCGATTTTTGCTTTTTTTTCCCTGATTCTACAATTTCATTGGTGCATAGAGGCAACTAGTGCCACAGAATACTAGCCTTGGAGCTAGAATGATCTGAATTCAAATCCAGCCTCAAACATTTACTAGTTCTGTGGCCCTGGGCAAGTCACTTAACCTTGGTCTGTTTCAGGTTCTTTATCTGTAAAATGGGAATGATAATAACATCATCTCATAGGGTTGTTATGAATATCATACAACAACATATCTCTACACACATACATATCTATCTATCTAGAAATACATGCACATTCGTGTGTGTACATACATGTGTGTATATGTATATGCATACACATAGTGTTTTGTTGAAGTGCCTTATAACCACTATTATTATTATGGCTGCTGTTGTAGTTATAATTGTAATCAACTGTAACCTCTTTGAGAGTGGAGATTGTTTCATTCTTTGTATTTTTATCTCTGGTGCCTTGCACATTGGAGGGGTTTGACAATTGTGTGTTTAGTGATTGATTATTAGAGCTTCTACTAGTACAGACCCACACCTGATCCATGGCTTATAGCCTTAGAGAATTGTGAGGTTGTGACTTCCCAGGATCACTCAGATCAAAGATGTCGAATGCCAAAGGTGGACCACCAAGCTAAGCCCAAATTTGGTGTCTGCCCATTATACCCCACTGCCTTGCTTATGAACAGAAATATGACTGGCACTTGATTGGGGCTCTCCACAATTTTCTAACATTTTCATGAGTGAATATATATTCAGCTTACAGATTTAGTGTAAATTAATTGATTAGGAGTCAGACATATTTTGGTCCAAGTCTCCAAAACCCTGAGGGCAGGAGAACAGCCTTCTCTAGGTCCCTTAGCTGTTCTACATGGCTTTGATATCACTGGGACAAAACCATGTGTTGGCTTGTCTTCTTCCCCTTCCTTCTCTGAGTGGCTCTGACTCAATCAGTGGTATTCAGTCTGCTAGAAAATCCTGCTATCTGAGCATGAGCCTAATTTTGTGATTGCTCTATGTGATCTATGCAAATTGGCAAAAGAAGACCTGAAGATATTCCCTGTCTTCTGCGTTCAGATATTAAACCTAGGCAATGTTCTGCACACTTTGTTGTCTTTGGGACTCTACATCTCAATAGGAAACTTTAAGATTCTTCACAATGAGCCCTATTTATTGCCCAATTAAACCCAACTGTTCATCTGTATTCATGGGGGAATACTTTTAATTTACAACAAAGCAAATTAATTTCTGAAAGATTTTTCAAGTTTTAATATTAAAGTCACATTTCTCTTCAATGCTACTGAAAAATTTTGCCTCAGGTTCAATTGTGCACAGCACAGCACCATCACCCTACATGCTTATAATTTATTATAAGTATTTAACTAGGGTACAATGGGTTAATTTTATGTGCCAAAACAGGAGAGGTAAGGATAGAAGGAGAGGTAAGCTTTTTAATGAATTAGGACCTGGGGCAAAAAGGAGCCAACAAAGTACTTCTTTGCTAGCCCCACCATCGTTCATACATCAGCCAGGTGCTGAAGTAAGTATTAAACTAAACTACTTGATTATATGCAGGCTGTCTTGCATTGGTGATTCTATGTTGTTGGTGCCAGATAACCTTCATGAAGAAGGATGGGCAAATGCTCACAATACCAGGGAACCAGGTAATATTCCACGAGTAACAGTCTGTGGTCCAACCTTTCTTCACTTTTCTACCTCTAGTCCTAATCCTCTAGGGCAATGGTTCTCAACCTGTGGGTCATGACCCCTTTGGGAGTCAAATGACCCTTTCACAGGGGTTGCCTAAGACCATCGGAAAACAAATATTTCCGATGGTCTTAGGAACCAAGACACCACTCCTCTATCTGTCTCCAGGCGGGTCTGCCCACATGCAGATCCGCCCATATACAAGTATTAAAGGGTTGCCATATTAGGAAGATTGAGAGCCACTGCTCTAGGGTAAATCAACTTGGCATACTGTAATCTACTGGCTGACCCCTATGACTGTTCATCACAGCAGACATAAGCATGAAACTACTGAGTCACAAAAGTTCAGATTTTGTTGGGATCTTAGGGTACATGTAATTTATTCTGTCCACAAATAATAATTCTTTATCTGCCACATTCTCACCAAGTGTTTGCCCTGTGCCCACTTTAGGCCATGCGCCGATGTGAATTCCCATCACTTTCTGAAGCAGCCTATTTCACATTGGAACATTTTGCTTTTGTTTGAGTTCACATTTCCTTCTCTGCAATGTTTACCCTTTGCTTATAGCTGACTGGAAGTACCCTAGAATTTACTTTTTTTGCTGGGATTCAGAGCCGCCACACAACTTTTCAGTCAGCTCCTTATCATGCCACTTCATTTTTTCTCAAACTCCCTTCCAAATCTAGCTCTGAGAACAATAATTAAATCGATCCTCTTGTTCTTGTGTTTTCAATCAATTGTGCTATGATAACAGTTACCATTCCTTTTGACTTCCCTGACCAAAATTTTTTCTTTCTGGTCACCAGTGCTCTACAGAAGTTGTCTTCCTCTATTCAAATATTACCTTCTTGAAGGTTGAGGCTATTTTTCTGCCTTTCTTTGATTTCCTAGAGCTTAGTATATAACATCTATAGCAAGGGAAGTATTGTTCACCTGACTTTCTAAATGCATATTTTCTGAGGTTAGCAGTGTCTGAGGTGGAGTAAGTGTCAATAAATTACCTTTTATTCCTTCATATATTTATCCATTCATTCATTCATTCATTCAAAAGGTTAAGGTGTGGATAACTTCTACCCATAAATCTGGGCTAATTTTGGTAGATCAAGGGAATAGAAGGAGGAGAAGAGAAAACATAGGTGTCAACCCTATTTACAAATGTGTATCAATCAATAAACAGACCTCACCTCACTTTTAACTCCAATTTTGTATAATTCGTAGAATCAGGACACAATAAACACACGTTTGTTTGCATCTTTGGAGTGCATCTCACCTACACAGTGAGTTATTGAATGTTAGCTGTGTGGCCCTGGGCTAGTCACTTATCCTCCTAGAGTTTCAGATAAGAAGAATAAGTAACAGATGCATATTTGAAGATGGAAAGTAGTTCCTAGGAAGTTCCTTGAACTGATAAAATAATAGCATTAGTACAAAATTTATTTAAGAAAAAGAGAATACAACTTAATCGTTTCCTTTACAAATAAAACTGTAATTTGAGAGAAAGATAATTTTATACACACACACAAAATCTGTTAGGTAAGTGTCACAGTCAGCCCTGAAGGCTTTGCTATCCTATCTTAAACCTATTCGATTTGAATGAATGGGAACAGTTTATATCTTTAGAACTACATCATGCTCATCAAGTGATATGGTTTTCATGAACACAAAGATGGCTGGTCTGGGAAGGCAGGGAGAAACCCTTATAAAAGAGACACATTCAGTTCTCAACAGATAACTGTTCTGAGGTTCTATCTCAAGAGGGTAAATTAAGGAAGTTTAGGGAGATTCTTGATTAACTAGGGTACAATTGGTTAATTTTATGTGCCAAAACAGGAGAGGTAAGGATAGAAGGAGAGGTAAGCTTTTTAATGAATTAGGACCTGGGGCAAAAAGGAGACAACAAGGTACTTCTTTGCTAGCCCCACCATCGTTCATATATCAGCCAGGTGCTGAAGTAAGTATTAAACTAAACTACTTGATTATATGCAGGCTGTCTTGCATTGGTGATTCTATGTTGTTGGTGCCAGATAACCTTCATGAAGCAGTTATCAAGAAAAGTAGGGAGGCCAGGAAGAAATCAATTTTTTCAGCAAAAATGGCAAAGCAAACTTTGGTTTCCATTGTGAATATTCTTCCCTTATCTCAATTTCCCCCTGGCTCCTTTGATTAAGAGAAAGTCATTTTAAATGTTCAAGAGCCTTAGAAACCTAATTCTATGAGTTACACAAAATTGCAGTTAAGGTGACACAAGGTGCTGACAAGAATGGCTAATTATGTCAGATTGCAGCTTTTATAATGCCAAGTGTGACCTCATTTTGGATTCAGTTCTATTCAGACTCAGGCTAGGAACACAGTAGAAATACCTCTTCTCCCTTTAAGTGAGATGTGAATTTGGGATAACTAGGGAAGAGAGGGAATAGAGAGGTCCACTCAGGTGTCTAAATGGCTAGAGCCTGACCTCACCCATTTAGCCAGAACCCTATATAGGAATTTGGGCACCAGGAGTAATCACAACCTAGACAACCAGCATGAGATGTTCCCTCATAATTCAATGGCATGAATATCATTTTGGTTTGATTTCATTGGTGTAGGACCCCTTCCCTCCCCATGGATTAACACCTGATTCCCCATTTAACAGTGTAAAAGGGGGAGGGATTAAGCATTTATATTGCACTTACTATGTGAAAGGCACCATGCTAAGCATTTTAAAGTTATTATCTCATTTAATTATCATTTGAACTCACTTCTTCCTGTCTCCAGGCCCAGTGCCTATCCACTGTACCTCCTAGCTGCCCCAGTTACTTAGGTGCACTGGGAATTAAAGGGACTAGCCCAGGGTCATACACCCATTTGTTCAAAATGTGACTTAAACTCAGGTCTTCCAGATTCTAAGTTAGGGACTCTTCACCTGGGATTTGTGAAATTAAAAAAAAAAAAAAAGATAACTGGATTTCATATAAATGACTTCTTTTATAATCTGTTGTATCTTACTTTATGTATTTAACAGCATTATCTTTGCATATCTTTGACATAGCTTAAAGACAACCTAAGATGAGCACAAGGAAGACATACAGATTCTGGCATGAGCTGTGTTCATCAGGGGAAAAATAAAGCACTCTTCTATTATACCTTAAAAAGAAAAAGAAAGTCATTGGCTACCATATGAACTTTGAGTCCCCTAATTTTCTGGTGAAAAGATTGCTAAAAGGGCTTAGTTTAATATTAGCTTCCCCTGGAATTCAAGTGGGAGCCTCAGCCTTGGCATTTGAAGACATTTTGCTGGTTCTCTACAATCTGCTGAGAGGTGGATTGCTGCTCTTTCCTCTCCATCTTGTCCCCCCTTGTTCTTTTATTAGAAAGAGTCAAGCAAAGGGATTTGACAGGGGAATTCAACCAACTACTGAGAGCTGCTGTGAGAGGAGGGAAAGGAAACCAGACAATGTGTTTATTCTCCTGGGCAACAAACACTCATTCCAAGGTCCTTCTGTAGCAAGAATCAGCAGGTTTTTTCTCCTCCCCTCCTGAGCCTTTCCCACAAGATGGTAGAAATCACCTTCCAGTTATAAAGGCACAAGTCACTTCTGATTGTTCTGCATGCTTCTCTTCAAGTTTTTTTTTTTTCTGTTCTCCCCTTATGCCCAGGCATAATTTATTTATTTGTTTCTTTACTTGTATTTTGGACAAAATTGCAGGCTACTTCAATGAACAGAAGGAACTCCGTATTATCTGTCCTCCAAAGAAAACCTGCCCATCTTCTGAAGTTCCCTAGTACTTTTGAAAATGCCGATGCTCCCAGTTACTTAAGCTTATGACCTATGTTACATGTTGTCCTCAGTTTCTCACACCCTCACCCCACATATCCATTCCATTGCAAAATTTTATTATTTCTACCTTTGTGACATCTCATAGTCTCTTCCTCTTCACTAATGCAGATATAACTCCAGGCCACACCCTTATCAGCCCTTACCTGGACTATTGCAACTGCCTGCTAATTGTTCTCCCTTCCTAAAATCTTTCCCTTTTCTAATCCTCCAAAGGGATTTCCTATGGTGTTGGTTCAACCAAGTCATGCCCATGCTCGATAAACTTCCATGGCACCCCATTACCTCTAGGATCCAATACAAAGCCTTTGTTTGGCATCTGTAAAGCCAAGCACAAGCAGCTTTCCAGAGGACTACTTCTGTGAACAGCTTTCAAGGTTCTGATTACAGAGTATAGTGAACACTCTATTCAATAACAAATCAGAGCAAAACATTCACAGAAAATCAAGGTATAGCATTTACAATATTACAACTTATCACAGAACATCAAAATACAACATTCACAACAACTTATCACTAAAATGGCCACCTAGTTTTCACCAGAGTGGTCACATAGTTTTGAACAAAGTGTGTTCATTTAGTAATTCAATCATTTAGTAACTCAATCATTCAATAATCCTTAAGGAGGTGGGACAAAAATATAAAAGTCAAAGTACTCCACCCCTGGGTAGTACATTCATTTAGTCCAGTGGTTCTCAACCTTCCTAATGCTGTGACCCTTTAATACAGTTCCTCATGTTGTGGTGATCCCCAAGCATAAAATTATTTTCATTGCTACTTCATAACTGTAATTTTGCTACTGTTATGAATCGTAATGCAAATATCTGATATGCAGGATGTAATTTCATTGTTACAAATTGAACATAACCCACAGGTTGAGAACCGCTGATTTAGTCAATTACAGAGTTCTTAATTCAATCGCAAAGTACAATTACAAATAAATTACAATTCCATCAGCTACTGCTCAACAGAAAATAATACACTTCAGCAGACAGGGCTTCCAGCTGTCTGACCATTACATCCATACCTAGTGTTAGCAGAGAGGGAAGCACCAACATCTGGGTTTTCAAAACTGGGGGGAGAGGCTCAACAGCTGCCCAAAGTCTCATCTGGCCAAATCACACAATTCTCTCCAAAGTGAGTCCTAAAGTAAAACCTCATATCAGGGTTAGTCACTACTCAGTATTCAAAGAGACATCTTTTCATGTTGACCCAAGCTAGGCTCTCAGATTCCCTGGATCCCCTTCCATGGTCCCAGTTCCTACCTGGATTCACCAAACTGTCACCTGGGTTCAGTGGCAGTTCCCAGTTGCTTGTCCAGCTCTCTGTGCAGTTCCTGTACCATTCCGAAGCTCACAGTGTCCTGTCCACCTTAAGTCCTTCACAGTCTCTCTTTCTGGGATGTCAAGGCTTAATAAAGCCACAAACAGGCTCATAAAAAGTACCAGCATCACAGTCATGCTTCCTCAGTCTTTTGGTAGCTCCAGCTGGTCCTTGGAAGTCTTTGGCAGCTCCCAGGAGAAGCTGGTAGCTCCTTAGCAGAAGCGCCAGCTGATTCCCAGAATCAATATCTGTAACAGCAAGCACCCTAGCATACCTAGGGCGGCTACTAGCACAGGTTCTTAGATCTGCT
>CM053585.1:526103244-526120036 GCA_028646515.1 Pseudochirops corinnae
CAGTATTCTGGTATTTAAATGAATGCACTATCTATATTTCTTATGTAGAGAGCCTGTTCCATTTTGTGATTAATAACTATATCAGCATATTTATAGTTACTGTAGGCATTGTGAATACTGCATTGCTGATACAAAGGGGAACCTCAACACTTCCACCATTACCCCTTATTTATAGGCACAAGCTTCTACCTATTCAAAATATTCCTGAAACTTAACTTCTGAAGCATTTGCTAGAACAATTTTACTAAACTCATCTTTTCTGATAAGCAGCGGTCCCTATGTGTGTCCAATGCTTTCAACCAACTCAACCAATTCAAATATATAATCATTAATTTCATCCATTGTTTGTAAAACACTTTACTCCTCTCAAATTGATACAAGACTAGTCTGGACATAGTTTATGCTTTTGATAATTGATTGATACATTGGAAATGTGTGGACCATATTCGGACCTTGTTTGTAGTTTTCCTTGATAATTTTAATTAAAAATCTGGGTAATCTCTAACAATTGAGGTTGGGGATATGAAACAAACCTCTTACACATAAATTACTTAACAAAACCAGCCCAATATTATTCAATGTCTTAAACTCCCTTTTAATCCTAATTCATGAACTCTGTTTGTAAATGGGGATATTTGATCTTTGATCCTTGACATTCTCATCTTTGCTTCTGGATTCCATCTCCTTAGGTCTCAATGTTACCCATCTTAGCTCCTGTGTGCTAAGGTGAAATGATTAGGAAGTTTCTCTCTGATAATGGTGGACTGACAGATCTTTAGTCATAACTAGGGATGTGAGGTACCATATCTATCCCAGGTTCCCTGAGTAAAAACCGGGAATATTGCTCAGAGTCTATGGTTATCTATAATCTTTCAACTGTTTGTGTCAAAAACTTAAGTGCAATCCATCTTCTCAGACAACTATACAACTTAGTGTTAGAAATTTTTTATGACCCCATTTAATCATTTATGGGAGTCTTGTGATGTCAAAACCCATCAAGGGGCAATAGCGTTAAGAATAGGTTAGAGAGTAAAAAGAAGGAAAGTTAGGAGAGAGGGAGGAGGATGAGGGTAAGAAGGGAGGAGAAAAAATGGAGAAAAGAATAGGGAGAGAGACAGAAAGACAGAGAGAGACAGAGAGAGACAGAGAGAGAGAGAGAAGGAGAATGAATATGAATGTGGTAGAAAGGAGGGTGAGGGAGGGAGGAGAAGGAGGAGAAGGAGAGGTAACTGGTAGGGGAAATTATCCTAGAAAAGAATAAATTTGAAGTAAATAATAGTCATCACAAACTTTTGTGCGATATTAGAACACATTACGAAGTTTAAGAGAAGTTGTGGAATCCCTTCCCTGGACATTTAGAGAATAAAACAAGGTTCTTTAGGGAATCATTTAAGAAAGTAGTGTGTGGGATCTGAAGAATGGATGTGATTTGGGGGTAGGGTTAAGCATTGTGCTTATATGTGATGTGTGACCAAATAGAAAATATTTGTGTTTAGAAAAGTGATCGTTGAAAAAGCTAAACTGTAGTAGGGATATGAAGATTCTTGTCGCAAAGCCTTTCTTACCGTTTCTTCTCTGTTTTGCCTTATGATTAACTGATGATGTATGGAAATTGCTAAACCAACATTCTGGGTTTGTCCCTGGTGAAATGTATCATAGCAGCCTCGCTTTAAAACAACCACATTTTCCCTCTACCTGCCCTCAGATATTAAAAAAACCTCAAAAGGGGAGAAGAAGACTGTGTTATTAATTTGAAATTCATAGCAATGGTAGTGTCCTAGGAGTGCCCTGAGAAAACTCTGGCCTCTAGAGTCTTGCCGGAACAGGTTATTTTCCTTCCATTTTCCAGACCTGATACAATCTTAGTTTTGAGAAACCAAGTGTCAGAATTTTAACAGCTAATATATGACACCAATGGATGTGGACTGTTGTACTAGTGATATGTTTGGGGTATTCGGTGTTCAAATGGCTAGTCATTCCACTTTTTCCCTATAGGTCAGTGAGGTTATTAAAAAAAGGCAGGATTGAACTCAATGGACAATGAAACTACATAATAGTGAAAAGGTCAAACCAGGTCGAGAGCACAGACTCCTTTAACTAAAAACTGAAAGAAAGAAAACAAGAACTTTTTTGGGGGGGGAAAGACTAATATTTTGTAATTCTCAAGAGTGAGAGAACGTCCTGACTTTGCAATGGAAAATTTTAAAATAATGCAAGCTCCTTATAAATGAGACACTAATCTTCCTATAATTGCAGTGTTTTTCGATGTCTGCATCTCATTTTAGGAGGGTGGCCTCTGTCTCACATTATTTTTCTTCTCTCTTTATTCCCACCTCTTTCTATCACATTTAGAGCATTTCTAAAAATTATAGGTGATTAAAAACAGGAAGAGCTCTCTCCCTCCTACTTATATGTTTCCTCAATCTTTTTTCTTCTAATTTTCTCCAATGTACACTCATCACTTTCTATCATTTCCTTTGTCCTTTCTTCTATTTCACTTTTGTCCAGTCCCATGTATCTTACATATTATTCAGTACATGTTTTCTGTTATACTTGCAGCATAAAGTCAGACATTGGCAACATCTTTGCCTATATTAAATGGATCTGTTTACTTCCCAGAATATACAAATGAATCCTTTTATATATTCTCTCCTTTCCACTTCCACCATGCCACTTAGACTGTATGAAAAAGACACAGAACAATGCAGAGGCATCTGTGGTTTAAAGATGTTGTGTTGACTCAGCTCAGCATGGGCAAGCTGGTGTGGTCAAGGCAGATATGCCTGCCTGATCCTCCACCCTGAGGTTCATTCTTCTTCATTTCATTTCAGAGGATTGTCTTTGTGCAAAAGGGTTTTTGTTTTGGTCATTTTTATCTCCATTGTCTCTCTACCTGTGAGAAGCTGCTTGGTACAATGGACAGAGCTTTGGATTGCAAGTTAGGAAGACTTTGATTCAGGTCTTTCTTCTGACCCTTACTGAACCCTACTGGTAGAGCCAGAAGGGATCTCAGAGTCAGCCCATGAACAAGAATGGATTAAGTACCTATGTAACAGGCATCATGCTTAGTGTTGGGGATACAGAGAAAGGTGAAAACAAAGTCCCTTTCCTCAAAGAGCTCTCATTTTATTGGGGCCTTCATATCTAAATAACTATGTGTATATGAGATATAAACTGTGCAAAAAGGAGATTATCTCAGAGGGAACACACTAGCAGTATGAGGGTGTGAAGAAATGATTGAAAGCAAGGTATATTTCAGAAGGTAGGGTTTGAGCTGAATTGTAAAGTAAGCCAGGGAAGCCAGAAGAAAGATGCAGAGGGAGAGAATTCCTGGCAGGTGGATAGCCAGTGAAAAGAGATAGGATTGGGAGCTAGAAAAATCATCTACAAGAAATGGCAAGGTAGCAAGTGTTAACTAGATTGTAGTGTATGAGGAGTCAGTTATTCAATCATCATTTACTGAGTGCCTACTGTGTGCCAGTACTGTTAAAGGCTGGGGATATAGAATAAAGGAAAAAAAAAACAGTTCCCACTCTTGAAGAGATCACAGTCCAATGGAGGAGAAAACATGTAAACAAGTATATACAAGATGGAAATTTGGGGCAATAAAGAAGACCATGAAAGGCTGTTTGTGGATGGAATTTTAGCTGGGACTTGAAGGAAGCCAGGAGGCATAAATGAGGAAGGAGAGAAGTCTAGGCATGGGGGACAGCCAGGGAACATGCCCAGAACTGGCAGATGGAGTATTTTGTGTGAGGAAGAGTAAAGAATCCAGCATTAATGCAAAGCAGAGTATGTGGGGAAAGCAAAGATAGGAGGGGATCAGGTTATGAAGGCTTTTCAAACCAAACTGATTATCTTATATTTAATCCTACAAGTGATAGGGAACCACTGGGATTTATTGAATAGAGGAGTGAAGTGGTAGACCCTGTACTTTAGAAATGTCACTGAGGCAACTGAGTGAAAGATCTACTGGAGTGGCAGAGACCTGAGGCAAAAGATAGTTTATTATGATTATCATAGCATTTTCTCTTTTCTAGAATAATTCTCCTTCCCTCCTTCCTTCCCTCCCTCTTTCTCTCTCTTTCTGTCTCTCTCTGTCTCTCTGTCTCTCTGTCTGTTTCTCTCTTCCTCCCTCCCCCCTTTCTCCTCCTTTTCATTCTTTTTTCTTAGTATTTTGGGTGTTTCTCTGATCTATTCTTTACACCATTACCCTCTGGAATAGATTTTGGAAACATTAGATTAAATTGCTGTTGCAATAATCCAGTAGTGATGTAATTAGACAGACAGCTCTACCACGATGGTTATCTAAGTGGAGAGACAGGACATGCAAAGAGCTTTACAAATATCTGATTTTCCTCATACAATGCTGGAAGGTGGGTGCTATTATTATCTTCATCATGTTATAGATGGGGAAGCTAAAGTAGACAGAGATTAAGTCACTTGCTGAAGGTCACTCAGCTAATACGTGTCTGAGGCTGGATTGAACTCAGGTCTTTTGACTTTGGCTTAGCATTTTGTCCAGGGAACTATCTAGATGTCTAGGAGAGATGTAGTTAAGGTAGAAATGGCAAACTTGAGAACAGGTTGGCTATGTGGGGTGATTGGTAATGAGAAGTTAAGCATAACACCAGACTTGAGTGACTGAGAGGATGGTGGCACCTGCAACAGTAATAGGGAAGAAGGAAAGAAGGCTTTGAGGGAAAGATAACGAGCTCTATTTTGGATATGTGGACTTTGAGATGTCTTGACATCAAGTTCAACATATTGAATGGGCAATTGGTAGTGCAAGAATTGAAGTCTCAGGAGAGAGGTTAGTGCTGGGTAAATAGAACTGAGAATCATGCACAAAGAGATGATAATTGAACCCATGGGAGCTGGTGAGATCAACAAAAATATTGTATAGAGGGAGAAGAGAAGAGGGATCAGGACAGAGCCTGGGGGCAGGGGGAATAATGTGGAGGAAAGTACAGAAACTGTGAAAGCAGTTGTCAGGAAGGTGAAAGGAAAACCAGAAGGAAGCAGAATCACTTAAAACCTAGAGAGGAGAAAGTATACAGGAAAACAGGGTCATCAATGCAGTGAAAGTCTTCAGGGAGTTCAAGATCAATGAGAATTTAGAAAAGGCATTAGCTTTGGCATTTGAAAGATCACTGGCAACTTTTAAAAGAGCAATTTCAGTTAAGTGATAAGATTAGTAGCCATTTTGAAAATGTCTGGGAAAAGAATAAGAAGGGAGAAAGGGAGAACACCAAGTATAGACCACTTTCTAAAGGAATTTCTAAAGGAAACTCTCCCCTCCACAGAAAGGGGGGAGAGATATAGGATGATACCAATAACAGATGGTTGGATCAAACAAGAATTTTTTAAGGACAGGGAGATGCATATTTGTTTGCAGGAAACAAGAAGGCAATGTTGTTGCTAGGGAGAGATTGGAAATTAATGATGAAGTAGTAATGATAGAGAGTAACATCTGATGGAGAAAATGGGATAGAATGGGATCAAGGTTGCATGTTGAGGGATTTGTCTTGGCAAGAAAAGCCACTAATTCATATGAAACAGGGGTGGAGGAGGAGATAGTGTGGGAGACATCTGAGTGATGTAAGATGAGGAGAAGAAGAAAAGGAAACTCTTGGTGAATGGTCTCATTTAATTAAAATTATATTATTTATTTATTTTTAACTTTCTTTTCTTTTAACATTTTGAGTTCCAAATTCTCTCCTCTCCCATCCACTGAAAAGGCAAGCAGTGTGATATTAATTATACATGTGAAATTATGCAAAACATATTTCCGTACTAGTTATATTTTTTAAAAAATCAAAGAAATACAAAAGTGAGAAAATTATACTTTGATTTGCATTTAGAGTTTATTAATTTTCTCTCTGGAGGTGGATGGCATTTTTTTCATCACAAGTCCTTTGGGATACTATTGGATCATTGTATTGATCAGAGTAGCAAAATCTTTCACAGTTGATCATCACTGCACTTTGCTGTCACTGTGCACAATTATGTCCTGGTTCTTCTCACTTCACTTTTCATCATCTCATATAGTTCTTTTCATGTTTTTCTGAAACCACCCTCTCATTTCTTACCTCAAAATGGTACTTCATAACAATTATATGCCATAACTTGTTTAGCTGTTCCACAAATGATGAACATCCCCCCCCAATTTCTAATTCTTTGCCCCAACAAAAAGAGCTACTATAAATATTTTTAGATATATATGTCATTTTTCTTTTGCTTTGATCTCTTTGTGATAGAAGTAGTAGTGTTATGCTGAGTCAAGTGTATGTATAGTTTTATAGCTCTTTTGACCTAATTCCAAATTGTTTTCCAGAATGATTGGACTTGTTCACAACTCCACCAGCAGTTCATGAGTGTTCCTGGTTTTCCCTCATCCCCTCAAATATTTATCATTTCCAATAGGTGTGAGGTTGTACTTCAGAGTTGTTTTAATTTGTATTTCTCACATCAATAGTGATTTAGAATGTTCTTTCATGGGACTGTAGGTAACTTTTATTTCTTCTTGACCTGTACTTCACCTGTTCATATTCTTTGACCATTCATCAGTGGTCAAAGCCATTTATTAATGGTCAAGACTATATCAATTGAGAAAATGCTTTTCTTTTTACAAATTTGACTCAGTTCTATACCCACTATATATCTGAGAAATGATGATCTCAATTTTATCAGTGAAATGTGTTATAAGGCAAGTCTTCACCTGGGATGCTGGGAGATGGGATGCTTAAAAGGAGTGAAGGGGGATGACATGTTCAGAATAGTCAACTGTTTTGAATAGATTGGTGAGGAGTAAAAAGATTTCCTTCATTCAATTGAGGCTCCACTTGAGATTATGTAACATAAATTTATATTGGACCCAGTTAACATGGTTTCAAGATTTTCTCTATTTTTTTTCAGCAACATGTGAATAGGAATGAAAGCAGTTTATGGTGGGATTAACAGGAGGTTGAGCTTGGCAAGATGTGATCAGTAATAGGATGATATGGCAAGGAACTCAAGTATAGAGGATAGTGTAGAATTGAACTGGTTAACTAAGGAGTTGAGATAGGGAACAAAGGAGAACACAGCCCATGCAGGCAATGGCCTGGAGAGGAATCAAGGGATGAGAGAATGGAGGTCATGGTAGGGATAAGTACTATTAGAGTTCTTAAGGCAGAAGGAAATGGTGTGGTTTGAGTGGTGCAAGGATCCTACAGTACCAAGATTCATGGCAGAGTTGTCTGAAAAGAATTCATGGACTTAGGCAGTGTTCAGGTCAAGCGGCCAAAAGTTTATTGTAATACCAATATGGTGGGCAGAGCTCCTTAAGGGACTTGCAACCCAGTAGGACTGATGATAAAGCTTGCATAGGAAAAGTTCAGTGACTGGTATGCCAAGTATGCTAATGAGATGGTGAACATAAAGTTTCTGTGTCTTGGGCATGGGCATAATTCACTACTGGTGAGATCTGGGCAGGGGGAAGAGGAAGGCTTCCTAAGGGGACTGTAATCTCCGCATCTAGGTCTATAACAAGATAGCCTTTGGAGTCGACATCTATAGTTTGACCCCTGGATTGTGTATGGTAACTATGGGAATCAACAGATGATAGTTCTGCTGGCACAAGATAGTCTTGTTCATAAAAGGAAAAGTTCCCCAGAGGTCAGCTTGTTCTTGTAACAGGGAGAGATAGTTTGCCTCACTGGGGCCTCTAATGGCAAGCAAAGCACCTTGTTTGAGTTCAAGTGTCTTTCAGCTTTGTCCTGATTATATCAAGTCTTTGTTAAGAATCAGAACTTGTGAACCTCATAGGGTGAGGAACTTGCTCATACAACAGGAAGAAGAAGAACAAAGAGGAGTTGATGACCATATATAAGGAGAAGCCAAAGCTACAAAAGGGCAGAACTGAGAAGAGAACACTTGTGGTGGCAGAATTGAGAAGGAGAACTTTGTGGTGGCCAGGTACTCTGTCTGTCTGTTCTGTTTGTGGTGATTTTTGCATCATTAGTCTATCTATCTATCTATCTATCTATCTATCTATCTATCTATCTATCTATCTATTTATCTATCTATCTATCCATCCATCCATCTATCAACAATCTAACAATCTCTCTCTGTCTTTCTAGCAATCTATCAATCAATCAATTGCTATATCTAGTCTATCAGTCTAACAATCTATCTCTCCATTTTTCTAGCAATCTATCATCTACCAATCAAATGCTATCTATCTATCTATCTATCTATCT
Organism: Pseudochirops corinnae; assembly: GCA_028646515.1. Taxonomy (NCBI): domain Eukaryota; kingdom Metazoa; phylum Chordata; class Mammalia; order Diprotodontia; family Pseudocheiridae; genus Pseudochirops; species Pseudochirops corinnae. The sequence continues at coordinate 526,111,488 of CM053585.1, forward strand.
ATCTATCTATCTATCTATCTAATCTATCTATCTATCTATCTATCTATCTATCTATCTAATATACGCAGTATTTTCACTTGAGAATTAGCTAGTGAATATCACCAACCACCTTCATGGTGTCTATCATGTGTTTATCAATTCAGCATTTCAATGAGTTTTGGTAAATACTAATTCTATTTCACGGACCATCTCAAGTTGTGTCTTGGTAATGGTTGAAATTAAATTGAGAATGTTCACATTAGACACTTGAGAGTCAGTTCTCCTTTATTGAATCATCCAGACTTTGCAGATCTGTTTCTGGTAATGTAAACTCATTTTCTCCACAAGTAGCTAGTCTTTATTAATCAAAATTTTCAGATAAGGTCATCTACATCTGGCTATGGTTTTCCCTTTCCCTGAAGATACTGCAAAACAGCAAATGGATAAGAAGGTTATAATTTATTTTGAGAAGCAAAGCAGTATGGTACCAAGACATCACCCTCATTGTTATGGGTTTAAGCTCTGCCCTCCCAGGGATGTCAAAAACTCCTGAGCTTTCATGATGTTGTAACAGTAATCAATTTAGCAGATACTTAGCCCTTAGTAACTTTAGGGCTAAGTATGGAAGGTGTGAGCTCTGTCTCCTGTGGAAAGGGTGTGAAGTCCCCTGTTGCTGACGTGGCAGAAGGGGGTTGGCTGAGACAGAAATACAGTGTATGTATATAAGAATTCCAGAGACAGAGAATCAGAATTGGGGATCTTCTTCCTGGTGGCTCCTGTTGGAGGAAGCAGGATTGTCCCAGCATCTGGGACCTGGGCTGCTGGACTGAAGAAGTGAGTTGGAGTTTTCTTGAGAGAAAGAGAGTTTCTCTCCCAGCATCTGGAAGCTGACTGAGAACTGAGTTGGAGTTTTTCTTGAGACCACAATCTAGTGAAGACTGAAGTGGCTGTTGCTGCTGCCTGGAAGGCTGAGTTTTCTACTGGGTCCTAGGGCCAGCTGAATTTGGTCATGAAGAAGCATGACGAAGATAAGACTTTGTTTGTTCATGGCCTGGCTGATCCTTGATTTCTGGGCAACAGAAGTGATAAAGGGTCTGAGATGTGCCAGATCCTGTGAACTTCAATGTGTACCAGGGACTGCCTGGAGGACTGGAGAAGGACCTGGGAGCTGTCTACCTCTGATGACTGGATGAGAACCTGGGAGCTGGCTGTCTCTGAATCCAGGTGACTGTTTGGTGAATTCAGGTAGGAGTTGGGACCATGGAAGGGGATCCAGGGAATCTTAGAGACCACCCCAAGTGAAGATGAAGAAAAGGCCTCCCCTTGGATGAAATTGAGGTTTGTTTGATACCAAGTGGTGGAGGGTTTGTGTGGTTTTCAAGTGGTTGTATTTGGTGACTGATTGTTAGATAAGTGACTGAGTTGATCTGTGGTTGCCCCATGAATGGAAGATTGGTTATTGTATTGTGAATTGATTGAATTATTAAGTATTGATTATTGCATTTTGAATTGACAATGATTAAGTGAGGAGGATTTCCCCCTTAGGGAAATCAGAGGATTATTCTTTTGTTCCTTCTTCTAAATATTGTGGCCACTGGAGTGAAAACTGTGTGGCCATTCTAATGTTAAGCTGTTATGAACACTATATCGTGATTTTCTGTGATAAGATGTAATGTTGTGAATATTATATTGTGATATATTGTGAATGTTTGCCTTGATTTGTAATGGGATAAATGGAGTGTTCACTATACTGTGTAATCTGAACCTTAAAAACTGTTCACAGCAGTATTCTTTTGGGAATATGCTAGTGCATGGCATCACAGATGTGTTGTGGTAGAACCATCTCAAAGAATTCAGAGTCAGACCACCTCTAATCCAGGTATAGATGTTTATTGAGATTGATGCCTCTCCTGATGCAGGTTAAATTTCAAGTGGAGCCAGCAACTTCAGAGAAAGCAAGATGGATTTTTATAAGATAAAGATTTAATTACATAGCAGAAATTATGAATATTAAAAAGACAGGAGGGATTTGTTAAGGGATTTGATAAAAGGAGAGGAGCCCCAGCCACAGTGAAACTGTTCATGTGATTACCCACAATGCATACAGAAAAACCCATCTGGAAGGGTATGTATGTATATGATAATGATGTTATAGTAAGCCTCTCTGTGTCATAAGTTCACTCTAGGTCAGTTGTTTACTATTACTGCCCAGATTTCTATTTAGGGAAAGTCTCTGTTTTGGGGGTCCACATCCTGCTTGGGTGTCCTGGTGGTGTTGCTTTCTGATTGGCTGAGTATTGTGGTCCTGTCTAAGGCTAGGTGGATGTGGTTGTGGTTGAGTGCATGGACATCTGCTGTTTTTGTGGGGAATATGAGGAACAGGTCTGGTGAGCTAGAGGCAGTGACTGGCATCCCATCACATGGGCATGCCTCCTGTTTCTGTGAGAAATATAAGTTCTAGACACACCTGTTGTGCTGGTCAGCAGTGGGGCAAAAATGAAGAAGTTAGGATATTAAGCAAGGGTGTGAGTGAGGGGCTAGGTAGGGGCAGTGGGCCTACTTTTCCTTGGGGCCTATAAGGAAATTAGAATACTGGGACTGGGGGTAGCTCTATTAGGATTCCATTATCATGATATCATTGGGCCTTTTTGAGAAGGAAGGACAAACAACGATACTGACAAATGTAGAACAAGAGAATCTCTTTTCCAATCCTAGGTCTTTCACTTACTGCGTAACTAAGTTACTTCAACTCTCTGAACCTCAGTTTCCTCATTTGCCTAATGAAGGTGTTGAGATAGAATAATCAGGGATGGGGAGCCTATGGCCTCAAGGCCACATGTGGCTTTCTAAGTCCTTGGGTACATCCTTTTGACTGAGTCCAAGTTTTACAGAACAAATCCTTTTATTGAGGGGATTAGTTCTGTGAAGTTTGGCTTCAGTCAAAGGGCTGCGCTTGGAGATCTAGAGGGCCACAGGTAACCTTGAGGTTGCAGTTTCCCCACTTCTGATTGTTAGATAATTGATCTCTAGGGCCCTTACTAGTTCCAGTTCCTATGATAGTGCCTTTCTGAAGACAGAAGAAAAAGTCTATGAGTTTTAGCAATCTCTTACTTTTAAAAAATTTGTTATTATACTATATTGAAAGGCCACTATTTTCTAAGATAAAGCAATTCTTGAAATTGTGAGGTTTCACCAGACTTCAGGTCAATAAATTTTGCCTTAGGATTAATAAATTTGCTTTTCTTTTTCAAAACTATTTTGTTAACAGGATTCCATTGCAGTTGGCTTATTTTGCAGCCTGATTTATTTTATATATATAGGCCTTCTTTGTCTTAGGCCTTCTCTGTAATCACTAGCACCTGTATAAACCTGCCTGGATGATGAGAGCAGGCCATAACTGCCCTAATTTCTCATATCAGAAAGACTACTGAAAATAGTCACTCTTCTGGAATCAATAGATATACTCAAACCTCTTAACTATCCTGAGACTGTTCCCAGTCTCGTCATCCACTCTGTTCTGTATTTATTTCCGTTTCTGGCTTGAAAGGTTGGATTCTGTTCCTGCTTACACCATCTTTTCCAGGTGTATTTTTGAACTCCAAACCTGGCCCACCAAGCAGGGCTTCATACCTGGCCCATGTTCTCCATGTTGGCCTAGCATTCCAGCCTCAAAATTTCCCTTTGTACTTCGGAGCTGTAATAATAGTTTATCCTCTCCAGGTGTCCTGGATCTTAGAGCTGGCCTCCTGGCTTACCTTGTCTGCCCTACCCTGTCCCATTGTCACACACCACCTATAACTGACAAGCACTGTTTGTGGACTCTAGAATTTCCAGCTTTGTTTCTACCATCTGCTGATGGCTTGCTTCTGGGGTTGCAGATGGAAACTAATTTCTCTAGTGATGGTTCTTAACTGTCACTGGCTAAGTCTGCCACTGTCCAGTCTCCAACTGAAGGAGTTAGGCATCCTTTGTGGTTGTCACACTCTATCTTTTTGTCTTTTTCTATGTCAAAATGGAGATTAAGATGGTTTCTCCTCATTCTTTTCCCCCTAAAAGAAAAATTCTTTTTTGCTTAATCATAAAGAGGACATCCAATGTTTCTTCTTTTAAACTTTTCTCTCCAAGCTCTGATTTGATATTTAATAGCATTTAAATCTAATTGCAATAGGAATTTAGTGGTTAGAATCCTGGCTTTGGTGTCAGGAAGCTGAGTTCAATTCTTCTCTCTAGCATGTATTAACTTCATGACCCCAGGCAAAGCTCTTGACTTGAACTCCTCCTGAACCTTTCTGAGTTAGACACAAATGGCCGATTTGCACTGATAGAGGGAGTAGTCAAACTAGGAATTCCCAGCACTAATAAAATCACGTTAGTTATTGGCCCAACTATATCTATTATCCTGAAAATCTAGGCAAATTTATTTGGATCAAAAAAGAAAAGAAATATTTATTTAGAAGCTCATTTTAAAAATAATTTAGTTTGCCCTTAATTAAGAAGCAGTTTTGTGGTGTCCTGGGCAGCGAGGTAGAGCGGTGGATAGAGCACTGGGCCTGCAGTCAGGAAGATTCATCTTCTTGAGTTCAAATCTGGTCTCAGACACTTCTTACTAACTGTGTGATCTTGGGCAAGGCATTTAACCCTGTTTGCCTACTCAACTGTAAAATGAGCTGGAGAAGAAAAAGGAAAGTCAGTGTCTTTGTCAAGAAAAACCCAAAAGGGATCATGAAGAGTCAGGGCTGAACAGCAGCAGCAGGAGCAACAGCAATAATGACCACAACATCGATTGGTACAATGGATAGAGCCCTGGACCTGGAGTCAGAAAGACCAAGACTTAAATTCGGTCTCAGACACTTGCCAGCTGTTGACCCTGCACAAGTCATTTCATTACTGCCTGCCTCAGTTTCCCCAATTATAAACTAGGGAATATCAACCATGGTTGTTGTGAGGATCAAATGAAATATTTATAAAGTGCTTAGCATAGTACCTGGCACATACGTCTCCTTCTATCTCTTCTTCCCTCCCTCCCTTCCATCCTCCCTCTCTCCTTTTTTCTTTTATTCTTCCCTCCTTCCCTTCCTCTCTCTCTTTTCTTTCCTCTATCCTTCCTTCCTTCCCTTTCTCCCTCCCCTTTCCCCTATCCTTCTTTCTTCTTTCTCCCTCCCTCCCTCCCTTTCTTCCTTCATTCCTACAACAATGAAAACATATAGTTAAAATGATCCATACTTAAAAATGAAATTTTAAACATATGGCCATAGCAGCTTAGTAGTTACCTCCTTTGCATTCTTTCTTCATTTGTTTTCATATGTTTCTGTATATATTTCCTTCATAAAGTTACAACACATATGTATACTCTTCATCTGGTTCTGCTTTTTTTACTTTGAATAACTTAAGTCTCTTTTTGCATTTCTGTACAGTCCCTTTATTTTAATTGCATTTTGAGATTCTATTACACTGACAGAACACAGCATATTAAGTCATTTACCAACAGCTAGATATGTAGGAGATTATTTCCAGTTCTTTTCCATGTCAGACTTTGACAGTTTACGATGTTTCTTATCCAAAACGCTGAAACCATCTCTGCCTGTGTGCCTGGTTTATCTTGTTGGTGGCAGAATCAATCCAAATTAAATTCGAGTCTGGGGCACTGGCAAGTGATCCAAGTCTGCTTTTTAAAAACAAGTCGAATTCAATTGTTAATTAAATACACACTGATCTAGAATGGTGACATTTTGTCTAGTCCTCCTAATTCTGCACTTGAATAATAAAATAGAAAATGCCAGAAACAGTTCAATAAGAAGATCAAGGGGAAGACATCAGGTTAGCACAAATTACTCAGTCTCCCTCTCTGTAACCTTGCCCAACTCCATCTATTAACCTGAAAAGCTGTGTGACTTTAACTGGATGTTGTCACTGTCAAATCTGCAAATATATACACAGTGTTCGCTGGGACAATTTTGTGGGTGTTGCATTTTAGTTTGCAGGAGGTCCTTGAAGAGTTAGAGTGATTACTCTGGGGTCAGCCCATAATATTTTAGTTTTGGTTGGGAATCTCTTAACTTCCCCGCCTGCCAGCAAAATGCTTAGCACTGGAAAAATTCCCATTGACTTTATGATGGATAGTCAAGCCTTGCAGAAGTTCAGCAGGCCAAAATATTCCCTGCTGAGGGCTTGCACCTACACTTTTTGTGCAGACAAAATGCTTACTAAAATCAATGCCCTTCACAAATAGGAAACTATCCTTCCCTTTTCCTGTGAAGTTAATGGCCCACAGTATTATGTTTGCTCTCTGTCATGCATTATTCCGATAGCTTTTGGACAATAATGTTTTCGGTTTAGTTCTGCAAAATTTCTCACTTTGCCTTCTCAGGCCAGATTTATACATAGTATAGATGAATCACCATGTGAGTGATGTACTTTATAAAGCATTAGGAAGACTTCAAAACTCACCCCCTCCCTACCAGCTGATTGACACCCACAATCTGCTTGAATTCCATGTACCTAGTAGCCTTGGAGTATTAACTCAAACTCTTATTAGTCAGAGAAAAGCATCTTAATATCATGGAAAAAAGATCTAGTGTCAATATCACAAATATCTGGGTTCAAATCTCTCCCCTGACATTGTAGATAAATCACTTAACCCCCAAGTGACCTGTACAACTCTCTAAGATCCCAAGTTATAGAAGTATGACCAATCTACAAAATTTCTTTATTAAAATTTTGGTGCACCAATGAAATTCCTATCTAGACTCAAATCAAAGTACAGGAGTAATACTTCTCAATTTATTTATGAGATAGGCTAGAAACTTCTAGTTAACTGGTAAAGAGAAAAAGAACAGGACAATGGATCACAGGAACAGAATCTGAAAGCTAGAAGTGCATCAAAAACTAAACTTGATCTCAGCTACAGTTTTGCCCAAGGTCAGTCCTACACTTTCCTGGAACCTACTTACCCTCATTTCCAATTTCGATATTACTTATTTCATGCTAAACAGAATGCCAGACTTTGTTACTAGCTACTATATGAAACAATAAACTTTTATTCAGCAACTACTATGTTCCATGCAAATGTACTGAATGCTAGTCCTGCTTTTCAGAGAATATATCAGGCAACATGTATAATTTTGGTGATTTTACCATTGTCCAGCAGATTCACAAAGCTAAAAGAGTTAAATTATTGTCAATAGGGATTTTTGCCCACATGGACAAATTCATGGTGTCTTGTCATTAATAAAATTGAAAGACCCATTTTGGAGAAACCATCAATATTAACGCAAAATACTATGGCATCCTTAAAATATTATTTTTTGAAATTTCAAATGGAATAGTTCCAGGAAAAACGTGAGAAGATATATCAACTGATGCAGTGGAAAGAAAGCAGAACCAGCAGAACAATTTATACAATAAAAGTTACATCATCAAGACAAACAAATATGAAAGACTTAAGAATTCTGATCAATGCACTGATTCACCACAATTCCAGTGGACTGCTGATTGAGGCAAACCAGCCAACTGAAGCAAGCTAGCTATCTCCTGACAGAGGTCATAGTTTTAAGGTGAAGAGCCATTCATCTTGGACATGGAAAATGTGGGAATTTGTTTAGCTTGATGATACACATTGATCATGAATGTTTTCTTTTCTTTTGTTTTATTTCAATTTGAAAGGGATGGGAGGAAGTCTTTCATATCTGTTCCCTTTTCTCCACTCACAATGCCATCACCAAAGTTTGGCCTCTCATTGTGTCTTCCTTGGACTATTTCAGTAGTCACTATTTTAAAATTATTCTCCATTAATGTGCCGAAATGATATTCTTAAAGCATAGCTCTGTCTATGTCACTCTTTTGCTAATGAATCTTTAATAGCTCCCTATGATTTCTAGGAGAAAATACAAGCCATTTATCTTGTCATTGAAAAATCTGCACAGTCTGGTTTCTATCCTCCTTTCCAGGCATTTCATTTTCTTTTCTTCTCATCCTCTGATTCCATCAAACCAAACTATTTGTTATTCACTTAAGTTGGCCTCCATCCCCTTTCAAAATCTGCCCCTAATCCTAAAAATAATTCTTCCTCACCTTTGGCCCCTTAAATTCCTTAGATATTGACTTGGACCCTTCTATCTCACACACACACACACACACACACACACATACACCTCACAAGAAGCCTTTTCTTATCCCCTTGGCAGTGGTTGCTACCTTCTCAAATCATCTTGTATATACTTCTGTTATGGGAATCTGAAGATCTTCCCTGCCCCTAGGCCCTTTGCTAAAGTGGCTACATGACTCTGAGGACCCTTGGATATTTGAAAGTATACTCTGTTCCCTAATAGGCTGAATGTGGTCACGTGGAGCCTGTGGCGCCAGGCTTGTTTTCCAGGAATGCCCGTGCCTCGTAGCTTTGTGATTGGGCAGTGGGTCTAGAGGGCTGTGACATTCTCCAAGCCAGGAGAAGGTTATATATACGCCCTGATGTGAGGTTTTGGTTTGGGGCTCACTTTGAGAAGAGTTGTGTGATTTGGCCAGACGAGACTATGGGCAGCCGTTGAGCCCCCCCGGCTGTGAAAAACCCAGAT
>CM053585.1:526120536-526140218 GCA_028646515.1 Pseudochirops corinnae
ATTTGAGTTCAGATCTGGTCTCAGACACTTATATCTCTGTGACTCTAGAAAGTGACTTTACCTCTATCTTCTTCAGCTTCTTCATTTGCAAAATGGGAATAATAATAGCACCCACCTCCCTTTATTGTGAGGATAAAAGGAAATAATATTTATAAAACATTTAGAACAGAGCCTGACACATGGCTGGTGCTTAATAAAGACTTGTTTTCTTCTCTCCTTTGTTTTTCATCTTCAAATTTCATAAGTGTACGATATTCTTATTTTATCATTATAGAGTTACCCTACTGCTCTCCTTTTCTTCCTTTGAATCTTTTTGATGGTCTCCCACCATCATTGTACTTCTATAGGTCCACATCATTATTACTTGAAGGAAAAAACTAATGTTTAGGGCCTCCAACTCTCTCATCTTTGGGTAATGTCTCATCTGTAACTTAGTTCTAATGTTGAGTACAACTTCTTTTTCCCCCTTCCTCCTACGTATTACATTCTTCTAACTCTCAATCTCCTGATAGAGGTCAAGATTCCCCTCTACCTTATCAGGTAATTTTCTGATTTATTTTCACACTGAAGCCTTCTTCTATATTGTTTATTTTATAAAACAAGGACTTCCTTGTCCCTTATGCCTTAAGGAATAGAAAGGTGTTTCATGAGGCACATATATTATGAGCATAGATAAAAATGACTTGCTGTGGCAAAGATATAAACATTCACACATTCTAAACATGGCTCTACAAATTTCTGCCTTCTCTGCATGCTTGCTGGAAGTAAGCCCCTCAGTCTTTGTCATTCTGGCTAGTAGCCTTCCTGGAGAGAGGCTTTGGCTAACTGCTAGTGTGGAACTTCAATTTTAGGGCAGTCATTCTCTATCTTTCTTTAGTAGCACCTTGACAGCTACATTTAAATTATTTTTCCTTTGATTACTTACTTCATGCCTTCTCTTACCAACTTAGCTTATGTGTCTTATTAAAAAATAAACAAAAAAACCAACAAACTACAATTTTAATTAAGTGTTTGTTTGCTTTTTTCTTTTTCCTCTTTGAGCTCTCCATTTTCTTCTCTTCACACTCATTCCACTTCTCTCTAAATCTTTCTATTTAAGAATACTGTTATACTTGAATTTTTCTCCATCAGCTCAAGTCCTTCCCTTTTCCCATCTTACTCTCCTTTTTTGACTGCTAAAGGCTTCCAAAAATTGTTGTTGTTGTTGTTGAGTTGTTCAATTGTGTCTGACTCTATGTCACACCACAGATGAACTGTCCCTGGGTTTTCCTTGGCAAAGATATTGGAGTGGTGTATGTAAGGAGAATTTTGTTATCCTTTTTAGAGATGAGTTTCTCAGGATCCATGGCCATGGCAATGTTTAATTTTGAGGTGCTAGATAATAACTCCCAAAATAGCCCGAAGGATTCTAGATAGTATTTCCTAGAATCATAGTGATAGACCTACTGAGACTGCATCATGAGATATGGGGTGACATAATTAATATTTACTATGCTTGCACAGAATGATGATATTGCTAAAGTTAACCTGTGAGCTTAGTGTTGGCAAGAAGCCTTCTTTGTCTGTTGCCCTATAAAGCAAATGGTCACTGGTTAGGGAGTGGGGAAACCATGGGGAACCCATAGGAGAATCTGTGTGTTCCTTGACCAGCTCCCATCAAGGCTTGAGGAGATTTAGGGGAGTGCACGAGCTGTGCCTGTCTCGATTGACCCCATTGAAATTCAGGGGTAGTTGCATCCTCTTCTTGCTGACCTCTGTGAGAAGGGTTGTTAGGGAATGTTGTAGGAGTTGATGATCCCATTATCAGCAACTTCCTCTGAGACTAGACTAGAAAAAAGCTGATTATTAACCCCTCCAAAGGTGTCTGCCTATCTGACCAAATCAAGAGTAAACCTGTTGGAGTGTGGAGTCCTAAAACTCCAATGCCTCACATGTGTTATTTGTGAAACCAATGGTTTGCCATTCCTTTCTCTGGTTTTAGGCAGGGTTTAAGCAACTTGTTCAGGGTCACACAACTAGCAAGTGTCTGAGGTTACATTTGAACGATGTTTCTGACTCCAGGCCCACTGCTCTATTCACTGTGCCACTTAGCCACCCCTTCCAAAATTTTCTTCCTACAACTTTAATCTCTGTCCTCTCCAAAAAAAATTTCAAAGCTTACCTAATTATCTTCACAATTTCTACTTTAAAAAATTTCTTTTAAATTCTATTGCTCCTTTCCCTTTGTCCTGGTTTGGTCTATGACTTTTAATATGATTCCTATGATGAAATAAAAGTAAGAAACCCTTTTAGAACTATCATGTATCCTGACATTTTCTCTGCCATAGGATAAATATTCTCAAGTCCTTTAATTAAAGCTAACAGGGCCATTGCTTGAGGCGGAGCAAACCCATGGGCCTTGCCCTTAAGTATTAGAGAAATGCAGGACCTCAGAGAACCACATATATTAAGGGTATCTTCAACCTATTCCTTTGCTGATTGTGTAATTCATGTATACTCTAAAGGTCCCTAGGGAAGGTGGGACCTAATAGATGGGAAGGTTGACTAAAGGTCAATGGACTCAAGTATTTGTGTGTGTGTGTTAGGAAAAACTATGACATGTATTTGATGTTGTGTTAACCTGATTACTTGAGGGGGTGCTGAGAATTTTGGGGTGGCATGAACCAGATACAGCAGAATTTTGTGATGAAGTACCCCCCTCCCAAAGTATACTTAACTCTCTTTTTTCAGAAACCAGAACTCAACTGATCTATGGGTAACTCAGATAACCCACAATTGTGTGGCCTGAGGCTGCTCATTGGTTTCTGAAAATAATTCCTAGCTCAATTAAATGTGCCTATCTTGGGAAAAGAAGAGAAGACTCCAACCTAAGTGAAAATGTGTTACTAAAAAGCAGAATATTAGTTTCAGAGCAAGAACAGATTGAAAATAGACAACCTGGAATGAAATCCAATTTGTTTCTGCAGGGCAAGTTGTCTTTTATGAATATATGGTATATATCCTATATTGGTTGAAATGAGTTTACCCTGGCAGTGCTACCTGAATGGATCCCTATGAATATACTGTATCCCTGACACAGCCTGAATGGACTGCTTGATTTAAGGAGGAATAAATTGAGCTGCCTTCAGGGTCTTGACTGGAAATATCAGGCACCAACGAAATAAATGTGGGCATAAATACATATTCCTTCCTAGAAGTGATAACTCTGCAGGGGGGAGGGGAAAGGAATACTACAGGATATGAGGGGGATAGAAAAACAAAGGATTTCAATAAAAGATTTTAAAAAAGAATACGAGCATACATATAAGGGAATCTATATGTAGAGTATCAGATTTTGATTGAGTACTTGGGTTTAAGTCTTGCCTCTATCATTTATTTATGTGGCCCTTGGCAAGCCAATTAGCCTCCTTGATCCTCAGTTTCTATGTGTATAAACTTGTTATAATAATCACTATCCCAATGTTCTCACTCTGAGTTTCAAGAATGATAAAGAGATACAAAGCACTTTAGCATTTTAGAGTACTAAACCAATATCAATTATTCTGTGCAATTTCAGGGTAGTGCCACTAATTCTTACAATTTAAAGTGTCTAGTAGTGGAACAGGATGTCTCAAGAAGTAGTGTGTTTCCCCTCTTTGGAGGTCTTTGAGAAGAGGTTGGGTGACCACATTTTTGTTATACTTGTTTTTTCTTTTAGTGTATGAGTTGGATTACAGTAGATGGCATCTGAGGTTCCTGCCAGCCCTAAAATTCTTGGATTCTGTGATTTTGGAATTTCATCTGATTAACCTGTTGCATGACTGTGTCTAGAAACTATTAGAAACTTTAGAAACATATTTAAATGGAATGGAGAAGAGATGAAGGGGTCATTCATAACAGTGAAGGACCATAACATCCTTAAGGGTTTACTGTTGGCTCTGAGTGCATACATATTATTTTGGAAAAAAATAAAAAAACATTGTCTACTTTAAAGATGAGAGATTCTGCACGTCTGTTTTGATACTTTCCACTGGCTATTCATTTAATGGGTTTTCTGTTTATAGATTTGAAGAGAAGCCTCAGAGCTATTATCTTTCTCCAAATGCCTTTGCTGTTAAGCCATTCCAGACAGCATCTCTTCAGAGACTAGCCAGTTTCCAGTGGACCTGAGAGATCAGAATGACCTGGAAAATTTCATTTTTAACGATGACTTCCTTAAAACTGACTTTGCCATCTGGTCAATGGGACTGCAGAGAAGGGATTCCAGCCCCTCTAAATTGGTGCAATTAGCTGTACCAAGGTGCAAGTTTTGGGGACAATTTAAATCCTCCTCCTCCATACTTCCTAGAATGGGAATCAATCACCAGGATTCTTAAGAAAAAGATGGGCAATGACAGTTTTCCTATCTCTCCAGAGCAGTGTTGAAAAATAGTTTAAGGAATCCTCAAATCTCATTTTAGTCCACATTAGGCTAACCCTCTGTGCTCCACCTCTGATCTTAATAACCTATCAGCGAATCCTGTTATTCTAGACTCACACACCTAGATGATCCACTAAACATATAAGAAGAGGCAAACAAAATAGATTTCATCAAGCCAAGACATTTATTGACGGATAGGCAGAGACTCACAGCTATGATACCCTGGATTTCAAACAAATGAGTGATATCTAAGTAGATCCAATAGGTTAGACTGTGAAGGAAGTGGGTGGCAGGAAACTGTGACTGATTACATAATCAGCTTCTGTTTTTCCACCTAAAAATGGCAAGTTTTTAGTAGCATGGAATGATTTGGAGTCAGAGGACTTAGTTTCCAAACCTAACTTGGCTATTTACTGCCATATTGATTCTGGGCAAGATACTCCCTTTCTCTGGGACTCATCTTTATCTGTGAGAGAGAAAGAGAAGTGACCTAATTCCTTCTATTACTAACATCCTATGCTCTGCATTGATATCTTCTAAGTAACTTATGACCCTTGAAAGGGCTGAACAATTTTCCAAAGGTAATCCAGTCCAGTCTTTTCAATTTTGGAGCCAGACGTGCTTTACTCCTGTTGGTCTTCTAAAGGGTTAGTATCCAGACCAGTGAGTAACATAGGACTTTGAACCTTGATTCCTTCCCAAGAAGCTTTCCCTTACTCATCTGTCTCTGCCACTGACTGAAAACTCGTGAAATATTGAATTGGATCATGGGCTGCATCCTGGAAAGACTGAACTCATTGGGTCTCATTGAACTTTAGTTGCTTTCTGAAGTTTGTTCATCTCCATTGATAAGGGGGAGTGAAGTGAATGACAGATAACGACAAAATTTTCCTATTTCCATTCCTCCTTTTCAGACTTAAAGCAGCCTTAGCCTTGCATAATTTATGTCCCAAAGTACTCTGCTCTTTGGCTGTCTTCCTCTTGTCTCAGCTTTTCTGGAGGTATTAAACACATACAAGATTCACATATCATTACAGAGGGCATAGAGATAATGTAACCCCTGTTATACATAAATAAAGCCACCAAGTGATCAATTTCGATACCCATTCAAAGAATCAGAGATTGCACAATTTTTAAAGTTGGAAGGATCTCCACAGTCATCTAGTCCTGCCTTATATGTTCATACATTTTCTTTGCTGGATCATCATTCAGGACATGCCCACTAATTCTAGATGTTCCCCAAGGGTTGTCCTGAAGTTTTTTTTTTTCCTTTTATTTCCCCCTCTATATTATCTCATTTGGTTTTTACACCAGCTCCGTGGGTTCAATTATTTTTTCTATGCGGGTAATTCCCAGATTTACACATCTAGCCCTAATGAACTCTCCAAAACTCTAGTTTTACATCACCTTTTGGATATTGTGAACTATATTTGCTTGAGGCATCTCAAACTGAACACATCCAAAACAATTCTTTATCTTTCCCCTCAAGCCCTCCCCTCTGCCCATATTTCCTTTTACCATTGAAAGCATCGCCATTATTTTAAGTACACAGGCTTACCTCTGGGGAGTCACCCTTGGTTCTTCACTCTTCCCCACTCTTCATATCCAATCTGGAGCCAAATCTTAGTTTCTACCTTCCTAATATTGCTAGCTTGTATCAACAGCCACCATTTTAGTTGAGTCCCTCATCATCTCCTACCCAGACTACTATAGTAATCTTCTAATTGCTCTTTCTGCCTCATATAGCTTCCCGTTCTAATCCATTTTCTATCAATCTGCCAAAATGACTTTCACAAGGCTCAGATCTGATCACATCATCCCCTTGCTGAACCAGCTACAATGACTTTCTGTTATATATTTTTCTCTCTTTGGCAGTTTGAACTTGCCAACCTTGCATCTTCCCTCTTTTCCAGTCTTCTTATACTTTAGTGCCCTCCCCACACTCCACATTCTAGTTGTTCTATCCTGTCGACTAACTGGTGTAGTGGATAGGGCACTGGAACAGGAGTCAAGAAGACCTGAGTTCATATCCAGTCTGAGAAACTTAATAGATGTGTGGCCCTGGGCAAGTCACTTAACCTTTGTTAGTCTCAATTTTTTATTGACAAAATGGTGTAATAATCATGCCTCCTCCTCAGGGTTGTTGTGATAATCAAATGAGCTCATAATTGTAAAGCATTTACCACAGTGCCTGGCACATAGCTGGATAAATGTTAATAATGATGACATTATTATTATCACTTGCTTTTTCCTATATATGACACTCCACCTACTATCTGTGCACCTTTACATTGACTGCTCCTCATGCTTTGAAGTACTTGTGCCTGACCTCCGATAGAGCCTTTTGAGTCTAATCAGCCACGGTTGGACACATGGTACCTTGACGCCAACACAGAGATGTTACTTTGGTGTTCTTCCCAAATGAAGGACAACAACCAAGCCTCTTGCTTTGAGTGTTCTTCATCATTTCTGCCTCTTAGCTCCCTTAAAGAATCAGTTCAGATCTGACCAGCAAGCACTCTCTCTAGGTCCCTCCGTTGTTAAAGTCTTCCCTTTCTAGACTGTCTTCCTTCTACTCTGTCTCAGTTCATCAATCAATAAACATTTACCAAGCACCTACTATGTGCCAGGCACATGATAAGTTCACATAATTTGTGCATGTACTTACTTAATTTTTCATGTTTATCTCTTGGACTTGAATGTGAGTTCTTCTAGGCCATGGACTTTTTTTCCCTCCAGTATCACCAACATAGCAATGCACATGACAAATACTATGCACTTAATAAATGATTGAAGAAAATTAAGTCCTAAGTTACTGTGGGAATAAAGTGAGGGAAGAAATAATATTCATTTGGCAAAGTAGCAGATCTTTTTCTGATGATTTCTTGATTTTGATACTGGGATGTGTTAGCATGATGAGTAACTGAATATCTGTGTACAAGTTAACTTCAGAATTTCCCAGTTTCAATAAGTTGGGGCAAAAATCAACAAGAGGGAGAAAATGCCACTGAAAATCCTCAGTTCACTTCAAGTCCCAGGAAGTTGAGAGTTTAAACAACATTCACACATAGAACAAGTTTTCTCTCTTTTCCCTTTGGTCAGACTTAACTTCTCCAGCATTTGTCATCTTTCCCAAGCTCTGCCACTTGGTTTGTATAGTAAGCCCAAGCTCTCTAATGTGATCAGGTGAAGACAAATAGGGCTCTATTCAAATTTGATTAAAATCCAATCAGGGAAAATAAACTGCAGGCATCTGCTCTTCCTCTGGCTGATCTTCCAAAGAATGTAAAGCCTGCTTTGCCCTGCTGGATCAAGGGCCCCCCAACATTCCAGCCTCTGATCCACTAAATTATAATTTGCTGGGATCAGAGGCAAAGTAAATGTGAAGGTGAAAGGACTGAGGGGTTTTAGATTAACTGGCTCTCGTTTCCCCTTCAGAAATGTGGTGATTGGCAAGCTCCCCTCTCTGTCTGATTACAGTAAAAAACTGCATTCAATCTCTCTGACAGGAGACAGTTACATATTGCATTAAGGCCTACAGTACAAAATTTAGAGGGGAATGCATTTTCAAGCCAAGAAGAAAAGATAGCCACACAGGATTAAAAAAAAAAATCACGTTTTATCTGTGACTAGGCAGGTGAAATGAGGATCTTCCAGTTCTTTGAATGTGAACAATCTAAATAATTCAGTTTTTTGATTTTTTTAAAGATGCTTGGATGGTCAAATTTTCAAATTCAAATAGCAATAGAAGCATGATGATAAATGTTTAACAATGGACTCTACAAAAAATACTTGAGTTAATTTAACCTGCATTATCAACATTTTCTTCATTGTTTTCTTAAATCGAGACAATCAACAAGTCAATAAACCAGACCATATTTGTAGTTTGATAATTTTTGAGGCATAAATGTACACACTGAAAATTTAACAATTGGCTTTCCTCCTCAGCTGGTTCAAGCTGTCTCTGGGCAGGTCCCTTCAATATAACTAAATCTTAGACTTTCGGAGGTAGAAGAGACCTTAGATTAATTATATAGTCTAAAGTATACTTGGATAGAAATCCTCTTTACAGTATCTAAAGAGGGGGTTATCCAATCTCTACTTGGAGGCCTTCAGTGATATGGAATTTACTACCTTCCAAGGCAGCCCATTCTATGTTTGGGATATTTCTGACTGCTAGAAAGTGGATCATGTCATATATTATCAATCAATTAACATGTTTTAAATCTCTATCACATGACAGGTACTATGCTAAGTACTGAGGATACAAAAAGAGCCAAAAGACAGTATCTGTTCTCCAGGAGCTTACAATCTAATAGAGGAAGATAACATGCAAACAAATATATAAAAAGCATGGTATATACAGCATAAATAAAAGATGGAGGAAGGGGAGCAATCTGAAGGTGGCAATGGGGAGCAAAGAGTGTTCTAACTCCCCTACCTTGACTGAATGAGTGAATTTGTAGCCAGTACTGAGAAGGTTGGTGAGGGAGGCTGTGGCATTAGTGGAAAATCATGTTTTAGTAAGAGATAATAGATGGAAGGAGTGGGAGAGGAAAAGATTTAAGATGAAGGGAAGTTTGTTGCCTAGGGAATAGGCATTCCATAGGGCTCAGTGGAAGGGCTGTGTAGAGTTAGGTTGAAACTTTGGGATGGGAGAGTTGACAGGGATGGGAATGAAGAATTTAATGGCAGGGGGTATGAAGTGGAGTTTGAATGATGATCTACAGGAATCACTGGGACATGAAAGGTGTGACCAGGTGTGGGAATGTTCACCACTAAGTAGAGGGTACCACTCCTCTGTCTGCAAAGGACAATCTCATCAGGAGATGGTAGGTCAAGAAACAAAGAGAAGGTTGCTCTTGTTTTCCACATCTTATTTTGGAGGTTAAACTGGCAGCAAGAGTTAGAATTTGCCTTGTACTGGCATACGTTAAAGAAGTTTCTTTGGGACAATTAGAAGAGACCCATCTTTGGCCCCTAAAACTACTAGGTATAAAATAAGCAGTCATGTGAACCATCCCTGGATCATGAAATAAGAACTTAATAAATGTTTATTAATTTATTAGAAGGTATACACTAAATAAATACACACATATGTATATGCATTTATATCTAAGTGTATATATAAAACATATATGTATACATGTATATTTATACATGTATGTATATGCATATATAACACACAAAGAGTAGTACAAATCATTAAATTTATAGAGAGATTATATAGTTGAAAGATACTTTAGTGGTTATCTAGTCATAGGATTATAAATTTAGAACTGTAAGAGATCCCAGGGACTATTCACTCCAATAGGTTATTATACAGATGGGGAAACTTAGGCTAAGAAGATGTGATGGTTAAAGCTCACTTGTAAGGTATAGTAGCCATTTCCGACCCTCCATGCTCCTTTTCAATTCTTCTTTGGGTGAGAGCTTACTATAATTCTTCAGAAACTCTTGTGTTCCATGACTTACAGCCATGGGTGTGTTGAAAAATGTTTAACAACCAGCTCTCTGAAGTAAAAAAATGTATTTACAATACACTTTTAAGTTTAGCTTGACTTATTAACACTTTCTTCACCATTTTCTTAAACCTAGACAAAAAAAGTAATAAATCAATCTTCGATTTGTAGCATTTGCTGATTTTTGAGGTATAAAGGCTCACACTAAAAATTTGTTAGCTCTCGAAAACCATTTAAAATGTCTCTAGCAGGGCCTTTCAGCTACAGCTATACACAATCACTCAAAGCCCATTGGTGTGTATAGACAATATGGTTTGTTCTTTCTGTTAGAAGTCATGGCACAATCTTAACCTGAAAGGCAACTCTAATAACTTCCATCATGATCACTTAGGATAGTAAAGTAGCTATTGTATGTTATATGAGTGATACCTCACCAGTGGCTTACCTCCACTATTCTGCATCCCCTTAATTTGTAGCACTATGTGAGATATTATTCATATCTCTGTTGTATGAGTTCTTACACCCACTTCATGTGTGCTTATCTGGTATAATAGAAAGAGCCCTGGGTTGGGAGTCAGGAGACTAAATAGGTGACTCAGCCAATAAACCTTTATTAAGCACTATTATGGGTCAGGCACTGTGTTGACTTGGGTAAGTCTCTCCTGTATTTTAAAGGGCGCTCTCCTAGTTTCCCTCCTATGGGCATGTCTTTTCTAAAATATGAAGGGGCCCTATTTCTGCATTTGTACAAGAGGATTGAGTTAATTCAGGGATTCTTCTTTTTTTTGCTAATTTTTGGCAGTCTAATGGTCTATGGAAACCCTCTTAATATAATGCTTGTTGTCTACATTTATATTTGAGGTAAACTCTAAATTTCAGTTAGAAATCAGGGAAAACAAAAATGTATTTTCCCATCCAAATTCATAAAATATGCAGTTAGAAGCAGGATTAGAGGGAGAATTAGGACCCCCTGAAATCTCTCCATGGGCCAAGGAGAAATCCTGGATTAGATGATCTCAGGTCTCTTTCAACTTTGATATCCTAGAAGTCTCTGGGTCTATTAGACTTTAAGCTTCCTCAAAGGAAGGAATCATATTTTCTTTCTCTTTTTACACAAGGTTTAGTATATTTCTCACACCTGAGATTGTAATTGACAGTGATGTAAAATGTTGCCATTTGACTGATAATTTAACTTAAAACTTACAGTTCATTAAGAGAATTAATTGATGGAGGGCATTTGGAGCACATTCCCTGGATTCTGAAAAGGGAAGGAAGTGTCAAAGAGCAAATATAGGGAGAGAGAACAAAAATGTATCAGGATTATTTTCTTGCTTTAGGAATTTTCTCTGTGGGCACTGTCTAGATCAAGATCAAGAGCTAAGTTAGGGAGCTTTGCCAGTGGGCTGAACTCTAATGTGAATGCTTATGGCAGCATCAGGGAAAGGTGTCCTGAGAATACCAATTATGTTGTCATTGTAAAGATAATTTTAAAACAAGGAGTCAATTTGTCTTATGTTTGCCCAAAAGGAAGTACCACAGGGGTCAAGTTGGTCACCACTTCATGTGATTTTATTTGAAAAAATGAAAAAATGGCCTATTCATGTGGTAAAATAATAAGTGTGCTTCTAATTTCAACATCCTATTTTTCTGGGTGTGCCTAGGCTGGGGCTACATCACTTAGGCACATAAGGTAGCTTTGGCTTAAAAATACTGTCAGGGAGGTCTACCTTATTTATAGTAAAAAAAAAAAAAGGTTTTAGAGGTATCATCTATCCATTGTCTATGTCCTGGCAGACCTCACAGGCACAATTCAAGGAGTGTCATAAATGCTTTGTTGTTTCACAAGAAATTGCTGGGATGAGAATTAGGATGACACAGAGAGAGAGACAGAGAGAGACAGAGAGACAGAGACAGAGAGAGACAGAGACAGAGAGAGATTGAGAAGGTGAGGGGGCAAGCAACTAAAAGACATGGTAAGTTTGTATTTGTATATTGCATATTTCAGAATTATCATAGTAATGAATATGCATAATGCAGATACCATTTTTAATTTAAGTGAAATAATACCCTCTCCTTCAATCTGTAATATACTATTGAACCACAAATTATTATAAAGGAAACAAATTATATTAATATATATAGTTATAAAACCTATACATATATATATTATGTACAGACATGTTTACACATGCATATTATGTGTACTTATGCATAGGATACCATCAGACATCTATGTACATGTGTGCATACACATATACACACACGATACATACAAGTTCATAGACACTGGGTTAAAAAGGCCTACTTTGAATCTTAATTGATTATGTTGCCCTTCATGGGGGACTATAGAGAAGTAGGACACTACAAAAATATTCAAGATACTTTACAGTTAGATATGAATGGCTTTAAATGATTTTCATCCTCTTTCTAACTTATCACAACCTAAAAGCATATGGGATAGGGATGAGGACCAGATCCGTGATTTCTCTGGTATAAATGAAGAAATTCACTGCAGCAAGGCAGAGACTTTCTTGAAACATATAGTCTTAACTGGATGGTGCAGTAGATACAGTGCTAGGTCTAGAGTCTGCAAGACTCCAGTGCAGATTGGAACCTTGAGTAAGTAATTTACCTTTTGGTTTTAAAATTTCCTCAACTATAAAATGTTAACAATAATAGTGCCTACCTCCAAGGATTGTTGAGAGGACAAAATGAGATACTATTTACGAAGTACTTAGTAGAATGTCTAGAACATTCGGCTACTTAATAAATGCACAATAAATAAATAAAATGTTTAGACAAATATGAGATCTTTTCCTTCCTCCCTCTACCCCTTTCTTCCTTCCTCTCTTCCTTCCTCTCTCCCTTTTTTTTCCTTCCTTCTTTCCTTCCTTCCTTCCTTCTTTCCTTCCTTCCTCCTTCTTTCCTTCCTTCCTTCCTTCCTTCCTTCCTTCCTTCCTTCCTTCCTTCCTTCCTTCTTTCCTTCCTGCCTTTCTTCCTTCCTTTCTTCCTTCCATCTTTATTCCATTCCTTCCTTTTGAATATTCTGCGACACTAAGAATTTTAATGACTTGCTCAGGACCATCTAGCTAATTTGTTCAGAGGCAGAGCTTTGACTCAGGTTTTCATGACCTTAAGGCAAGCTTTCTAGATATCATAGCATACTGTCTCTCAGTATATTCATTTGTAAAATACATCCATTTAGAATGGCAGTTTTTCCAAGAGTTTGGGGTGAAACACTCTCTTCAAGGCCAAAAGAGAAATATAGCAATGGAAGAGTTGGTTTTGGTGCCATCATATATGCAGGCAAGGGGATTGACTTAAATGATTCCTCAGTTCAATAAACGTTACTGTGTGCTGTGGAATCTGAAGATCAGCACACATTCCCTGGGTCCTGAAAAGGGGAGAAAGTGTCAAAATATAAATAGGTATGAATGGAAATTGGGCTGCTCTCATCACCCATGCAGCCGGGAAGATACAAGTAGAAAAGAAATCTCTCCCTACTAATCACCTGACATTTATTAATTACCTACTGTGTGTCAGGTATTATGTTAAGCATCAATGATACAAAGAAAAAGAAAAAAATAATCCACTCTCGAAGCACTGACATTCTAATGGTGATGGCAATAAATGCACATAGAAAATACATAGAATAAATATAAAAAGAATAAATTCAAATGACTATGATGTAGTTAAATACAAGGTGGTATGAGAAAAAGAACACTAGCAATTAGAAAAATGAGGAAAGGCTTCACATAGAAGGTTATGTTTAAGCTATGTCTTGAAGGAAGAGAACTCTACAACTGGAGTTAAGCACTCTGCTCTTGGAAACCCTCAGGCTCTGGAAAGGGGGCTTTTGCTTTTTCTGCCTGTAGCCAGGATTCAATACCACTGCCAAACCATATCCAAAGCACCATTTTCAAAGTTGCCTTCAGAAACTTCCACTTCTATATATTACTATTATTGTTGTTATCGTTATTATTAATCCATATTGTAGAGAGCTTGAATTCTATGCTGAGGATTTTGTATTTTATCCTAGTTGTTATTTAGAGCAACTAAAGATTTTGAGTAGCAGAGTGCTGTAAGTGTTGGTGGTAATGCCTCTGTTATTCCTGACTTTCCTCTTAGTCTTGTGAATAGGAAGCAAAAGCAAATCCTTTCCTCATCCTTATTTTGTGTGTTTATACTACAAACATTCCATCCATTAGAAAAGAAGTGACTATGCGATAACAGAAGAAGATGCCACCATTATCCTCCAGGAGTTTTCCTTAACAAAAGAAAAAAAATAAATCAAATCCTTCTGGTGTTGTCAATGGTACTCAGCTATTAAAAGGCATCTCTGGTAAACTCTTTAAAAGCTACTTGATTGGAAGATTGACTCCACATAAATGGTGAGCACAGAGCCCAAGAGCAGACTATACGGTACATTCCAATGCTTAAAGGCAATCTTATCTTAAAAACACCTCAATAAAACTCAGCCTCTATACATTTTAGAGAAGAAATAATATGTTTCTTGGAAATCCATTGAAATTACTAGTTTGGATTCTTACATATGACAATAAAAAGTATCTTTGTAAAGCTCCTTGAATTTTCAAAGTGTTTCATATGGATGTGTGTTCATAAATCCACATTTATAGGATGGCACCAAATTCTTATTGTGGTTTTAAGTTTTAATAACTTCAGAAGTATAAGTACTACAAACTTAGAACTAGCAACATTTCCAATGTTAATTATTTAAAATTTTAACATATTAATTTTCTTTAAAAATTTCAACCTCACCATCATCTTATGCTTTATATTGCTCCAGTAAACTTTTGAATTTTGTAAAAACTTTCATCCCTAAGATCATTTAAAGAATGAAGTTTTGATGCATAAATGAGAATTTTCATGTGATCCGCAAAAGAAAAAGTTTAGTAGAGATAGATCAGATGACCAGAGAGGTCAAAGAAGACCACCCTACCAATTCATTGATCTGAGAAAGTCTCATTTAAAAAATTAAGCATGAATTACAATTTATTTTTTACGATTCACAAAATTAAGTCTATAGAATACAATTAAACTTTCAAATGGTATTTTTCAATTTTGTAGCATTTATACTCATAATTTTATTAAAACTTTAAAAAGTACTATGATTTTGGGGACTATATCTACATATATATGTGTATGTATGTATGTATGCATGTATGTATGTATGTATTCTCACAAACAAATAATCTCATTTGATCCTTACAACTACCTAGGGTAGTTGGTCCTACTACTATCTGCCTTTTACAAATGAGAAGACTGAATTTCAGAGAGGTTAAGTAACTTGGTCACATTGTGATTGTTTGAAGAGGGACTGGTGTTATAGATTTCCAACTAGAAGAAGCCTTAGAGTTTATGTCATTCAACCTTCTCCTTTTTCAAATGTGGTCCAACATTATTTTCCCACTCAGATCGCATAGACTCTAGAATTAGGATCCTAACCTAGATACCCTGGTTCCAAATTAAGATCTCTTTCCATGGCATCGCATTTCCTCTACCAATTGAACCCAGATGCCCTTGACTCCTAGTTTAGTGCTTTATCCAATATACCATGTTGTCTCTTGAAAATATTAGGACCATGGTTGCTACTAGTTTTGAACTAGAACAATGCAATCTGATAGATTTGGATACATTCGGAAGTGTAATTTCAGGAATAACTTCACTCCCACTGTATGCCAAAGCAGTTGTGCTCATTGAGATGGCGCCTATATCCAGAGACCTGCTCCATTTTTAGAACTGGATCATTTGCTTTATGAGGGTCATCTGGATTAGACATTTTACTTCAGGTGCCTCAGAACAGAACAGTTATGGCTCTTGTTTAACTTTCCTTAATAGAAGAAACCCTTCAACCATAATTATAATGAGAGTGACTAATCCTGCATCCCTCATAAGACTGGTTTGCTTTACATATATGCCTGGAAAATATCCTCCCAACTGGTAGGGGCTAAAACCATGCTTTTCTTATTTCCACATTGGCTCAAGAAATAGCATGTAAATCTAGAGCTGATATTTCCTGGTGGAATGCTTTAGATGCTGGGCAGATTTGTCCCTTGCAGCGGTTTCCAAAGTCATACATGTGAGGTTCATCAGATCATATTTTTGGAGGTAGAAAGGAGCTTTGAGGCTGTCTAGATACAACCTCATCATTTTGTAGATCAAAAAGATCAGGTTCAGAGTAGATAAATTATCGCATATTGTCACACAGCCCATACATGTCTGAGGCTAGATTTGAATTTCATCTCCCTGACTTTCAATCTAGCACTCCATTCACTACAGAAAACCATCTCTCAAGTCATGTTCTATTACTTTGTTATTCATATTATTTTGAAGTTATACTGACATTTTGTCCTTTTTACCCAAGTCATTTCACCATATTATTCTTTGATCTTTTCTTTAGAATCTTTTATTGTCACATACGGACAAACACATACACATGGACACACAAACACGCACCTGAAAACCGGCTAATGAAAGCCTAGTAATTGGCAATGCATACAACATTATACTCTACTCTCTACCAAGAAGACTGAGGGCTGTTTCATCTATTCTCTGGAACCAAGACTGCTCATCTCACTTATCTAAACTTAGCTCTGGCTTCTTGTTTTCTTTTCTTTATTTTTACTGCACTTTCAATTAAAAATATTTTTTATCTCTCCCTCTCACCAGCTCTTATTGGAAAAAGGGAAAAAAGCACTTGTGTATGCATATATATATATATATATATATAGATAGATAGATAGATAGATAGATATAGATATAGATATATATAGTCCAGCAGAATAATTTCTTGCATTTACTGGAAAAGATATGTTTTATTCTGCATTTTAAATCCTTCATCTCTTTGACAAAAGGTGGGTGATATCTTTCATCTTTAGTCTTTTGGACTTGTGGTTTTTCATGACATTGATCAAAATTTTAAAGTCTTTCAAAGTTATTTTTCTTTATATTGGTGCCATTATATAAATTGTTTCCCCAGTTCCACTCACTTCACTCTGCATCAGCTCATAGAAGTCTTCTCAGTTTCCATTGAAATTGTCCATTTCATCATATCTTATGGGCCAATAGTGTATGATTACATCCATATACTATAATCTGTTCAACCATTTCCCAGTTGATGGCTATCCCCTTAGTTTCCAGTTCTTTGCCACAACAAAAGTGTTACTATTAATATTTTTATACAGACTGGCCATTTTCTGCTTTCTATGATCTCTTAGGGGCATAGGACTAGTATCAATATTTCTACATCAAGGGTCACACACGATTTAGTAACTTTGGGGGAATAATTCCAAATCACTTTCCAGAATGGCTAGAGCTGGCCTCTTTTTTTCTTTTTTTTTTAAAGTAAACCTTCTCTGGTGAAATCAGATTATTATTTTTTGTTTGTTTGCTGCTTGTATTTGGAATATTTGGAGCAATAAATCAATTAAAATATTTAAAAGGTTGACTTTACACTAAAAAAAAAATTAACAAAACAATTATTCCCTGAGTTGTTTGAGCAGAGGAAAAGAGGGATATCAGATGCATACAAATGGAATCTTGATGTTTCCTTTCTTGAATTCAAATGAAATAACTTTCATTAAGTACCTATATATGTTTTGCTAAATTTTAACTCTGCTAAATGATGTCAATAGAAAGACAAATTTGATGTAGTTCCAGCCTTCGAGGAACTTAAATACTGTTTGGGGAAGCAATATGCACATTTATAAAGTAATTTGGGGAAGAGGACAGACAGTAGAATCTTGAAGGAAAAGAAAAGGTCTAATTTGGGAGATGACACGTGATCTGAGCTTGCAAAGAATCTAGAGAGTCTAAGTGGTGAAGGTGAAAAGGGATCATATTCTAGACATGATGGTATCATCTGTGCAAAGGCACAGAGATGGGAAGTTGAATATTCTGGATGTAGAATAGCAAGATGGCTATTTTGGCTAGAAGGCAGTGTGTGAAAAATATTAAGGAGTAATAAGCCTGGGGGGAGGGAAAGGCCAGAACCATAATGCGAAGGGCTTTTTGTGACAAAATATTTATATTTTATTCTAGACACAATAGGGAGTGATTATATCTTTGCGAGCAGGGAAGAGACATGATAAGAACCAAGTTTCTTTGACTGAGCCTAGAAAAAGCCTTGTAACATCACCCACATCTCTAGTGAGTTGAGCAAAAATGGTACTATATTCCAGTGAATAGAGCCCTGGCCCTGTAGTCAAGAGGAGCTGAGTTCAAATTTGGCCTCAGACACTTAATACTTACTGGCAGTGTGACCTTCGGTAAATCACTTAACCCCAATTGCCCTGCCTTACCCCTCCAAAAACAACAACAAAAAAATATGTAGTACTATATTCTATTAACAAGTGGTATGGAGAAGGTAACATTGAGTTGTCTAAATGTCAAGAAACTCAGGAGCTATTCTGGGAGATATTGTGTACTGATTGTAAACTCTTAAGTTACTCCCCATAGAATCATTACTAAAACCAGACTTCTTGATTAAAGTCACCACTGGGAGATGGAAGTAGAATGTCAACTGTTTTCAAGGAAAGAGTTGTTTTACAGAGATATAGATTGAGTCAAAGAAAGACCCCCAAGATACCATCTAATATAACTCTCATTTTTTTTTCCTACTTGAATGTTCCAGTGCTGGCAGAGTATATAAGGGGTACTTAATACAGGTTTATGGGATGGCTCCTTTTCTTCTCTTCAACACCCCAAGTCATCACTCTTTGAAGAAGAAGGAGAAAGTCAGTTCTTTTCTTCTTCTTATGTACAGGGATGGGGAACAGAGTCATTAACAGTCTCCCATCATCTCCTTAACAAAATAATCATTTTCTGTCCAGAAACTTGAAAACATAAGGGACATAGAAATTTAAAGGTGCAACTTGAACCAATCAAAGAGACCTTAGGCAGTAACTAGACCTCAAATTGCTTACCATATTGTCTGGTTTATAGGGCATTGAATTTGGTGTCAGGAATACCTAGATTTAATTCCTGCCTCATATACTTGCTAGTTGTGTGATACTAGACAAATCACTTAACTTTGGCAAGTCTCATTTTCTTCATCTGTAAAATGGGGATAAAAATTCCACTTGCCTCATAAGTTTCTTATGAGGATCAAGTGAGATAACATGTAGAGTGCTATCCAGAAATTCGCAAACATATTTGGCCCACTGCCCCCTTTAAGAAAAATTACTCAGCACCTCCATGGGGTTAGGTTCACCCTTATTTTTATTCAATGCCCCCTAATTGCACCCAAGGCTAATGCCACCCCCCCAGCTCATTCTAGTGCCCCCTCCACCCCCAAGAAGGGGTATCACCCACTTTGGGAACCTATGTATGCAAATCATAACATGTTTTATAAATACTAGCTATTGGATGATGGCATGCTGCTTTAGGCCAGACAGCTAAGTAGCACAATGGATAGAGCACGAGGTCTGGAGTATGGAAGACCTGACTTCAAATCCAGTCTTAGACAGTTACTAACTGCGTGACCCTGGGCAAGTCAATTAACCCTGCTTACTTTAGTTCCTCATCTGCAAAAAATGAACTGGAGAAGGAAATGGAAAACCACTTTAGTACCTTTGCCAAGAAAACCCCAAATAGGGTCACACAGAGTCAGATGTAACTGAAATGACTGAAAAATAATAAGAAGCTGCTTTGGGTAAGTGTTATGGGAATCTGAAGATCTTCCCTGCCCCTAGGCCCTTTGCTAAAGTGACTACGTGACTCTGAGGACCCTTGGATATTTGAAAGTATACTCTGTTCCCTAATAGGCTGAATGTGGTCACGTGGAGCCTGTGGCACCAGGC
>CM053585.1:526140718-526163587 GCA_028646515.1 Pseudochirops corinnae
ACATCTCATGGAAGAGGCAAAGGATGATTGTTACGATAGAGGGGGAGAACAGGAAGGCCAAAGGGAAAGAGTCAACCTTACTCTCACTGAACTTGGCTTAGGGAAGGAATAACATAAACTCTAAACTGGGTATCTTGCCACACAGGAGACTAGGGGGAATGGGGATGAGAGGTGGGATGATGGAGGGGAGGGCAGGGTGGGGGGGAGGGTTGATGGAAGTGCACACTTCTGTAGAGGGACAGGGACAGGGACAGGGTAGAGAGTGGGGGGGGCAGAATAGAAAGGAGGGACATGTAAACAGTCTCTCACAATATACCCACTGTGGAGAGGTTCTGTGTAATTACACATGTACAGCCTGTATTTGATTGGTTCCCCTTCCAGTTGGGGTGGGTGATGAGGAAGGATGAGAAAGAATCTAGAATTTAAAGCTCTATAATCAAATGTTAAAAATATATATGTATATATACATATATATATGTACAATTATTATTATTATTAACTACATTCAACTGGAACTGAAGATACACAGGCACTGTGGTCGGGAGATCCATCTTGCCCTACCGGAAAGTCAGAGGGGTGAGGGGCGAGGACATACGAGAGAATAGATTGGGGGAGGGGTTATACAATGGTATGGTTGTTTTGGGGTGGTGGGTAGGGGAAAGATGGGGAGAAAATTTGTAACTCAAAATCTCGTGGAAATGAATGATGTAAAGTACAATAAATAAAAGTTAAAAAAAAAGATATAAATGGGTGATATTTGATCTTATTGAGAACAGGTTCTGATGAGATTTGAAGGAGCCATAGAAAAGAGAAAAAGAGAAAAAGAGAAAAGGAAGGGTCAAAACCAAATTTTTCCCACTTTATATTTTGCCAAAGATAAAGCTTAGAAACTTGTGTTAATACAGTTTATATTCATGTCAGATATTAATTGGAAGGAAATTCTCATCTTAACATAAACGGGAATCTTAGATTCAGATATTGTAGGGCTAGAGAGGGTCTTCAAATTGTTACAGTAATAAAAAATTCTTTTGTGGAACTTGGTATAATACTTTCAAAATATATTATTATAATTCACTTTCTTTTGTATAATATCCATTTAGTAGGCTTAAAATAAAGATAGTAGATGCTTTCTGTACATATAATAACTAAAGATTAATGCCCCCTAGGTTCTCTCTTCTACTTAAATGGAAAAATTGTAAATTTATAGGGGTAAACAACTGCCACAAAATTTAAAAAATATTTTAAAAAAACATACACACATTCCAGAAGATGCAGCCTATTAAATAGTGGGGAAAGGTTCCAAAGGAGGCAGATGACTTTTTATTTTTATTTATTTTTAACATTCAGTTTTTAAAAACTTTTAAATTCCAAAATTTCTCCCCTCCCACTCACCCTTGCCCCACCCATTGGGAAGGCAAAAAACATGGTAGCAATTATACATATGAAAAAACATGCAAAACATATTTTCATATTAGCCATGTTGCAAAAAAGAAAAACCAACACAAAGTGAAAAAATTATGCTTCAATCTCTACTAATTCCATCAGTTATTTCTCTGGAGATGGAGAGTGCCTTTCATCCTAAGTCTAGTATTTTCTTGGGTTGTTATAGTGATCAAAGTAGATTACTAATTCTCAGTTGGTCATCATACACAGTTGTTGTTACCGTATAATTAATAATGATTTAGAAAATTTTTCATATAGATATCTTTGATTTCTTCCTCTGAAAACTGTCTTTTATATCTTTTTACCATTTATTTTTTGGGGAATGATTTCTATCCTCATCAATTTGGCTCAGTTTTCTATATATTTGAGAAATAAGGCCTTTATCAGAGAAACTTGCTATAAATGTTTTTCCCAGTTTTGTGTCTCCCTTCTAGTCTTGGCTACATTGGGTTTTTTGTGTAAAAACTTTTAATTTGACATAATCAAAATTATCTATTTTTCTTCCCATGATCCCTTCTATCTCTGGTCATAAATTGTCTGGACATAAATTTCTTATCATTTATGACTTGTCAAGAGATAGAGAACATAATTGCATTTCTATTTATTAGAGGGATGCAAATTAAACTACCTAATGTACCACATCACACCTATCAGATTAGCATATGATAGAAAAGTAAAATGACAAGTATTGAAGGAGGTGTAGAAAAATAGGGGCACAAATACACTAGTGATGTAGTTATGAATTGATCTAACCACTCTGGAGAACAATTGATGACTATGCCAAAAGGGCTATAAAACCATGAATATCCTTTCACACAGCAATGTCACTACTAGGTATATACCACAAAGAGATTTTTAAAAAGGAAAAAGGACCTGTAGACATAAAAATTATAGCAGCTCTTTTTTAGGTGAAAAATAATTGGAAATTGGGCACATGCCCATTAATTTGAAAATGGCTAAGCATGTTGTAAGATATGATTGAAGTAGAATACAATTATGCTATAAGAAATGATAAGCAGGATGCTTTCTGAAAAACCTAGGAAGACTTGCATGAACTGATGCAAAGTGAAAAATACAGAACCAGGAGAACATTATGTATAGCAAGGGCAAGATTGTATGATGATCATCTGTGAGTGACTTAACTATTCTCAGCAATACAATGATTCAAAACAATTCTGAAGGACTTATGAAAAATGCTATCCACCCCCAGAGAAAGAATTTATCGAGTCTGAGTGCAGATTAAAACACACTTTTTTAAACTTTGCTCTTCTTGTTGCTTTTTTTTTGATCTGCATTTTCTTTTGCAACATAGGTCATATAGAAATGTTTTATGTGACTGAACACATATAATCTATATCAAATTGTTTGTCTTATCAAGGAGGAGGGAGGGGAAGGATGAAGGAAGAAAATTTGGATCCCAAAATTTAAAAACTAATAATACTTTTACATGTAATTGAGAAAAAATAAAAATGAAACTTTAAAAATATTTTTCTATTATCCATAGATCTGACAGATAAAGTGTTCCATTTGCTTATGATATTGTCCTTTATATCTAAATCATGTACCCATTTTAATTTTATAATGATATGTAGTGTAAAATGTGGGTCTATTTCTAGTTTAAGGCAGATGATTTCTTTACCATCACTCCCACATGCACACATACATTAATAAAACTAAAAAAAAAAAAAAACTCAAGAGAAGGAAATGCCATTTGGGTTTTGTAGTTCATCCAAGCTCATGAACCCAAGATCCTATGAGGTTCTACTCAAGTTCAGCCATATACCTGAACAAAACATAGCAGTGTTTTGAGGGAACAATAAGAAAAATTCAATTCAACTCAAGCCAATTCATTCATCCTTCTAAAAAGCATTTCCTAACTACCTCATATGTGCCAGGCACTATCTTAAGTTCTAAAGCTTCATATACATCCATAATGCAGTACGTGCTCTTAAGTACTTGAAATTACATTCAGAAAAAAAGTGCACGTGTGTATATGGTAAATACAATCTAATTTTCAAGACAGAGGTCTCTAGCAACATATCACTCTGAGTGGTCCTCTCTCATATGAAGTAGCACTTGAACTGAGCAGCAGAGGAAGTTGGGAGGTGACATTATAAAAGATGGTGTTAAAATCATGATGGCCAGCTTGTTAGAACATTATTATTATTAGAACCTATTTGGGGATGAAATACTGTATATAAGTAACAACAAGAAAGTCATTTGTTTGGAATTTTATATGCATAAATATTTAGTTGTTGTTCATTTGTTTTTTGGTCATGTCCAACTCTTCATGATCCCATTTTGGGTTTTCTAAGCAAAGATCCTGAAATGGTTTGCCATTTCTGTCTCCAGTTCATTTTACAGATGAAGAAACTGAAGTAAGCAGGGTAAAGTGACTTGTCCAGAATCACATAGTTGGTAAGTTTCTTAGGCTAGATTTGAAATCATGAAGATGAGTCTATCTGATGCCTGGTTCCATATTCTAACCTCTGTACCATTTAGCTGCTCATCACATAAAGAAAAGTTCATATCAATAAGAATTTATTAAATAACTTCTATTAAGTTTAGAAATGGCCAGGTTTAAACCATATTGTGAAGAACTTTAAAAATGCAGCAGAAGAACTATCACTTTAAGAGGCAGGAAGGAGCCATTATGGTTTCTTAAGAAAGAAAGAATGTTGTTTGGTCAGAACTGAAACTCAGGAGTATCAGTTTGTCAGCTGCATTATACGGACAACAGTTTGAGAGGGCAGAGGCTAGAGGTGGGGAAAATAATGCCCACGCTATTTCAAAAATCCAAGCAAGATCTAAGGAGGATCTGAATTAGGTTGATATGTCTGTGAAAAGAATAAAGGGGACAGCTGCAGGAGATAATTGTGGGAGGTAGAAACAACAGGACAATAGCTGACTGGATAGAAATGGTGAGGCAGAGAGAAAGATTGAAGATGAGTCAACTTGGGTAACTAGAAGGAGGGTGGTGCCCTCAACCAAACATCTGGAGGTTAGGAAGAAGAAAAGGAAGAAGAAAGATAATGAATGCGTTGAGTTTGAGATGGTATGCCCAGTAGAAAGAAAGCTTCAGCTACAGTTCAGTAGAGAGTTTTGCCGTGTGTGTGTGTGTGTGTGTGTGTGTGTGTGTGTGTGTGTGTGTGCATACATACCATTGCTATATATGGTCTCCATAGAGATCATAGTTGAACCCTTGCTAGCTGATCATTAAGATGGTACATAGAGAAGAGGTGCAAGGACAGAGCCCTTAGTTCACCTAAGCTCCCTCAAAGCAGCTTCTTTTTGCTTGTTTTACCACTAGCAAAATAAAAAATGCAGAAGTAAAAGATTGTTATAAGGAAAAACTTCACTTGGCATAGCTATTCGTAGGTATGTGGTATATGGAGGCACATTAAAAATGCTAACACAAAATATTAGGCTGAGTAATCTTTAAATTTGAACCTCAATTTCCTAGTAAACATTTAGAAATTGTTTTTTTCTTGCCTTGACTAACGAAAGATGATTCCAGTGGATGACAGGGAAGATCCTATTATCAACTCCATTCTATATTAGTTCACAGACTATTGTAGATCACAAATCAAACAGAATTCCTTGTATTGTGATGAATTTATCACAACTCCCTCCATCTCAGGTTAAGTATTCACTTATCAGTTAAAAGAACTCCTTGCAATGCTTCGTACCCCAATGACCCCTCTGCAAGAACATCCTGTGTGATATCATCTGTTCAGGGAGACTTCAAAGGTTCCCTGATTTGGGGAATTGGTTGGGGGATTCAGGTCAAGGTGTCTCATTTAACCCGAGAGCTGCTGCAATATCTCTCATTCTCCTTTCTCCTGAAAACTTCCCCATTCTTTGCCTGTGCAAGCATATATAATAGGCCCCATGGAAACTTGCTTTGGGGAGTGGGTGGGGTTCCCTTGCTGGTGAACTCAATAAACCCAAAAAAAGTTTGTGCATCTGCAGTTTCATTATTCCTGCTTCAACCACACTATTTACACTATTTACATAGGAAATTCAGCCAAAGAATTTGCCATTGCCATCAACAAATCTCAAAACATATAGTCTTCCACAGTAATGAACCTATGATGTCAGAGAACTCATGTGTTGTGTTGGTGAAGACACAATTACAAAGTGATGACATGAGTTTCCAATAGCTAAGGGTCAAAAGCAAGCTGCTTTAACCAGAGACCTTTTTTTCTCTGGCTATGGTGCATGAATGGAAGTTTATTTCCATAGCAATCTCTTGAGTGGAATTCTTTCACATTACACAGTGCAAACCAGTAAGCAGGCCTTCTTTGGGAAAGTGAGTTGAGCAAAAAATCAGACAAGTAGTTCTAGGCAATATCAGAAAGCCATGGAGTCCCTCTTTGATGGGCTCTTTGTCCAATCTTCAATAAAATATAGGACATAAATGCAAATGTTTATATAAATGCCCTAGAGAAAATAAAAACCTCCATAGGAGATGAGGGAACCCAGAGTCATGTAGAACAAAAAAAAATTACTAAAGAAACAAGAAAATAAAGATAAATGCAGCCAAGCCACACCAGGCTTTCTAGAGCTTTCCTTGGCTCCTCACCCCTCACATACTCCCCCAAATTGTACCATCATACCATAAACTTCATAAAACATGGGCTGGTTCAACACACAATTGTGTACCACCAGTGATCACAGTACATACCATGCTTAAGCATATTTTCCTCTCTGATCCAGATGTGTGTGTGGGAGGGAGGGTGTTGAACTCCATGAACTCCAAAGTTCACAACCAGCACAAGAGCCCAGCCGTCTTGTTTCTCCACCCTTTTACCTCTGTCTAACATTGTCATTCATTTTACTTAGATTTTTACCTGCCCTTCTGAGAGGAGGCAAATGTGAAAAGGAGCAAAGTAACTTGAGTGTGAAGCAATCACGTGTCCCCGCCTCAACATCTGTGCATTCCTGAGGAATGTGATAGTTCCAGGTGGCCAGCCACCTGGTAATTTTGGATCACATCCACCTGGACCACAGAAATGGCTCCTCTGCTGTAAAATAGGCCCCAGCTCTTTCAGACTGAAAATCACTATCAAAATCCCAACACTTTTTCTCCTAATCACTGATTAAGACAATGAAACTGACGCAAATAGCAAATTACTATTTCCCGTGTTCTACTGTTGTCCACAGAACGCATGCGCTGCCTCAAGTTTCCAGAAATGGACAGGTAAGTTGGCTCCGCTGGGAAACATAATCGAACAAATTCAGACCGAATGTGTTTGTGAACAAATACTTCATTTCTTTGGGATGGATAGGCTATATATCTGCTGGTGACAGGACAAGAAATCCTGCTTTCATGTCCTGTGCTAAAATCACATTTAATTCAGTTAATATTAAAGCCATGATTTGATAGATTAGGCAAGAGGGAGCTAAGGAGAATAGCCGGAAGGTCCTGTAGTCAGTCCTGAGAACCAGGATTAAATTAGAAGAACTTTTGCAAGTTGTGAAACGGTGGTTCTTTTCCTTTGCATAAGTAAATGAATCCTTATTCCCACCTCAGCACCCTATAAATCTGACTTTAAAGCAAAGATCAGAGTAATGTATTATTTCAATAAACAAGATGAAATAAGGAGGAGGAGGAAGAAACCATATGCTTCACCACAGCCAAATACTAATGGGAAACTCAGAAAATACAGTAAGTATGGTAGCGGAGTAAAACCAATAGAGGACACCAACTAGCTGAGTGTTGGTTGGGGTTTGCAGAAAGGCTGGGAAGTTTGGGTGGGTGAACGCCCCTTCCCTAGGGAAATCCCCAATCATTCTCATCCTATCCATTCCTGATCAACTCAAGTAGATTTGCCCTGTATACAAGAATCGCTAGCTACTTATCTATAGGGGCAAAAGAGGCACAAGGCAAAAGGGTTTGGGGACAGAAGGAAGAGATGGCTCCTTACTCTCAAGGCCCAGGCCACATGGCTCTCTGCAAAATCTCTAGTACTGTCCAATTCACCCTGGGCTACTCAGTCTGTTCTCTCTCTTCCACTCTATATTCCCTCACAAACACACAAACCACACACTATCTGATGTCCTTTCTAGTAATCAGACTATTATCAAGGAAGCCAACCAAATATAACACAAAGAACACAGGATGAGAAGCCAAAGTGAGTTTGTGACCCTGGGAAAGTTATATACCTTCTGCTCCTTCCTAATATCCACCTCTTAGAATATGTTTCCTTCAAAACTCCACTAAAACACCACCTCTTTCCACAAGAAGTCTTTCCTGACCTCTCCTCAGCTCCCTGCTACTGCCTTCCTTATAAAAAAAAAACCCTTGTATTTGATATGTATATTTTTGCATATATATGTGTGTACACATACCTGCATATGTGTGTATATGTGCATATGTATATATATGTATAGATATAGATAGAGAAGAAGAGAGAGAGAGAGAGAGAGAGAGAGAGAGAGAGAGAGAGAGAGAGAGAGAATAGACCATAAGCTCCTTGATGGTAGGCACTGTTTTATTTTTGCCTTTAATTCCCATGGACTCCCGTGCTGCCCAGAACATAATAGGTACTAAATAAAAGCTAGTTGATAAATTGGTTGATTAAATACAATGGCAGATTTCAGAGAGAAAATTTTTGGTCACAAAGAAGCTATTTGAAATCCATCAAATCACCCTATGAAGAAAGTTTCCTGCTTTGCCTAGACTTGGTCATAAAACTGATTTCACAGCTTCCCTAAAATTCATTTCAGCAATGACAGAAGGGATAGAACTAAAGTTTTGATTCACTGATGTAGAAAATTCTCTCTGCCATTGTAGGCCAATATCTTCTAGTTTTAGAAAGTTTCCTAAAACTGAGGTATCAAGCTCTCAGCCAGTGGCCCCAAATGGGTTGTAAAACTCCAGAGAGGGGCCCAAACCAGATCAAAATGCAGTTGGAAAATGTCTAACAAAATAAATGGAAATACAATAGGACATAGATAATGGTAATTTGTGCTTTTCTACATCAATATGCAACTCTTAGAGAGCCTTTTCTGTTTGCATTTGATACCAATGCATAGACCCCTGAGAGGTTCATTGACCTGCCCAGGATCACCCAGACAGTTTGAATCTCGGGAAGAACTTCAATCTAGGGCTTTCTAATCCATTATCCTATATTTTTTCTTAATTACAATAGCAGTTAAATTTTCCTCAATAAGAAAATCATCCTTCTAAGATACTTATTGCCCCTAAGTAATGACTGTATGAGCTGAAGATGTACCCAGGGTTTACATAAATTTTTTTTAACTCTTGCTTGATAGAAAAGTCTAGAAAAACAAAACTGGTTGGCCAAGACTGTTCTACTTGAATTGAATTTCTTTTGCCATTTTTCCAGCTAACATCATGACCACATCATAAGATTATTTGTGGGTTATTTAAAGTGACTTAGTATGATGTACTTTACAAAAGAAAATAATGTGCCATTTCTTCTTGTTTATAAGTCAAATGTGTTCACCACCCATTGCATGTCACTAATTATATTCTGATTCTGATCACATACCCCACCCCATCATTAGTTTCAGGTGGTTGAATGAGGCACAGAATGGATCAAACTGAATTTGAGAAATTATGCTTTCAGAGGGAGAAAAAGAAAGAATGATCTTGTTGAATAAACATACTTTTTCTATTAACAAGACAGAAATTGGTACTCTAATGGGAGAAAAACATATTATTACCCATCACTTTGAGGAAACAGCACCTCCTAGAAGCTTGCAGTCATGTGTGTGTGTGTGTGTGTGTGAGAGAGAGAGAGAGAGAGAGAGAGAGAGAAAGAAAGAGAGAGAGGGAGAGAGAGAGGGAGAAAGAGAGAAAGAGAGAGAGAGAGAGAGAGAGAGAGAGAGAGATTTTTCAAAGTGCTCTAAAGAAGTCCTCAACTGAAAAAAAAAACAGAACAATGGTTCAGTCATGTAACTACAATGTGTGAACTGTCAGGACAATCACCTGAAGAATGACAGGAAGACAGTAAAATGAGGCTAGCAAGCAAAACACCAGATAATGTAGAACAGAATGTGCTGAATAAGATGGAGCTGGGAGCAAACAAGGAAAATGACAGACCATTGCCCAAGGGACAGGGGGAAAAAGAAAGAAAAAGAAACTTCTCTTAGATATGGAATTTCTATTAAGTGAAGAAAATTGTTTGCTGACATTTCTACTCAAAGATGAGAGATGAAAGAAATCTGAGGTGTATTTGATTGCTATAAGTCATTTGTTCAACAGTCCAGGCACCAGTAAATATATTCAAGAGCATATTGTATATTGACTATGAATTTAGCCTTAGATCTCATCATAGCTAGAGATAGGGATGGATGGAAAAGAATAATGAAAGACGAAATGATCAGTTACAAGGAATGAGAAATGGATTGACTTGGGCACATTGACGGTCTGCTGCTGGCTTCCATAGATCCAGGTAATCTGGGAATAGTTCTTTGATATTCCTTGTTTTTAATGGAATTTGACTA
The DNA here is from genome assembly GCA_028646515.1 of Pseudochirops corinnae. Taxonomy (NCBI): domain Eukaryota; kingdom Metazoa; phylum Chordata; class Mammalia; order Diprotodontia; family Pseudocheiridae; genus Pseudochirops; species Pseudochirops corinnae. Next base: position 526,150,640 of record CM053585.1, read on the forward strand.
TCATTATTTTTCACAGGTTGGGGTGTTTAAAATAATTAGCCGCCTTTTACATTCCCCATTGACATCTACTTACCAGCCTCATTCTTTTTCACACAGTTGCAAAATGTGGCACTTACATGAACTACAGACCAACACAGAGAATGCTAAACGTATTCCATAGATTTTAATTTATATTAAACCAAAAAAAAACCCTATTTCTATGGATTTTAATGCTGTCCATGAATAAAGACAAGTGGACCTGACCACAAACACTGTCTTTGAGTGGAAATATCAATAGGTATTTCCAAACCACGTGCACAATAAACAACAAAGTTGTACCTACAGTAAAGTGTGTGAGCTGTGTGGGTTTGAATCCTGGCTCTCTTCTATATTACCTTAGTGACTGAGCTAATCATATAACTTCTTGGCATTTTAATATCTGGGTGATGTGGTATCTCAAGACACCACAATTTGAAATACTACAGTATGATGTAGTAGATAGATTAGGAGACTTGGAATCAGGAAGCAGTGACTCTAAATCCTCCCTTAAAGCCTCCTCAGCTATAGGACAAGTTTTTTAGCCTGAATGGGCCTTAGTTTCCTTACCTATAAAATGAGGGAGATGGATTTGATGACCTCTGTGTTTCCTTACAAATTTAAATCTATGATTCCATGATTCTATATTCTTCCCTTGGTGGTGCTCCAGATTTCTAGCCCTGTGCTACCGCCCCATCTATGTTATGTTATATTATGTTATGTCATGTCATGTCATGTCATGCTACGTTGTGTTACATCATGTTGTGTCATGTTGTGTCATGTTGTGTTATATCATGTCATATCATGTATCATATCATATCATAATATTATAACAAACCCCTTCGAGGAATTGAACAGCTTTGCCCTATGGAGGCATATCTACCTTTGAGGGCTCAATGGCCTCCCATTATGTCTTCTGTACATTCTTATTATATCCTAGCTGGCCAAAGTTGACAAAAGCTAACACAATGTCCTCCTCATTTTCTCCCTTATTCCTCCCCATTTTCATCCATGGTTGAAAAGTTGAAGATCACTGAATACATTGTAGAGACACAGGCTTCACTCTCTGGCATGAAACATTCATTCAAAATGACTCACGGGAAAACCACCTATGGTAAAATAAGGTGGGTACTAGAAAAGGTAGTATTCCAAGGCCTAGTGGCCCAGCCTCTTCCTGTTACTTCTGCCTCGTAGTGGTCCAATTTCCAATGTTTCCTCTTTAACTGTAATTCCTAGTTACAGTTCTAAACAGTTACTAAACTTTGGGGTCTCAGTGTTAATAGTCATTATCCTTAGGGATTGGCACTAAACCATTCTCCTTGTACATTAATATTGTGGGTCTGATCCTATCTGTTAGCAGAGTAGATTGATGGTTAATTATGTGCTTTGACCTGAAACGTACTGGAATAGGCTTCTCCCCCACTGTTCTAACATAATGCCCCAAATCTTTATCACCCAGCTTGTTCTTTTAGGGTAAGGCATTGTTTCCAGAATTTCTGTTAATATATCTCTCTGTTACCTGAGAGGAAGGGAAAAAAATAACAAAAATCATGAAAAAATTATTTAGCTTATTTTATAAACATACAGAGAACTGTGGTCATGAGGCACAGAGCAAGTAAGTTTCAATGGATGAATAGAGTAGTTGATCTTGACTAGGCCAGAGATTCTCAGACAATGTGATTATTTGTTGATATGCCATTGCAGGTCTTTTTTTGCCTCTTCATAGACACCTTATCTCTTACTCCCAAGGGCTATCATCCTAAATTTTTGTTGGTTAGTTTATTTTAGTCAATGGATCTCTGCTTTCATTGTTATAGAAATTACATTTTTAAAATTTTCATAATAAAAATCAGCAAATTTGTTTATTTATAATCTTAAGAAGTTGCCTAGAACATGAAGACACTCAATGGTTTGGTTAGGGCCCCATGATATGTCAGGGATAAGACTTGAAACCAGGTTTCTCTGATTCCAAGGCTAGCATTTTGTCCACTAGGCAACAATGCCTAGTCATTGTTCTATTTACCAACAGCTAAACAAGGCCTGGTTAAATCACGGCATTTTTAAAGAATCCTTCACATTAACTATGGCAAACGATGGTATTTCATATGTTTCAAGGGATTTGGAGCTTGCAAAAATCTTAGAGTTCAACTGGTTATCTCTCTTCCATTATGCAGAAGATATCAAGGGGCTATATGATTAACTCAGTCATTAAGATAATAAGTAAGACAATCAGGATTCAAACCCAGCTCTTCTCCTGAAGGGAAAGAGCATTTTAATTTTTATCTTTATCTCCCCAGCACTGAATACAGTGACTAGCACAGTTGGTTGTTAAAGTTTAGTAATTTTTCAGTCTTTTGTGAATTTTTGTAACCCCCTTCTGGAGTTTTCCTGGCAAAGATAGTGGAGTAGTTTGTCATTTCCTTCTCTAGCTCATTTTATAAACAGATATAGGATAGAATAGGATGGGATGGGATGGGATAGGATGGGATGGGATGAGATGTGATGGGATGGGATGAGATGGGATGGGATGGGATGGGATGGGATGGGATGGGATGGGATGGGATGGGATGGGATGGGATGAGATGGGATGGGATGGGATGGGATGATGTGGTGTGGTATGGTGTGGCATGGTATAATACAATACAATACAATACAATACAATACAATATAACATAACATAACATAACATAACATAACATAATATAATATAATATAATATAATATAATATAATACAATACAATATGTGTTACTTACCCAGGGTTACACAGCCAGTAAGTATCTAAGGTCAGATTTGAATTCAGGAAGAGGTCTAGTGCTCTATTTTACCACCCAGACAGCTGACTAGCAGGTATTAGTTCCCTAATAAATGCTTGCTGAATGATTGGGCCTGGGTTCTTGCCCTACCTCTGATTCATAATAACAATTTTATATTACATAAGTGCCTTCCTCTCTACAGGACTCAGTTCTCTAGTCTTTTCTGCACTATTTTCTCATATGGTGACAATTTATTTTTAACTGAATAGGTCAGAGGATATAGTTAACTGTAATATGTCAACAGTATACTTTTAAGTTAGTTCAATATTTAGCATTATTGAGAGATAAATGATGTCCTTCCCTAGGGAGGTGATAGGCATTCTTTACCTTACCCTGATCAAACCACTCAGAGAATTGTATTCAGTTCTGTGCACCGGATTTTAGGGTGGATATCAGTTAGTTGGAAAGTACGGAGAAGGCCATTGTAATAGTAAACAGTCTATAGACAACACAATATACTACTGTTTAAACTGAGGATAATTACCCTCTAAAAAGGAAGACTCCAAGGGAGGTATGGATGAGAACTGTTTTCAAGTTTTTAAAGTTGTTTCACATTGAAAGGACATTACACTCACTCTCTTTGACCTCAGGGGTAGCGCTAAGAACAACCAGAGGAAATTGTAGAAGGGAAATTTCATCTCGCCAGCAGGAAGCACTTCCTAACAATGAATTGAACTACCTCAGAAGGCAGTGATATTACCCTCAAGCAAAGACTAGAAAGATCCCTTGTGAGTGGTGAATTTAAAAAGATTTTTGTTTTCTTAGATGAGAAAGTCACAGAAGTTTCTTCCAACTCTAATTCTGCTTAGATAAAGTCTTGTCACAGAAGCACATCTTTTCTATGTCAACATTGAATGTTAAAGGTCACATCCTGCCAACTCATGGGGTTTGTATGATTGCAAACATAATGCAAACCCTAAGAGATTTCAAGTTTTAAATTTTCTTTCAGAATTAAAATGTACAATGTCAGATTCCATTTCAAAACTAGCATAACACATTCTTTACTCGCCCCAGGCTAAGACTGGCAAAACTAATGTAATAAATTATTTTCAAGACAACCAATGATCGACAATGGCACGATTTACTTTGAATAATTCCCAGAAGTGAAGAGAAATCAGACCTTCAAACTTTTGTGAGAGAAACATAGCTCTACCTCATATATTAAGCAAATGGTACTTTAAACCATGAAGTAAATTAAAGAAGCACAAAAAATGCATTGGCCAGGGAAGGACAACAGTGGTTATTGGGCATAGATGATGTTGAGGAGAAAGATTTTCCCCTTTTTTCCTGGGCCCAAGCACATATAACAATTGCTCTGTGAGCTATGAGATCATGCCATCTGAAAATCAATTGGAAGGACATTTATCCTAGGGAAGAAGGTACCAGAAACTGTATTAGGCGTTGGGGATATAAATTTGTTTGGTTCAGTCATTAAAGAAAACAAGTTCTTTTGCCTAAAAATTAGAACTTTTCACTCTATCAATGCGGTTGGTCTTGACCTACAAACTCTTAGAACATGGGAGTGGCATCTACAACTCCGAGTTTAGTAAAGTCCTATGCTCTCTTATTTTCGTATTGATTGTAATATAAATTTAAAGTGAAACCATACTTGGATAAAGGTATAGGTGTCATGCTTATTCAATTTGCAGATGTGGGGAAGCTGAGAGGGGTTGCTCAATCATGGAATGACAGAGATAGGACTCCAAAACACCTCGACAGATTAGAATAATGGAGCAAGCCTAGTAAGATATCACCAAGGAGCAATGGATACAAAGTGGTTTATTTGTATTTTTTAAAAATTAGTTTCATGAATGAAAGATCATAAAGGTATGGCTATGGCACAGGGAATAGAGCACCATCCCTGGAGTCAGGAAGACCTGAGTTCAAATCCAGCCTCAGACACTTAACATTTACTAGCCATGTGACCTTGGGCAAGTCACTTAAACCCAAGTGCCCTGCCTTCCCCCCTCCAAAAAAGAAAAATAAAAAATAAAATAAAGGTATGGATAGACAGCATTTCACAATGAAAAAAGATCAGTAGTTTTTAGTGGATTACAAATATCATATTTGTCATAAGTATTAGATAACAGATGAAATAAACTAATGTAATGAACACTCTGCAAAACTAAAGATATGGCAAGTACTACTGCGTTCTGCCATGGTCAATCAATCATCATTTATTAAGTGCCTAGCAAGTAGCCCGGGATATTGAAAAGCTAGGACTTTTCATGATCCCATTTAGGATGGTGTTGGCAGAGATACTGGAGCAGTTTGCCATTTCCTTCTCTAGCTCACTTCAAAGAAGAGGAAACTGAGGTCAATAAGGTTAAGTGACTTGCCCAAGGTCACACAGCTAGTATTTAAGACCACATTTGGACTCAGTAAATTGAATCTCCTTGATTCCAGGTCCACTAGTCTATCTACTGTGTCACCTAGCTGTACAAGAGTTTTCTAGAAGAGGAAAACTATATAACACTGGAGACCATGCCATCTGAAAATCAACTGGAAGTATATTTATCTTGTAGAAGAAGGTACCAGAAACCATAGTAGGCACTGGGAATGTAAATTTGTTGTTGTTCAGTCATTTCGGTTGTATCTGACTCTTGTAAACCCTTTGAGATCTTCTTCACAAAGATACTGGAATGGGTTTCCATTACCTTCTCGAGATCATTTTACAGATGAGGAGAGTAAGCCAAACAGGGTTAAGTGACTTGCCCAGTGTCACAGAGCTAGTAAGTGTCTGAGGCTGGATTTGAACTCAGAGATTCCTGACTCCAGGCTTGGTGCTCTATCCACCTACTATTAAGCTCACTCCACTATCCCACCTAATACAATAAATCAAATAACAATTAAGCTACCCGCAGTTTACATTTTGAAGGGACAGACAATGAAAACCTATAAAAGTAGATAAAAAATAAGTATGAAGACAGTAAATATAAACAGATCTAAAGTAGTTCAATACAAGACAGTTTAAAAAGGAAGGCACTAGTAGTTTAGGGAGGGCAGGAAGGGCTTCAAGAAGAAAGTGCTGTGTGAAATACATTTTGAAATCATAAGGAAATTCTAGGAGGTAGATGTGCCTGCACTTGGAATGATTAAGACCTTCGTTCTAATCCTGCCTCAACTTACCAACTCTGTAACCTTGGGTAAGTTACTTAACCTCACTCAGCCTCAGTTTCTTCATCTGTAAAGGCAGGATAATAATAGTACCTACCTGGCAGGACTAGTGTGTGAGGGTCAGATTAGGTAACAGGTAGAAAGTTCTTTGCAAATCCTAAAGCACAATATAAATTCTCGTTATTATTTCTAAACTCTCTAAAAGGAGCATTGCATTCTATACAGTGCCACATTTTAGATAAGTTATTATAGAATGGGAATTTTTCTAGAAGAGTGTAAGGGCCCCTTAGAGCTACCTAGATGTCTGACCTCGGTCAGTGTGCCCTTGCTAACAAGGAAAACCTGAGGTGGGTTAGAGGCATCCAGGTGTGTACTCTGCCTCTATGGCTGCATGTCAAACATGGGGGCATTGAGTATGCACCATCAATGGAGGAGCTTTCCCCGCCTATCAGGACCCTGTTGCCAGGACACCTGACCAAAGGGCAGATGGAAAGGGAATAAAAGGGGCAGGTGAATAAGGCTGAAGGGGTAGCAGCAAGAGGAGATTTGTAAGACAATAAAGATGCTTGGCCACTCCACTGAGGTGTGTCAGACTATTCTGTCCATATCCGGAGTTCTAACTCTGAAGGGTCGTCAGGGCGACTGAGAGCATCTGCAGGGCCATTGGGGCGGCCGTGCACAACTGCGGGGCTACGGGAGGTACTTTGGGGCCCCTGCAGTCCCCAAGTCTGGCTGGCCTGGACAGAAGAGGGAAACCACAATGGTGAAGGTACAAGAGACTATGCCATCTAAAAATCAATTAAAAGGAAATTTGGCCTACAAAGAAAAGACATCAAAGGAACATGATAGCTGTCTTCAAGTATCTGAAAGGCTGTCATGTAAGTGCCTAATAAACATTTGTTAATTCGACTCATGAATTAATCAATGAAAATATTTATTATGTTCTTATTAAGTTGCAGTCACTGTGCAATATTCTGGGGTCCCATTACAAAAGAAACAACCTCAACTTTCAGAGAAATTACATTCTAATAGAAGATCCCACATGTGGTTAGTGGTGGCAGGGAGTAATATTTGCTTATAAAGTCCCAGGGAATACTGAATGAAGCCACAGAATACTGGATTGACTGTCCCCTCCCAGTAGTACTGGTGGCATTTCAGTTGCTCTTCCAAGAGGAAGAGATAGAAAGGGATGTTGCATGAATTTGTCTGTGAAGAAGGTCTTAAATAGCTTTTCCAGCTTGTGATGCTAATCAGGACAGGTTGGCCCCAGAGTGGGAGTTCCAAAACTGAGCGTCTGAGCTCTCCCAGAGCATGGCTTCTGGAAGACCAGTTGGAAAGGCACAGTAGCAGCAGTAGCAGCAACAGCAAGGCTAGACTTACCCTGCTGGGTTGGACAACAGAATAGTACAACATGTTGAAAATGGTAAGGACACACATTAAGGTTTTATTCAAGGGAAAATTTTGCTAACAACTGGAGTTCCCCACATGTGGCTTGGGCTACCTACTAAGTCAGTGGGTTTTCTCTCTAGAGAGTTCCAGAAAAAGACTGGAAGACTCCTTGTCAAAGATATTCTAATAAGGATTTTTGTCATAGTTATTTGGATTACATGACCTCTGATATTCTGTAATTCTAATTTTGATTCATGGCCCAAGTTTGGATCCTTCTCTTCAGAGGTTATACTCTAGAGCAGGGGTGTTGAACTAAATAGAATAAAACATACATAAGGATCCCAGTGGGTGGCATGGCTTTGAAATGTAATATTATCTATGTTTTATTGTATTTTTATTTCATTTTTAAAAAACATTTCCCAATTACATTTTAATCTTGTTCAGGCCCCACTTAGAAGTGTTATTGGCCACAGGCAATCCACAGGCTATATGTTTGACACCTCTGCTCTAGAGGATGTAGTTTTTAAAAACTAGTAATTAGAGTCAATGCATGATTGGACAAGAATTTTATCATATTATCACTTCTAAGCATTCGAGGTGTTCCCAATACAAAGACAAAGAGTTAAATGGCTTCGCTTTGGAGAGCTGGAAGAGGATTTGAACTGGTGCTTCAGATCCTTGACATATTCTCTTTGTATCTGTGCTTGATAGCTTCCTTCACCATCTTTAAGTGATCAGCAGGCTGTCAGGCACATCCTCCCCTTCTCTCCATACTATTTAGAGGTCTGTAATGAGGACAAGGCTGACAACAAGCAATTTCAGCATCACTTCTGAAATAGCCAAATACTAGGTTGATTTGGACCTCCTAGGGAGGATGTCAAAGGGCAAACAAAACAAAATTTCATTTTAGCACCATTACTTCTGGGAACTTGAGGGCATGGTTGCTTTGGCACACACTGTCTAGGTGTTGGCTTGTCTGAGTTCACCTCTGTCCTCTATGAGCAATGAGGCATATTTGTTAATGGCACAATAATTCAACAAGGCAGATTCTTCTTAAATGAATTGCAATCAATATTCAATAGAGATAATCAAAAGAACTTAAGGGCCTACAATCATGCTTTTATCTTTCATTAATGATTTTCTTGCAATTAAAAATTCATGCAACCCTTTAAGCTCTCTCTCCTGGAGTTTATACATTATGTAGAAATCCCTACGATGAACTGTTTGCCAGTGGCAATCTCTTTTATACAATATTAGCATAGGCAAGTCTTCCCTTGTGGCGTGTTTCAGCATATCCTATTAATTCACTAGTAGGTAATATTCTCATTTTAGCCATCTCCTGTGATACAGTTAATTAGCATCCCAGAACAGTTGCTTGTAATCTTTACAATTTTACTAGGCTTTTTTCCCCCTCCCTACATTATTAGCATTTTTGAACTTGCCTTCATTAGAGCATAGCTCTATGGAAGGAATGCATGCTTACCTTCTCAGACCCACTGGCCCCACATGGCATCTGTCCTAGGTACCAAAGAGACATTGTGTTTGGCTTCCTCCTCTATCAGGCTTTAGGGTGTTCTATAAAGAATTTTGTTCTTTGTTACCAGATGATTCAGTCTCAGTAATCACAAAAATCTCTTTGAATTAAAATTGTGACAGAAATGTTCTTATTGCCAAATGTGGTAGGTCATTTCTTAAACAACTAGAGTGGTTGAAGAATTTGGGGAAAGTTGCTTTTTTTTTTCCTGTGATGGGTTAATTTTTTTCCCTAGGATTTAGGAGATGACTCTCTACAGACAGATATAATATTAAGAGGCCTAGATGATTGCATAATGCTGAGATTTAGAGGAATGTCTTCAAAATGTTGGGTGTACACCCTCTATGCCCACAAAAAAACCTTCCACTACTGTTACTGAAACATATTTCTTACATCTAAGGAATTTACTTCAAGAAATTTAGCCCAAAAAAGGGAATAGAGATGTAGGAAAGTAGTTAGCAGAGATGGTTTAATTAAGTAAGGGATTTTTAAAGGTTTACTTTAAACTTCTGGAGAAGATGGGAAGGACATGGGATCAAGGGTATAAATACAGGAGTTTGACTTGTGAAGAAAAAGGGCTATCATTTAATGAGAAAGAGAACAGAAGGAGAAAATGGTGGGAGATGTCTGAGTGGTGCTAGAAGAGGAGGGAATAAGGTGGATTTTTTGCAAATGGCTTTCATTTTTTTTTCAGAGAGGTATGAGCTAAGCTTCTCAGTGAAGAGGGTGGAAGTGATGAGAATGGAATAACTATTGTGGTAAAGGGGATGGTGAATCAATTGGAGAGATGCAAAAGGATTTTCTTGTTAAAACAAGGATTCAGTAGAAATTATGTAACATAATTTTGTAATGGATCCAATCACATGGTTTTGTGATTTCCTCCAACTCTAAAAACACATGAAGAGGAGCACAGTAGGCAAGTGGCCGACGTAATACAAGGCTGGAGTTTTGCAAGACGTGACTGGTGATAACACAAGCTGGACGAGAGATGCTAGAATAGAGGATAACATGAAGTTGAACTTCTTCATTAAGGATTATTGGGGTCCTTGATGAGGATAAATGGACCTGGTAGCTAGTGCAGGTGGTAATAATCTGAGGAGAATTGAGGGTTGAAGGGATTAGAAGTATGGTAAAGAAGAAAAGCAAGGTCAGTGGTTATAGGTAAGGAAAGAATAGAATAAAAAATACTATAATTTGATAAAGGAAATCTGGTGTTCATGCACTTGGGAGTAGAATATTTGTGGTTGATGACACCATCAAGTATAGGATCTTTTCAGTGTATAGCTAAAGTGGAGTGAAGAAGCAGGTTATGAGAATTCAGTGTATTAAAGAACTGGGAAGGTAGAGCAATTGAAGGAGCATCAATATTTGTACTGAAGTCTCCTAGTATGGAGACAAGAGTTGTGTTAAAGAGAAAAACTGTGTTTCCCAATTGAAAAATGATCAAAGGATATGGAAAAGCAGTTTTCAGAGGAAGAAGTTAAAGCTTTCTATAGCCATATGAAAAAAATGCTCTAAATCTCTATTGATTAGAGAAATGCAGATCAAAATACCTCTGAGGTACCACATCACACCTTTCATATTGGCTAACATGACAAAACAAGAAAATGATAAATGTTGGGTAAAACATTGGGAAAATTGGAACACTACAGCATTGTTGGTGGAGTTGTGAACTGATCCAACCATTCTGGAGTATAATTTGGAAATATTTCAAAAGGGCTATAAAACTGAGCATATCTTTTCACCCAGAAATATCACTTCTAGGTCTGTATCCCAAAGAGATCATAAAAATGGGAAAAGGACCCACATATCCAAAAGTATTTACAGCAGCTCTTTTGTGGTGGCAAAGAATTGGAAATTGAGGGGATGTCCATCAAGTAGGGAATGGCTGAATAATTTGTGGTATGTGAATAAAATGGAATACTATTGTACTATAAGAAATGATGAGCAGGCAGATTTCAAAAAACCTGAAAAGATTAAAATGAACTGAGTAAAATGAGAAGAACCAGGAGGACATTGTACACATTAATAATCACATTGTGTGATGACAGACTTTGATAGATTTAGCTCTTCTCAGCCATGTGAAGACCTAAGACAATTCCCAAAGACTCACAATGGAAAATGCTTTCCACATCCAAAGAAAGAACTTTGGGGTCTGACTGTAAATGGAAGCATGCTCTTTGCTCTCCCTTAATTTTGTTGGTTTGTTTTGTTTCTTCTTTCCTGTGGTTCCTCCCATTAGTTCTAATTGTTTCTTGCATCATGACTAATGAAAATATATTTAATATGAATATATAAGTGCAGTCTATATCAGACTCCACACTGTCTTAGGGAGGGTGAAGGAGAAAGAGGGGGAGAAAAATTTAGAACTCAAAATCCTATGGAAGTGAATGTTGAAAACTAAAAGTAAATAATTTTTGTAGAAAGAGAAAAACTATGAGACTGACACAGAATTCATTGGTAAAGAAAGGAAAATGTTATGGGAGTAAATAAATACAAGTCACATGTACAGAACTGTGTAATAAATTTGGATTATATGAGCCTCAAAAAAAAATTTGCTAAGGCATGGTTTTAAAAAGTCTGGAAGAGGCAATGGGGAGCAAGGAGCATTCTGACTCCTCTCCATGACCAGTAAAATGGAGAGTTGGGCATGAGTGAAAGTACACTCAGTACTCAAAAGCATGGCAGAGAACCAGGTCTTGGTGAGTGCCAAAACGTGGAAGGAATAAGAAAATAAAAGATTTATTATGAAAAGAAGCTTATTAATTATGAAGCAGGCATTCCAGGAGGAACAGTGGAAAGAGTGGGAAGATTTGGAGCAAGGCATTTGTGGATAAAGTCAGGAAAATCAGCATAAGAGAGGCAGTTGGAAATCAGTTAGTACAGAGTTGGTACATTGGCAAGTAAATGTTCAGAATCACTGGGATCAGAAGAGTATGAGGAGGTGGGAGTTTGCCAACCATTGAGAAATTGTTCCAGGGAGAAGCAGGAAAACTCCATGAGCTCCCCCCATAACCACCTCAAATACCTATAAAATATGATTCTAAGCAAATTTTAGAAATACAGAACCCACAAAGTGACAAAGAGAAACAAATCTTCCACTGAAGTTAGCCCAGCAGGCCAGCAGGAGGGGTCTGTCACAGCATGCTGGGAACCAAGCCCAGCCCAGCTTGAGCCCACAGTTTTAGCCCCAGGGCAGCCCCAACCAGCAAGGGCTGCAGAGGACTTCTGGAGAGTGGATCACCAGCACCTGTGGTGGTTTCCAGAAATATGGACGATAAATGCCAAAGACAAAGTAAAAGGTCAGTGGAACTCTGTTGGAACCAAGGGGGACTAGGAGTGTGGACCGGCCTCTACCCCTGGAGCCAGAAGCAGTGGAGGCACCACAGCCCTTGGCTGTGCAGTCGCCTCCACATGGCTGCTTCAGAGATCCTCACCTGTAGATTGTAGGGGGACCAAGCAACCATTCAGAAGGTAATGACTCTTGCTTTGAACTGCCTGGATCCAAATGGTGGTCTTGCGTGGTGGTCCTGAGGTGTGTGACCAGTGAGCCAGAGCTTGTGAGGGCAGCAAGAAGACACCCAACTAATAGTTCCGGCAGCTGCAAAAAAACCCCAGCTATTTGGGACAAAGCTCTCCACTCTGGAAGCAGAGTTCTACTGTGGCAAAGAGCTCAAAAGTTAAGCAATTGAGTGGCAACATGAGCAAGCAAAGGAAGCAAAGCAAGCACAGCAATCAAGCATTAGATTCCTTTTTGACAAAAAGGATCAAAGCATGGAATGGGAGGAATACAACACAGTTAGAACTCCTGCCTCAAAAGCTTCCAAGAAAAATATGAATTAGTTACAGGCCATGGAGGAGCTCAAGAAGGACTTTGAGAATCAAGTAAGAGAAGTGGAGGAAAAATTGTGAAGAGAAATTAGAATGATTCAAGAAAATCATGAAAAGAGAGTCAACAACCTGACTAAAGAAAATAACACCTTAAAAACTAGACTAAGTCAAATGGCAAAAGAGGCCCAAAAAGTCAATGAGGAGAAGAATGCTTTAAAAAGCCAAATTTGCCAGATGGAAAAAGAAC
>CM053585.1:526164087-526179373 GCA_028646515.1 Pseudochirops corinnae
GATGAGACTCTGGGCAGCCATTGAGCCTCCTGGCTTTGAAAACTCAGATGTTGGTGCTTCCCTCTCTGGTAACACTAGGTATGGATGTAATAGTCAGAGAGCTGGAAGCCCTGTCTGCTGAATTATGTGATTTATTTGTGATTGTACTTTGTGATGGAATTAAGGACTCTGTGATTGACTAAATGAATGCACTACTAAATGAATTACTACTACTAAATGAATGTACTTCAATCAACTCATTCATTCAATCATGAATTGGCTTGCCTCCTTAAGGATGAGTGAATGAATGAGTTGATTGAATGATTGAGTTACTAAGTGATTGATTGACTAAATGATTGTACTTTGCTCAAAATCATGTGACCACTGTGGTGAAAACTATGTGAATATGTTTGTGATAAGTTGAAAATGCTGTATTTTGATTTTCTGTGTTAAGTTGTAACATTGTGAATGCTCTACCTTGATTTACTGTGAATGTTTGGCTCTGATTTGTTATTGAGTAGAGTGTTCACTATGCTATGTAATCAGAATCTTGAAAACTGTTCACAGAAGTCATTCTCTGGAAAGCTGCTTGTGCATGGCTTTACACAGGTAGATGGCACAGTGGATAAAGTACCAGGCTCAAAGCCAGGAAGACTCATCTTCTTAAATTCAATTCTGGTCTTAGATACTTAACTAACAGCATGACCCTGGGCAAGATGCTTAACCCTGTTTGCCTCAGTTCTACATATGTAAAATGACCTGGAGAAGGAAATAGTAAATCATTCCATTATCTCTGCCAAGAAAATGGGGTCACAGAGTTGGATATGACTGAACCACAACAATAACATCAAATACTCAGTTTTTAGCATGTTTTCTGTCCCATGAGAAATACTTAGTACATACTCTTTCATTCATTCATTATACCATTTTTGATGAAATGGTGTTTAAATACTTTTCTGACAGTGAAGCATGGGATGAATTGAGAGTTAGAGACATGAGGCAGGAACATCAGTTAAGAGGCTGTGAGAGTGAACCAAGAATGTATTGACAAGGGCCTTGCTAATTATTTTCATTAGTTCCCCTCTTTTTCCCTAACTGAGCTTGAGCAAAATGTACCTGATATCCTTAGGGACTAATACATGCCAACACTGTACAACAGATTCTTTAAGGTAGAACTTGACCTAAGGTAGCCCATTCCCAGATTTTCCTAACCTGGTTAGCTTGGAGGCTCTCCCTTTCTGGGCGTTTTGACATATGCCAAAGACACACTCAAAGTGACCCTCTGCTATGGCTTCTCTTCCTAGGAATCATTAAAAAAAACCATGAATTTGTATTCATATAATCCAGGTTCTAATCTTGGTTTTGTGTCTTAGTACCCATTAGATTTAGGGCATGCCACTTTATATACCAGGATTTCAATTTCCTTATGTTAAAATGGGGATATTTTAAACTAGATAATATCATACTTAAGATGTCTTATTAAATAATAATAATGACAATAATTATAATTAAATCTAGCATTTATACTCTGCTTACTATGTGGCAGGCCCTAGGTTAAGTGCTTTACCATTACTGGTTCACTTTATCCTCATATCATCCCTGGGAAATAGATGCTATTATTATCTCCATTTTACAGATGAGGAAACTGAGGCAAAAAGATGTTCAGTGACTTGCCCAGAGTCACAGAACTAGTAAGTATTTTAGGTCACATTTGAATTCGAGACTTCCTGGCACCATATAAGATAGCAAGATAAGGTTAGAAAGCCTTACATACCTTATAAAGTAATTGGTAAAGCTTAATATAGAGATGTACATGTAATAACCTACAGTTGGGTTAAAAAAATCAACTTTCTAAGTACAAAGTGGGGACACATGGCTAGAAAACAGGGCATTTGAAAAGATCTAAAGATTTTAGTGGATTGTAAGATCAATAAGTGTCAACAATGCAAAATGGCTGTTTAAAAAGTTAATGTGATTTCCGCTGCATTAGGAGCAGCAGAAAATCAATTACATGCAAGATAATAGCCCCACTAGACTCTGTCTGCTCTGTTCAAACTACATCTCAAGCTATGTCAGCTCTGGACACCACATTTTCAGGGAATGTTTTGAAGAACACGGATTTAGGAAAACTACAAATATTCTTCTCTTTTCTCCCTCCTTTCCAATCATTTCCTTCACAACCTTCTCTCTAACCACTTTGTTCACTTTTTCCTTGATTCTTCCCTGACTCCAGTGCTGGAACCATGAGCCATGATCATGTCAACTGTCATGACAATAGAGTGTTTGTCAAATGTATTCCTCCATGACTCCCCTTATCATTCCAATAACTTTCTAGACCAAGTCTCCATTCTACTATATATGTTCTTTCTCTATTCAAATGTCAGCTCCTTGAGGGCAGTGATTGACTTTGCTTTTTTTAATTTGTCTCCCCTGTCTTTTACACTGTTTGCCACATTGAAATCATTTAATACATTTTTCATTTATTTATTCACACAAGGAAGGATATCGATAAGTTTCAAAGCATCAGATGAAGGCAAGGAAGGATGATTTAAAGACTCATCATTGTGACATATTATAATAATAAGGTGGAGAAATCAGGAATGTTTATCTAGGATAAGGGAAAGTTTGGGACTGCCAAGAACACTGTGTTCAGATATACAAAGAATTGTCGCAAGAAAACAGGATTAGCCTTGGCCTACTTGCTCCCAGAGGGTAGAACTAGGAGTTGCAGAGAGAAGCTGTAGAGAGATCAATTTTATCTTGATATCAGAAAAAACCAGCCACAAACTCTATAGTAATTTGAGCTATCCAAAAGTGAAATGAGCTGCCTCAGGGGGCAGTGAGGTCCATGTCAGTAAAGGTCTTTAATTGAAGGTTGGATGACCACTTTGGGGTCATGATGTGGAAAATATTCTTGTTCCAGTATGGGTAGGATTGGAAGGTTGCTGAGAACCATTCCAGGTATATAATCCTGTGACAGTATATACTGTACCTAAAAGATGGAAAGCAAATGACTTATATTTTCATAACTTGACACAGGTTAATTTCCACCACCCTTCAACTAAATGAGCTCTGTCCTGGCTTTGAAAAGCAATACTTTCTCAGTATTGGTATTTATGTAGAATTCAGAAAGTGAGTTGGATCATCTGGGAAACGGGCTGGGCTCACAAATAGGATACTTTAAGTGAAATAATGACCTTCAGCTTGGTTCGGTGAATGAGGACACAATGCGGGATGACAAGCATGGAGGGCACTGACTGGAGGAGGACTGGCCACATAAAAAACAGCATTTTCTGAATTCTGCTAAACCATTTGACTTTGAGATTAATGGATAAGCTTAATGTTTGAAGCACAGGAATTAGAGCCATTTCCTCCTAGGGCGTAAAGAGCCCCAATAAGAAATGGCAATCGGATTCCGTTATAATTTTTTTCAACAGTGCCTTTTTAGCCTTGCAAGAACCTTTCGTGATCTTTATCAGTCATCAATTATAGGTTGTTTCAAAACTATGAAACCTACTGATGAAAAACATAGCTGACCTCTCACCCAACCCAGGCTATCTTTGTCAGGATTTTCTATTTCAGAGAGGAACGCCTCTTTCCCCCTCTTTCTCTCACACTTTTTTTTAAAGCTTGAAAACCCACTCAACAGAAATTGTTAAATAATGTTGCTATTAAAAAGCCTTTTCAAAGTTGAAAGCTGTAAAGGGGACACACAAAGTTCCTTTCAATGGTTCACCAAGTCCCTTCTGACATTCATTCTTTATTTGCAATTTTTAACTATTGGCTTTGTAGTGGGAAAAATTATATTCGGTTATAAAGCTTATCTTTGCAGCATTAGCTGATTCTCAGTGCTAAGCTACAATATGCAATCATTGTTCAAGAGGGGAATGAAAGTAGTTTTTAGAAAACAGTTCATTTGCCTGCCGTTCTGGCTGCTTAATAATATTTGACCTGTACTTGCCTTGCAAGCATCAAGGTCTGATAAAAGCTATTGCTTGAAAAATCTTTTATAAAATACAGCTCAGTATGCCAATAATCAAAAGAATAAAATATTTTTACCCTTGAGGGCAGAGTTTTCCGTTATAGTGTGAGTTTCAATACTAAAAAATATTACAATAATCTGAGTGATAACAGTGAGAAGAATTATGTCCCCTCAATTACATGATAGTGGAAGGAGAAGTGGTTAGAGGAATAGGAAAATTGGGTTTGAAACCAGGCTTTGTGATTTTGGACAAGTCACTACACCTCTGGGAGTCTTAGCTTCTTTATCTAAAAACTGGGGAAATTGATATCTGGAGTAACTCCCTTGCAGGAATGTTATGAAGCTCAAATGAAATAATATATAGAAAGCACTTTGTAAACCTTAAAAAATAACCAACAATAATAACTAGCATTTTATAGTGTTTTATAATTTGTAAAGCATTTTACATATATCATCTAATGTGTTTCTTACAGCAATCACATGATACAGGTTTTATTATTATTTCCTTTTTTAAAAACAAGAAAAATGAGGCTATTTTATTTTAAGTGACTTGACCAAGGTGACATAGTGTCTAAGGTGGGATTTGAACTCAGGCCTCCTGCCTCAAAGTCTAATGCTATATCTATTATATAACTTACTTCCATCTAATATAATTTATAGGTAAGGTAAAAGCAGCAGAAGAGGAAGAAGAAAAGGAAGGAGGAGGAAAAGGAAGAGGAGGAAGAAGAGGAGGAGGAGGAGGAGAAGATATGAACATGAATGGATATGAGAGAAAAAGAGATACTTAGAATCTGTGATTTCATTGATGTTTTATCAATGCAGATCACCATCTAATCTTCAGTTATAGTCTTGGAAAGCTGTCTGTGGCACTGAGAAATTACTTTAGCAGGATTACACAGCCCTTATATGGCATACATAGGACATGAACAGAGAAGCTGTTGATTCTGAAGAAAGTTTTCTTTGCCCAGTCTCACATGACCTCTCATTTTGTGTTACAAGGTTCAAGCATAAAGTATGCCTAATATTCAGTCAAGTGTTCTGATGATGACATATTAACCTACTATTAGAAGCCTTAACTGTTTACTTATGCATCGGATTTTCTTCTCTACTGTCTGTAATAGCAAGGAATACACAGACACATGCACACACATATGTATGTGTGTAATTATCTCACACTAAGTACTTGTATAGAATAAACAAACCAGTTTGTTTGTTTTTAATGAGGCAAAAGTCTATTCTTTTCACTTATTTTGAAGGGAGGAATTTCTGAATTTTGATTTGTCAAGGATTCATTTTCCCTTTATGTTACTGTCTTTTTTCCAACACCAGTCTTAGAACTTTTCTTTGGTAACCAAAACAAATCGAAATAGATCATGTCTGATAGCATATGCAGCATTCTATACCCATGACCCCAATTTCTTCATCAGGAAAAGGGAAATATGTTATATCCCCAATCCTGTCAATCATTATAATTCCCCACTCCTACAACTGTGATGATAGAACAATAGTTCACCTTGCTCTTTGTAAAATACTTTTCTTCCCATAGTAGTGGGGTCTAGGTGATGCCAACAGTAAGTGGATTCCCCACTTCTCAAATCATGACCTTGGAACTGTTAAGCCATTACTTTTTCCACTCCACATACTGTATGTCCTACTCAAACAGGCCATATTTTTGTTTTAAAAGGTAGGAAAACCACCCCAAGTTACAATCTTCATCCAGCTTTTTAGTCATCTTGAGCAAACAAGATACAAGCAGAAACATTAGGAAAATATAACTCAACACTCTAATAGTCAATTATAGCCACTGATGACTAGGACCACAAGTCAGACCAGAGTAGTATAGTATAACCACAAGGAGGTGATACGCTGCCTCTCAGTCAAAAGTTTTAAGGTGGTGGATGGGAGTGCGAGGATTATACTCTTTAAATCCTCTTAGTAGCACACACATAAAACTGAATTCCAAACTATGCAAGTCCTGGAAGCCCTTCCAGCAGGAAAGCACCCTATCTGTAAGCTGATTCCTTCTACCATTTTGTCAACTAATCCAGCTATAAGGGCACAGGTTACCAACATAATTTCAGATTGTTATAGGGATTGGAAAATAAAGTAGGTTAAAGAAATACCTAAAAAAAGGACAAAAACCAATATGCAGTCCCTGTAACAACAACAACAACAAAGTCAAACAATGATTCTTTGCTGTGTGTTCTCTCTCCAGTCAATAGCAAGATTATACTTTGACACAATATGATAAGGCCCACCAATTGACCCAATGTGTATTTGATAATATTCATAAACAACATTAGCATAGGAAATGAAAACAGTACCAGCTCCATTTTACTGAATAGAGTTCAAATCCCAGCTCTGTTATTTATGAACTGTGTGACTTTGTGAAGGTCACTTTACTTCTCCATGACTCAGTTTCCTCATCTGAAAAAGGAATAGGTAATAAGACCTATATAAGATTTCTTCCCACACGATGGCCTATAACCAATCTATGGTCATGATTTCTGAAGTCTAAAGAAAATCCAGTTTGTTCTCCCTTAATGTGATTTCTTATTTTCACAATGAATTATCTGAGTTAATTTCATGATATTCAGGATGAATATCTTTCCGCCAAAAACATCTTCTCAAGAGAGCAGAAGCAAGCCGTTGCTGTTTTATTCAATACTGAATGTGATTTTTGCCAAAACTTCATTGTTATTAATCCATTGCTAGGGTTCACCATATTTATTGCAAATTGGAATAAAAATATTCCCTGAAGTAAATGGAAACTGATAACTGGCTACTTAATTCTCTTGTTAAAAAGAAACACTACTCCTTGGTTCTTTTATAGCTATTTAGCTCTGTTTATTTCTGGGGGAAATAGCATAAGGGTATAGCTACTGGAACATGAGTCTAATTGGGTCCATGAGAACTTCTAGAAAATTGTATCATTTGCATATTTAAAAGAGATGTGTTTTTAAATTAGTGTACATCAACTTGCAGATTGATGATCTATTCAACTAGCTTCTTTAATAGGATTTTGTAGTGGAAGTAAATGCAAAGAAAGATTTCACAAAGACAGCCAGCCCTTTGTAGCCAATATTATGACTTCTGGAGTGATACATCATGTTCTTCTGCCCCTTGGACTATTGAACTCTAAGTCTTCTTCATTGGATCCCTATTCTTTTCTAATGTCCTAAATGAAATTAGGACAATAAAACCATGGCTTTAATGGTAGAATGGGACCAATCCCAGAGAGGTTAAGTGATTTGTCCAGTGTCATAAAAGTACTAAATCAGCAGTTCTCAACCTGTGGATTATGTTCAATTTGTAACAATGAAAACACATCCTGCATATGAGATATTTACATTACAATTTATAACAGTAGCAAAATTACAGTTATGAAGTAGCAACGAAAATAATGTTATGGTTGGGAGTCACTGAAACATGAAGAACTGTATTAAAGGGTTGCGGCATTAGGAAGATTGAGAACCACTGTATTAAATGGTAGAAATTATTTTCAATGCAAATCTTCTCATTCCCAATCCAGCACTCTTCCTCCTGAACCATGTTGTTTGAAAGGCAGTGTGTCATAATATACATAGAGCAATGTACTCTATAGAAGTTAGGAGACCTGAGATATAGGTGCTTAGGCTTAGACTTGCTATTAAGGAATAATGTGATATAGGGGAAAGCACTTATCCTCTCTGGCTCTCATTTTGTCATCTATGAAATGAGTATGAGGTACAAGAATTATTTTACCAACCTGTGAAGTGGCTTGACAGGTCCTATACTGACTTTTTATCCCTCAGTGTCATTGTCATTTATGCAGCAGCTAGGTGGCACAGTGAATGGTCTCTCTGCTGTGAAGTCAGGAGGACCTGAGTTCAAACTCAGCCTCAGATACTGGCTAGCTGTATGTGCTAGTCACTTAATCAAATTTGCCTCAGTTTCCTCATTTGTAAAAATGAGCTAGAGAAGGAAATGGCAAACCACTCCAGTATCTTTGCCAAGAAAACTCTAAATGTGATCATGAAGAGTCAGATATGTTTGAAACCACTGAAAAACAAAATGGTTATTTATGCGTGTCTTGACTTCTGCTATTCTGATTTAGTTGCCTCTTTCAAGGAATTAGCTTCTTGCAGTTCCTGCTTGACAATGAGAATAAGACAAGCATCCACAACTTCTCCTAAACTACTGCCCTCCCCTTTCTGCACATATTCTGTGCAAGACCCAACAGGGAGAATTTCATTTTGAAATGATAAAGCTCTAAACTCAGGGTCACTGAATAAAATCCACTGCAGGATTCTACACTGTACCCTCAAGGAAAACTACCAGGTAGGTCAGTTTCTCAACCTTACCATAAGGAATATAAAATAAGAAAGAAAAAAGGAACATAAAAATGTATCACCTGGGGCAGTAGAAGAGCTTGGGAGTTGTTCCTCAGCCTTTAGGGCACTGTGATCCAGTGACATGGCCATGGTGCTGTTTCTTGCACATGACACTTCAGCTTTAAAGTCATCATCTACACTAGCTGTCATTCCAAGCTCAGAATGTCACTCCACCCACCCCCCTTTCTCATCTCCATCTCTTCAACTTTGAGACTTCCTTCAAGTCTCTGCTAAAATCCCATTTTTCTTGAACCTACTTAATTCTACTGAATTCCTTCTGTTGATGATTTTCAACTCATCCCATAAATAGCTTGTTTGCATATTTTCTCCCTCAATGGAAATAATTTTTGAGAAAAGGGACTTTTTGCCTTCTTTGTATCCCCAGCACTTAGCACAGTGCCTGACAAATAGTGAACGCTTATTGAAGGCTTGTTGAATGACTGATTTTCCAGATATACCTTTTTCTTTTAACCTCATCTTCTTCTGAAACTGGCACAAAGTTACCAAATCTCCTAAGCTACCAATGATCTCCTAATTGCTAAATCCTAATCATCTTTCTTGGCTTTTCCATAGCCTTTGACATTATAGATGAATGGTAGCAAACTCAAATAGAAATAGGGACCACTAAACTATATATAAGGATCCCTGTGGGGATCTGTTGCATATTGACTTATTTTTAAATACAGAATTATGTATGTTTTATTGAATTTTATTTATTATCTCCCAAATATATTACATCTGTTTTAGGTTGCATGTGACTTGCATATTTGAAGGCTCTGGGGTAAATTACCCTCTTCTTCTTGAAATTAATTCTCTTTATGATTTCATGACACAGCTTTCTGCTGGTTCTCTTCCTATCTGAATGAGCACTCCTCAGTCTACCTTACTGGATCATCATCCAGGTCAATAACTGTGAATGCCCTATAGGGCTCTATCTTGCACCCTCTTCTCTTTTTCTTGCACACTATTGAAGACTTGTCATCTCCCATGGATTCAACTGTTATCTTTGTGCAAATGATTCTCAGATCCATTTTCCCACTCTTAACTTGTCTCTGACCTACAGTCTCACATCCCCAACTGCCTACTGATTATCTAGAATTAGATGCCCCATATACATCTTAAACTCAGCATTTCTAATACTTGAACTCATCAACTTTCCCCCAAACCCCACCTTTTCCCTAATTCTCTTATTATGTTCAAGGATTCAGCATCCTCCAAGACTCCCATCTTATATGTCATCCTCAACTCTTCCTTCTTTCATTCCTCCTATCCAATCAGTTACCAATTCCTATTGATTTGACCTTTTAAACATATGCCCCATATGCAATTTTTGTCCTCTACTGTTGCCATTACCCAGGTGCAGGTCCTCATCACCTTATGCCTAGAATATTTCAGCAGATTATTCTTCCTGCCTCTTATCTCTCCACTCCAGTTCATCTTCCAATTATCCGTCAAGTTGATCATCCTAAAGTGTTTGTCTAAGTCATCTCCCCGCCTCACCCATTCAATAAATTGCAATGGTTCCCAAGCACCAACAGTATCAAACACAATATCTTCTATTTGACATTTTTAATTTTTTATAACCTGCCCCCCCACCTTACTAGTCTTCATATACCTCCATTGCCCCCCTCATAAACTACAATACGGTGACACTGATATCTTTGTTGTCCTCCATAAATGAAACTCTATCACCCAACTTGGTGCATTTTCTCTGGCTGTCTCTTATGCCTGGAATTCTCCTCCTCATCTCAACCTCCTGGTTTTCCTGACCCGCTTCAATTTTCAGCTGAAAATTTTACTTCCTGTAGGAAGCCTCCCTGATCCTCCTTTATCTGAATCATTTCTCTGAGATTATCTTCAATTTACCTGATATATACCTTGTTTATACATAGGTATTTCCACTAAACTGTGAGATTCTTGAAATCAAGGGCTGTTTTTGTCTTTATTTCCTAACACTTTTTACACACTGCCTTGCATGAAGCAGGAGCCTAATAAATGCCTGTTGAATTGGTTCTTCATCAGGACATAATTCAAGTACCACCTTCTATATTATGCCTTTCCTGATACACCAATTATTAATGAGATCCTTGTCTTGGATGTATTGACATTTATTCTCTATATATTTATTCTCTATATGCTTATATAT
Organism: Pseudochirops corinnae; assembly: GCA_028646515.1. Classification (NCBI taxonomy): domain Eukaryota; kingdom Metazoa; phylum Chordata; class Mammalia; order Diprotodontia; family Pseudocheiridae; genus Pseudochirops; species Pseudochirops corinnae. The sequence continues at coordinate 526,174,568 of CM053585.1, forward strand.
CCTCTTGTTAGCTCTCTTATCAGATGTCAGGCCCTTGAAAGCATATATTGTTCCTTCCTTGTAGTTCTAGTGCCTGGAGTGGTGTCTGCCATTTAGAAGGCACTTAATAAATGCTTGTTGGTTGATTAATTGACTGACACATTGATGAAGCTTGTCATTTCCCTAGAATTATGAATCATAGGTCTGGGGTGATGCCTGAATATTTGATTGATGGTTGGTCCAGAAGCTAAAATGAAACTCATTCAGGATGTACAGGGGTTCTGATGAATACTTCTACCTGTGTAATTCTGCAGTATACTGACTTTACTCTAAGTCCATATCATAGATTTACAATTAGAAGGGACATTAGAGACCATGCAACACATATTCCTCATTTTTCAGATATGGAAACTGAGACCTGGAGATGTTGTGCCTTCAGAAGGTCATACTGGCACCAGAAGCCTCTCTAGTGAGTCACTTTCTTAAATCTCCTTATACTTTAAAAAAGAGCTTTCATAGACTTTTATACCAGATTATCACTGAATGGATTAGATACTTTCCAAAGTCTTTCATCTCCAAATCTATACATCTTCAATGTCAAAAACCATAAAATTAAGAAGTTTCCTCCAAAATCTGTTGCATTGACTTAACATGGGACATCAAGAGAATGCCCACAAAAGGGTGAGTTGAGGACGCCTCAGGCTGTGTGTTTTCTTTGGGATAAAAATGGACAGTGTGGAGTTTACCCAATTTTTGACAAAAAAGCAGCAATTCAGTTTGTATTTTGTCTTTATATTCTTTCCCAGGTGAAAACTATGGTAGATTTAACATTTTTAAATTCCTTTTAATCCATCCTGCCAGAGTTAAGCTAGAATTGTCAAACTCCAGATATATATTGGGGTCCAAAATGGACTCCTAGGAATATCCCTAATAGCTGATATCAACTAGAATATGATGGAATCCTATAAGAACTGAGCAAGCAGTCCCAGGCCAAATGTAGTAGATGGCTATCAAGGGAAGGGAAGCCACTGCCATGTAGGGGCTACTTGTTTGATTCAGTTGCTCTACCTGCCAGTTATTATTGTAGACTCACGAAAAATAATTTCTATAGCTTGGATTGTTTTAGAATTTTCAGTGCATTGAAATGGAAATATTTTCCAATTTAAAGAATTGGAAGGAGGATGAGAAGGCATTGATTGTGCTCCAATAGTAAATGACATTATGAAAAAAGAACATCTTCATCTGAGTCAAAGGAGGAACTGATCAGCTTTTTGCTTTTTATTTTGCACAGTGATACTCCTGGTGGTAAAGAAATGTTTTATTTTTAAATTTGCTTCAGACTTTCTGTAAAACCTCTGTAAGGATAACTCTTTTTTGAGGTGCAAAAAAAGATGTTCTTTTTGCAAGACCATAACCAATGTGGGGCAATTGGAATACCAAAATTGAGTGGACAATGGTCTTCTGAGCAGTAGCTTTCAGTGTCCTGTAGTGTCTGTTTCTCATGCATAGGGTCAGCATTTGGATACTGCCCCTCTATGGGACCAGTATCAAGATCTCCCCTGCCCCCCACCATGGAGCTGATAATATACTTAATGTTAGTTGCCCTTGGGTACTACTTATCCTAGTGTTTTTCAACTGCTATTTACAGATGTGATTATTTGAGGACTACAAAAAATGTCTTTTCTTTGAAAATAAAGATGATTTTTCTGCTAGCTTTTTCTTTTAAATTCTGAGAGGTAAAAGAAAACAAACCAAGAAGATTGGTTCACCATATGTATTTTTTTTTTCAATACACTGAGGCATAAAAAAGGAAACAGGAAACGGGATTAGAAAATTAGCTGAATCAACAAGAAGGGGAGGGGGGGACTGGAGCCAACATGGAATTCTCAAAAAAGAACAATTGACCTCTAGCAATGAAAAGCAAGCAAACAGATAAAATCATGATCATCCTTCTTGGTATATTCTTAATGCTGATATCTAATAGTTAGTCAATCAGGGCATCCACACAAGGATCTGGGCAAGCAAACACATTGGCTTGTTTCTCAAAATTAATGTAACCAAGGCCACCTTATTCTGAACTCAAATTATGAACTCTAATGATATTCTGACTTGGAGAAGCCATGGACTTCATTGACCCTTAAAAAAGCCAGCGTTTTAACCTTGTTTCTCAAGGCTTGCTACTGAATTCGGGGTTTATTTCCCCATGGAAATCATAATTACTGTGGATATAAACTGGAAATGCAGATAATCACAGCAAGTGTTAATCTTTGAATTTTATGTTATAGAACAAATCTTTCCCCACCCTTGGCTTCATTCAAGTTCTATACCATTTAAGGGATTGTAAATGAGCCTTCCTTCCTCTTTTAGAGCAAAAGCCTTCAAGGCACAGGAAGGATTAATCTAAAATCTAAAAGTCTGTGATAACAACCCCAGACTACTGGTATGGAGTTAGCCTAGTCAGCTGAAGCAATTACAAATCCATTTTCTAAATCAATCCAATTTCAAGAAAGCCCTATCATATACTTCCTTTCCAAAACATTGCAGTGAAAATGAGCCAGCAGCCAAAGAATCATCTGAGACCATTCGGCTTTATAACTCTTCTTCTGAATTTTGACCTGAACCTTTCAACAGCCTGGGCAAAATTACCAGATGGGTTTGAAGGAAATTCATTACAAAGTCCTTATGTCTGTTGGCAAATAGACATCAACAAAAGCTTCATGTTCTATCCATATCCATCCATGTTAGGGATTCCAAATTTGAATTTATTTTTGAACCAGGAATCTTTTTCTCTAAAAATATTTCTGCTCTGAGATCTCACAATTTGCTTTTTTTAGGGACCAGTTTAAAATAGATTGGCTTAGAGCATACAAGAATTTTTATGAGGGACCTAATTAAAGAGGATTTAAATCAGAAAGATATAGACAGATCTGCCCAAGTCTGAGATGCAGAGGGTTTGAGGGTGCATGTAGAGGTCTTGGTCCACAAAGCCTTTATAAGAAGTCTTTTTTTTTTTTCATGCAATCTCTCCTTTGACTTTACCATAAGACAAAACAAATAGGCCTTCACTTGACAAATTAGGAATCATCATGGTGGGTTACTTGCTTCAGTGGAGTGAGTGTTCAGTGTTCTGAAATGTTCATCTTCTGAAGGTTGAAATAGTAGAAACTAATAAATGAAATTTTCCAGGAAGAACAATTTTAGAGTAGCATAAATACAGAGCAGGGCAGCCACATAGCACAGTGGATAGAGCACCCAGCCTGAAGTCAGGAAGACTTGAGTTCAAATCCTGTCTCAGATACTTACTGTCTATATGACACTTAGCAAATCACCGCACCCTGTTTGCCTCATCTTCTTCAACTACATGAGCTGGAGATGGAAATGGCAAACCACTACAATATTTTTGCTAAGAAAACCCCAATGAGGTGACAAAGAGTGGGATATAACTAAAATAACTGAACAACATCTATAGAACAGGCCACTTGGTTTACAGGATCATGCATCTGCTCATGTTGGCCTTACAGTTCCATGCATATTATATCATAGTCCAATGGAAAGTCTATTAGTTTTGGAGTCAGAGAAATTTCATTCAAATTCTATCTGTGATGCTTCCTACCTGTGTGACCTGGAGGCAGATCACAACCTCTCTGGGCCTGCATGCCTATAGTGGTAAAAAGGAGGGATTTGGCTAGATAGCCCCTTCTAATTCTAGACTTAAAACCCTACAAGCCATACAACAATACAAGGTAGCTACTAGAAATACTGCTATCTTCATTTTATAGCTAAATAAAATGAAACTCAGAGAACTTATGTGATTTGTCCAGGGTTTTTAGATATGTCAGAGAAAAAAATTCAAACAATTCTAGATCTATACATTATGCCACATTAAGCAATAGAGATAGCCAGTGCCAAACTAAACATGCAGCAAATTTCCATAATCACTGAAATGTCTTGAATGAATAACATAGCAATGCTAGGGACCATCATGCCCCATGTGCTGATTGTATGATTAAGGAAATGATACTTGGGGATGGAGCCAAGATGTTGGAGTAGAAGCACAAACTGGCATGGATTCCAGCTCCAAATAATTCTAATACCTGTAAAAAAAATGATTCTAAATAAATTTTAAAGCTACAGAACCCACAAAGTGACAGAGAGAAATAAATCTCCCACTGAAGACAGCCAGCAGGCCAACAGGAAAGGTCTATCACAATGTTCTGGGAGCTGAGCACAGTCCCACAGGAGCCGCACAATTCCAGCCCTGGGAAGGCCCTTAAAAGTGGTGGCCAGAGCAGACTTCAGGAGAGTCAATAACAAGCAGCTGTGGCAGTTTCCAGACTTCTCAATCCATAAAGACCAAAAACAAAGTAAAAGGTCAATGAAGAACTCTGTTGGAACTGGGAGGGTGGGGGGGACAGAAAAGCTATAGTCCAACAGAGGCATGGAAGCTGCACCACATGGCTGACTCAGGAGCTCCTGGCCTGCAGACCATAGGGGAACCAAGGGTCCATTCAGACGGTAAGTGCTTGTAACAGCAAGCACCCTAGCATACCTAGGGCAGCTACTAGCACAGGTTCTTAGATCTGCTTTTCTAAAGGAAAGCAACTCAAAATGGGTTAACAATCTCACTTTAATCAAACATATCATTTACCTAGTTCAGGGGAAAAGTCAGCACCCTGAACTTCAGAGAATACAAACAGAAGTTACAAACAAACAGAAAAACAGATCAGCAGACAGACGGCTTCCAGCGTCTGACTATTACATCAGTTACCTAGTCAGTTACCAGAGAGGGAAGCACCAACATCTGGGTTTTTCACAGCTGGGGGGCTC
>CM053585.1:526179873-526196737 GCA_028646515.1 Pseudochirops corinnae
CATCAGTCCGTATAAGCCTCTCCAGGTAATTATGAAGTCCATCTCCTTCCCATTTCTTAGAGCACAATAGTATTCCATTACATTCATATACCATAGCTTGTTCAGCCATTCCCCAATTGATGGGCATCCCCTATATTTCCAGCTAAACTGTGTTTCTTGAAATCCAGAGCTAGGAACATGCCAATAGGCTGCTTTTGGACTGCTTAAGGCTGTTTCTATAGTTACGAGTAAGGAACAACAGTTAAGCTATGTTGTTGTGACTAACACAATTTTACAATGTTCATTTGATTTGGCTCCATCAAAATACAGCAGAGAAGGAAAAGGGTAGAATTTTCTTTCAGGTGGGAGCTCCATGAGCTATAAGAACCCAACTGGATAAACCTATATACATAGCAACAAGATGACTTTTTCTATCCACCGAAGTGGTAGAAGTAGGGGGTTGAAGTCGTCAACTACTTAAGAATCATAGAGTGCTTGGAGGTTACTCTAAAGCCCTGTCTGGTATTAAATAGAGCACATAACTTCCAGAATGAGTAAGGGAACTTATAGCTCTAGGGTCTCTTCAAAGAATATGATCACATGCTTAGTCAGCAGCACATGGAGCTTAAACAAAGTAGGAAGGAAGTATTATGCTCTGTGCCATTCTCCAGTGGGGTTGAGTCATGAAGGCTAATGGAAAGAAGGAAGTAGGCTTGCTTAACCCGATTCCAAGCAAAGTTACAAATTCAGAATTTAATGCATTCAAGGGTTACTTACATGATACCACAGAGAGTCAAACCACCAGCTAAACAATGCCATAGTAACAGGACAATGATATTCATGAACATCTCATTGTACTCACTCAAGCCAGGCCAAAAATTGAAGCTCTGTCAAGCAGATCAAATTCTCATGATTCAATATCATCCAGCAGATTTTCTAGCGCCATAAGAGAACTATTTGCTCTTAATGCCAATGACAAAGTGAGGAAGGTAACAAGCCTGCATTAGTTGCTTATTATATGTCAAGAAATGTGCTAAGCTCTATACAATGCTACCTCATTTGATTCTTAGAACTATCCTGAGAGGTAGTTGCTATTATGATCACCATGTTATAACTGAGGAAACTGAGGCAGATGGAAGTTGAATAACTTGTGCAGGGCTGAAAAGCTAGTGAGTGTTTGAAGTTAGATTTGAACTGAGGATCTCCTGACTCTACGTCCAGCATTCTATCTATTGAGTAACAAAAATTTACTGTAGGTTCTTTTAGAGTTTTCTTGACCAATACCCAGCATTTCTTAGCCTCGTATATGCTCAGTTGGCCCTAAAGGAGATGATGAAGTGAATGATCTGCTTCCATGAATAATCAGCCTTCAGTGAAAGGGAAACATGAATTCAGTTCTGAAACAATTTTTTCTCCTTAATCAAGGAAAGGCTATTCTAAGCAAAAAATCAAATGTGTCATTTTCTCTTTAAGACAAATTATTTTCTTGGAGAAAAGTAGAAAATTCCACCTGTAGCCATACCATAAATAAAGATGGTTAAACTCTCCTCATCCTCTGGCTATTATTGGTAACATTATTATTAATAATAATAATACAAAAAAGAATGAGTGATTTCTTTCCTTCTGCCCCTAGTCTAGAAATTTCTACAGGGAGCTTTTTTTTTTTCGGCTGACTCGTAAGACCAAATTTAAAGTATTAGGATTCTAATGAATTCTGGATATCTATATTCACAAGGAAGGAAGAAAATATTTTTAAAGTTAAGTGCAAAATATTCAGATAAAGGTATGAGTCATTTGGGGCTATGAAATAGTAGCTAGGAAGAGAAAGAAAAGAAAGTAGGTTTGAAAGATAGTCATAGGATATCGTTATTTACATCATAATATACCTAGAGTTATGTCATCTTTTATAGGAAACCTCCCACACATCCAACCCTCTTAATTCTTGTGCCTTCTCTCCATTATTATGTGCTATTTCCTATATTTAGCTTGTATATGCAGATAGATAGATAGATGATAGATAAATAGATAGACAGATGATAGATGATAGTTGATAGATGATAGATAGATAAATTGATAGATAGATAGATAGATAGATAGATAGATAGATAGATAGATATGTACATATTTATATGTGTTTTTGTCTGGGTGGTGGCTAAGTGATAGAGTGGATAGAGTGCCAGGCCAGGAGTCAGGAAGACCCATCTTCCTCAGTTCAAATCTGGTCTCAGACACTTATTATCTGTGTGACCTTGGGTACATCACTTAACCCTGTTTGCCTCAGTTTCCTCATCTGTAAAATAAGCTGGAGAAGGAAATGGCAAACCAATTCATTATGTCTGACAAGAAAATCCCAAATGAGGACACAAAGAGTTAGACATAACTGAAAATGACTGAACAACAACATTTGTCTGCATGTTTTCTCTCCCATGAGATTGTAAGATCCTGGAGGGCACGCATTGTCTTTTGTCTCTTTTTTATCCTTAGTGCTTAGCACAGTGTGTGGAACATAGTAGGAACTTAATAAGTGCTCATTGATTGATTGATTGATAGATCCTAAAAGGCTTTTCCCACCAAATCAGATCATGATATCTCAGACCTCAATAAACATATTTCATTAATTGCTATTGCTAAAAAATAAGGAAATCATAACCTTTTTAAAATTGCAGTTTAATTTATGGAATAAACCAAGCATTTCCATAACATAGTACTATAAAAAAGAAGTTTATCCCAACTTTACAAACAAGATGTTGCCTCAGAATCATGGGAATTACACAAAAAAACAAATTTACTGTCTCTGATGAATGAATGAAATATGTTTATTAATTGCTTCCTATGTGCCAGGTACTAGAGATACAGAGATAAAATCTACCTAATTCCTTTCTTCAAGGTGTTAACACTTTAATAGATAGCAATTTTGGTGAAGAATGGTTAACGATGGGTCTTTTAATCTTGGAAAGCACAAGGACCACCACGGAACTCAACTGGGAGGATATTCCTATTGCTACATCTCTCCCATCAGTTCCTTTGTCATTACTCCCCCAACCATCACCCTAGCTCAGGCCCTCAGTTATTCTCAGAGTACTATGGCAATAGCCTTCTAATTGGTTTCTGTGCTTCCAAGCTCTTTCCTCTTTAATCCATTCTTGCTGCAGTTGTCAAAGTGATTCTCCTTTTTTTTTTTTTTTTTTTTTTGTTATTTTGAACATAACAAAATTATATTCCTAAAGCACAGGTCTAACTATGCTACACCCTTACTCAAGAAGTTTCACTGGCTCCCTATTGCTTCAAAAGTAAAATATAAGTTTATCCATCTGACATTTAAAGCCTTTTGGCATCTACTTCCACCATATTTTTTCAGACTGATCACACATTCCGCTCCCCTCACACAAAAACTAATTCTCTATATTCTAACCAAAAAGGTCTGTTTCCTTTTCCCGGGATACAATATTCCATTCCTCATCACTTTGCCTTTGATGGCTTTCTTCCATGTCAAGAAAATTCTCTTCTCACCTCTACCTGACAGAATCCATCGCTTCCTTTAAAGCATTCCTTATTTGCCAACTCCTTTGGCAAATATTTTACTGATTCTTCAGTGACAGTCCCCTCCCCCTGCCCTGTTACTTCGTGACTAATCTGTGTATATTTTATATATGATCATTTGTTGTAAATGTTGTTTCCCTCTAATAGTATGTAACTCCTTGAAGACTCTTCTGTTTTATTTTTGTCTTTGAAAGTCCAATGCCTAACTTAGGATCCAGTGTATAATAGTTACTTAAAAATTATTTGGTGACTTAAATTGAATTGACCAATGGGGATGAACCTAACTAGCTTGTGGGAAAAGACTAGCAAGACTTAATTTTAGGTAGACTGTCCTAGACAGGAATGGTGTTGGGAAGAGAAAAGGCCAGAAAGCCCAGGCTTTGTTGTCCAAGGCATAGGTCATTCCTGGTGCCAAGGAGATGGATAGTTCTACCAATATTAGAATTTAACTTAGACTCCATAAAGTAGCATTACATTGCATTGAATGCCTTTTCTTTATATCCAAGTTTATTTTTAGCCATAGGAAAAGGGGTGGGTTCCACATTTCTAATTGCCCCCAGGCCTTAGAATTACTTTTCTGAGCCTGCTGGGATTACTTAGATTGTCTGCATTAAGGCCTTACACCATCTGTTTCTTTCATTCTCCAGGCTTTCATAGTCTTGGCAGATTCTTTACTTCCGAGGTGTCCTCTGCCTTCCTCCAACCTCCCTCTGGGAAACATCCAAGCACCTGACTCTATTTGTACAAATGGGCTATTTTGGTGAACGATAAATTGGTGGGAACTCAAGCATCCCAGATGAGACACAAACCAACTCTTTTGAGTTTCAAGTCCAGACTCTGACACACAAATAGAACCTCTCTCATCTCTGAAGTTGCACACTACACTCAATATGTTGCCAAGATGCTTTTATCATTCACCATTTTATCATTCATGAAGGTCTAGTTGGATGTTTTGCCATTTCTGATTTTATCGAAAGCAGCTGGTCTGGAAAGCACCATTTCCTGATAGAACTCTTTGACTAATCAAGAAAGAAGATAGAAATGCAGACACCTGAGGGTCAATATTGGTGACAAACATGATACTCTTTAGCAGCACTAATTGGCAAGTCTTCAAAATAAGGCTTATCAGAGCAAAAAAAAAACCAAGAAGTGATCAAAGCCACTTATAGCAATCAATGCTATAAGGAGAGGGTTGCGTTATTCACCTATCTGTAACTGACAGTTATAGTGAAAGAATTTCAGACTAGAAAACTTTTTTTTCAGATTCCTCAACTCCCAAGTCTTTTTTACCCATTTTCTGAACTTAACAATGCCTACTTTTCTGGATCACCCTTGGACTTCCCTCAACAGCTGGGCTGTTCTTTATGATGAAATAGGCTATAATTCTGAGGTCTGATCATTCTGGAGTATCCCTTCAAAAGGTCCAACCCCCTCTTTCCATTGGCGATTTCTTCCAGCATCTCCATTTTGTGAAGAGGCCAAGGCCATCCAACCTTCATCCCATTCCTGGCTGTGTTCTGTACTTTATGGACTTAAAAAAAAACTATCCCTCTCCAATCACTTTGCCTTCACCACTGATTTCCAGCCATTTTATAATTAATAAATCTTTGTTTCTTTTCTTCCTTCTAATTGGTTTGTTGTTTAAAATATACAACAATACAAAATTTACAACAAAAATAAAAATACAACAAGAAACAAGAAAAAAATCATGAGGGATCCAATAAGGTTAAACTGGTTACATTCCTATACTGGAAAGATAATACTTGTAACTCCCAGGAACTTTCTTGTTATTAGGGCAGTTAGAAGGCCTACAAAGACAGAGGGCACAGGTGTGAGTAGAATATAATGGGATGATTACCTAAAAAATAAAATTAAGAGGTGAGAAAGGGGAATGCATTGGGAGAAAGGGAAAGGAAAAGGTAAAATGGGTTAAAATATTTCACACAGAAAAGGAATGAACAAACTATTACAGTGGAGGGGAAGATGGGAGCATGTGAATCTTACTCTTATTAAAACTGGCTCAAAGACAGAATAACATACACACTCAATTGGGCACAGAAAACTATCTTACCCTCCAGAAAAGTAAGAGAGGAAAGTGAAAAGAGAAGATTAGAGGGTGGATAGAATGGAGGGCAGATTTGGGGAGGCAATAGTCAGAAGCAAAGCATTTTTGAGAATGAAAAGGGTGATAGGAGAAAAAGAGAGAGAGAGAAAGAGAGAGAGAGAGAGAGAGAGAGAGAGAGAGAGAGAGAGAGAGAGAGAGAGAGAGAGAAGGATAAACAGGTGAAAATTAGGATGGAGGAAAATAGTAATCATATTGTGAAAAATATTAAAGCAAGTTACTCTGATAAAAGCCTCATTTCTCAAATATATAGAGGACTGAGTCAAATTCATAAAAATAAGAGCCATTCCCCAATTAATAAATGGTCAAAGGATAGGAACATGAAGTTTTCAGACAAAATAATCAAAGCTTTCTATAGTAATATGAAACAGTGCTTTAAATTACTATTGATTAGAGAAATGCAAATTAAAACAACTCAGATATACCATGTTATACCTATCAGTTAATATGCCAAAAAATGAAAATCACAAGCATTGGAGGGAATGTTGAAAAGTTGAGACACTAAGGCACTGTTGGTGGAGTTGTGAACTGGTTCAATTACTTTAGGGCAAATTGGAACTCTGCCCAAAGGCCCATAAAACCATGTATACCCTTTAACATAACAATAAAAACTACTAGGTCTATAACTTGAAGGAGATTTTTTTAAAAAGGTAAAGGATCCATATGTACAAAATATTTATTTTGTGATAGGAAAGTATTGGAAATTGAGAAGATGCTCATCAATTGAAGAATGACTTAAAATGTGGCATATGATTATGATAGAATACTCGTGCTATAAGAAATGATGAACAGGATGCTCTCAGAAAAACCTGGAAAGACTTAACATGCACTGATGCAAAGTGAAACAAGAAAAACCAAGAAAACATTGTACATACTAACAGAAATATTGTATAATGATCAACTGTGAATGATTTAACCATTCTCAGCAATTCACTGATTGGAGACAATTCTAAAGTACTTATGAGAAATGTTATCTATCCCCAGAGAAAGAACCAAGAGAGTTTGAATGCAGGTCAAAGTCTTATTTGTTTGGTTTTTAACTTTCTTTATTTTTCTTGTTGTTTTTTTTTTTTCCATATGTCTAATATGGAGATATGTTTTACATGACTATACATATATAATTTATATCAAATTGTTTGCCTTTTCAAGGAGGGAGGAAGGGAGAGAGGGAGAAAATTTGGAATTCAGCTGTTTTTAATGAATATTAAAATTGTTTTTATGTGCAATTGTGAAAATTAAATACTAAATGAAAAAATACATACAAAAAAATCAGCCTTTGCTACATAGATTATGGACAAAGATGTGGAGGACCACAGGCAAGTGGGACTCAGACCCTGGTGGCTGAACAAGCCCTTTCAGGTGTTTGCCCTGATGATTAGCCTGGAGAGGTTTCCCATGACTCAGGAAAGAGCTCAAATGAACAGGTTTGAGGATTAGGTCCTCGAGATAAGGATGGCTAATACACCCATGGCCTGGGAACATAGAAGTGTGCAATGTCCACAGAGGAAAACAATTAGGAAGGATTCTGGCTCTATAAAGCTGTGCCAGGAACAATAAACATCGGCTCTGTACTTGTACCATTCCAAGAATCCAGTCTCTTTTATGCACTCACTAGAAGCCTCTGGGTTGGTGATACTTTCTTAGCCCTGTCTGGGGATGGCAGGGCTCCCCCAAATCAGCTCCCAACACAAAGAGATCAATGGATTAAAATCATATTTAATGAAATATGCAGGATATTGTCCAGGAAAAGTCTCATAAATGTTGTGATATAAAAAACCTGTTTATCTTGGTCTTTAACTACATAGGTAGGTAAACAATGAAATGACCAAGCTATGCCACAAACATTGATTATAGAAAACATTTTCCATTTAATAATAGCTCTCCTAGTACTAAAGGAAATACAACACTTAAATGACATAATCCTTGACCTCAATGATCTACCATCGAAAGGACCAGTAAGTAGCTATATTTTTATGGATGGCTGTATAGAAGCAGAGCAAAATAAAGCACCAGCTGTTCTTTCTGGATGTATATGAGGATAATTTTTGAGGAGAAAAAAAATGACACTGAGAAATCAGTCATCACATCCATGGGGGTTCTAACTCAAATGACATAGATCCCAAACTATTAATGACTTCTTACCCTGTGTGACGACCATCCACCTCCTGCTGTATACTGCAGATATTGGAACTACCCAATATCCTGAAATCCCACTTCAAGATCTCTTGAAAGTGGAATATGTGGGCTTTCTATAAGTTATTCCACCCTTTCAGTAGAGGAACAAAATACCTCTTTTTTTTCTGGATGTTCAGTCTCTCTAATAATATCCTTATATAACTTTTGGACAAAAAAAGAAAGATAAATATGTATATTTCTGTGGTATGCACATGTACATGTGTGTATGAATTTATGGGCTTGTATATTTGGTCTATAGTAAGTAGATACAAAGAAAAAGAGATAGTATGCCATACATTGTCAGGAAAATGGAATTTGAATCCTGCCTCAAGACAATCCTAGCTATGTGACCATAAATACTACAGCTGTAAATTAGTTAATAAACATATAATAAGTACCTATTAAGTGTCAGGCACTGTGGTAAGCACTGGAAATATAAAAAAGGAAAAAACAGCCCCTGCCCTCAAGAATATCACAATCTAATAGAGGAGACGACAATGAAACAAATACAGTCAACCAAACTATAGGCAGAATAACTAGGAAATAGTCTACAGAGGGGAGGCATTAGATAGATGTAAGAGGAGTTGGGAATGGATTCCCGTAGAATATAGGATTTGCATTAGGCCACTTGGTGGAATTGAGGGGGTGGTGATTATTCCAGGCTTGGGGGACAGCCAGAGAAAATGTCCAGAACTAAGGGCTGGAGTGTCTCATTCATGGAACAGCAAGATCAGTTCAAACAGTACATGGTGGTTAGTAAGATGGAAAAGGACTGGAAAGATAAGAGAGGGGTAGATTGTGAAGGACTTTGAATGGTAGAGAATTATATATACTTGATCCCAAACTTGACTTGGGGCCACTGAAGTTTATTGAGTCAGGGGTTTGGGAAAACCATGTTAGTGTCTAAAGGGTAAATTAGGGCTAACAACTTAGTATTACTACCCCAGGGTTCTTATGAGCCAGGCACTTCGTAAAGCTCAAGAAGCTCTAAAAAGTGGAGGTGTTTTTTTTGTCTCCTTGGTAGGAAGAGTCCATTAGACCTGAGGTTACATTGATATAGAGAACTTAAACCATAGTTCTAGAGAGTTACCTGGAGCACCAAGAGGTTAGGTGACCAGTTCAGGGTCACCTACCCAGCAGTTGCCGGGGGAAAATATTGAACCTAGGCCTTTCTGATTCTGAGGCTAGCTCCCTAGTAATTATTCTTGGTTCCTAAATTTGCATGTGGAATATTGCTACCTTTAGGACCTTTGGAAGGCCAAAGGAGTTATAAATTACACTTGTGGAAGTTTGTTTTGCTCTCATACAAAGGTTAGTTGTTCATCCACTTCTCAACATAAAGATGAAAACACTAGGTGCTTAGCGCTCTCTCTCTCTCTCTCTCTCTCTCTCTCTCTATTTCTCTCTCTCCATTTTTCTCCTCCTCTTCCTTCTTCCAGTTTCACTTGAGAAAAAAAAAAACCTGCTAAGCTGACATCAACTAATTCATCAACATTCTTGGCCTTTACTTAGTCAAACATTTGCACATTAGAGTAATTGTATTATCAAAAATCTAGGACCCTCTGTTTTTTCTCAAGGAAATCATGATTTAAACATTCTTAAATCCAGGTTCATTGTGTCTACAGTGAACCCTTTTCTAAAAATGAAATGAAGTTATACTTCAAAGAATTAATCTATGTGAACCCATGCTGGTGCTGGATGGATAAAAAGAAGGGAGGAAAGGAAGAAGAAAGAAAAGAAGGAAGGAAGAGAGATAGGAATGAAGGAAGGAAAGAAACAAATATTTATTAAGTCTTTGTGTGCAAAGTGCTGGGGATACAGATACAAGCAAAAAGACAATCCCTTCCCTCAAGGAGCTTACATTCTAAAGGGAGAAGACAACCTACAAAAGGGAGTTGAAAAGCTGGAGTGGGATGAGGGGATGATTTTGAAGCCAAGAGAAAATCAGTCACAGGGCCAGGAAGAGAATAGAGGCAGGCTGTTCTTTCCCTTTCACAAAATGTGGAGGCTCCAAGATAATTTCTCTTCTTTCTGAAAGAAATACTTAGGTATTATACAATATGTCCAAGGTCAGACTCACAAAATTATTATGTGAGGAGTGTACCTGCTTTTCTGTTTTGAAAATCTGGACAACATTTGAGCATCTTTAGTCATAGGATCCTAAAATCATAGATTTAAAATGTGAGGAGGAGTTAGAAGCCAGTTATTGAACCCTTTCATTTTATAGATGAGGAAACTCAGGTGCAGAGAGGTTAATTTGTTCCAGGTCAATCAGGTGCCAAATCATAGAGAAAACTTGAAAATGACCTCCTTCACTTCAAAGTCAACACATTTCTCACTACACCATAATGCCTATTTGCATTGCCTTTATTTTTCAAAGAACCTCCACAGTATATTAAAAGGTATGTCTTCTAGTTCTTTTCATAATTTTGAATGTAGTTCATCTTGACCTAGAAACTTGAATTTACTGAGATTAAGGAAATTCTCTCTTTCCATCTCTCCATTCATCTATGGTTTCAAATGTCATTTAAGTATCACTCTTCTGTATTTCAGACTTCTAAAATGATCATAGTAAAAACCTCAGAAGTATCTGGTCCAATCCTTCATTATAAAGATGAGAAGCCTGAGGATCCTAGTGGGGAAATGAAGACCAGGTTTCCAAAAGTAGTAAACAGAAGAGTCAGCATTTCAAACCTGATTTTCTGCTTGGTAGAGAAAACAGGAA
Source organism: Pseudochirops corinnae (assembly GCA_028646515.1). NCBI lineage: Eukaryota > Metazoa > Chordata > Mammalia > Diprotodontia > Pseudocheiridae > Pseudochirops > Pseudochirops corinnae. The sequence continues at coordinate 526,190,415 of CM053585.1, forward strand.
CAAGACAAGACTTGAGCAGTTCTGCCTTTTTTCAACTGCCTTCCTTCTAATCACCTTATTAAAGTCTTATCCAACCCATGCAGAGGTCCTATCTTTTTTTTGTACTGTTTTTCCTCCAATATGAAAATCCTTAGAAACAGAGCATACATGAGTGCCCACTAAATATGCTATGGACTAGACTATGATAAATCTGAATATCACAAACCTCTTTCTTCTGTACTCTAGACTTCTGAATGCTTTTATACTTTTATTGTTTTGGCAGGTTCAAACTTAGATTTTTTTAAAATTTTCACACATTGTTTCAGTAAATAGATTTTGTGTCCATTCTACCAACTCAGCAGCTAAAATTTCCCATGAAGAATAATAAAAATGATTGTGTCATGCCTTCCCTGTTAACTTCATGGAATATCAGACACTTCTAGCAATGCAGACTTCAATTTGGTATTTCAGAGAAAATGAAACTGTCGGTCCCATTTTTCTGACTTCTGACCGGAACCAAAATGTTCTCCTGTTATATTTTGTTTTCTTTTTTCTTAAAGGCACTTTTCTTTCTTCAGCACATTTTGGGAAAACCATTTACCATTTCAGTCTAGCAGGAATCAAATGAATCAGTTGACCTTGGGATGTCCCAGTAGTAACAAGCGCAGTGATGAACAATATCCAGTCATCAGAAGCATCTAGCATACTTCCAAAAAGTGTTTTTTTTTTCTTTACTGGGAGCTTCCACCTTATGTTCCATAACTTCAAAATGACAAGATAAGCCTAGGACTGTATTTTTAGCATTTAGATTTATGTTTTAATTCTCTTGACAAACTTGTTGGATTGTTTTATTGTTTCTGATGTTGTTCTGAACCATGACTCTGTTCATTTAGCGAATCCGTGCCCAGAAATGTCTCTTTTCTTATCTCTACTATTTATTTGGCTTTCTTCCCTTTAGTCTCAGATAAAACCCTACCTTATACAAGCAGCATTTCCCCACCCCACTTCTTATTATTCCCAGTCTCTTCTCTGTGTTGATTATTTCCAATTTTTCCTATATATGTCTTATTTGTACATACCTGTTTGACTGCTGTCTGTCCCATAGACTGTGAACTTTTTGAGATCAGTAACTGTCTTTTGCCTTTCCTTGTAGCCTCATTAGGTGCTTAATAAACGCTCATCCATTGATCTACTAGAAACTTTCCACTGGCACAAATTGGCAATTAAATCTTCTGTAACGTTAAAGAGTTGCCTCTGAACTAAGGATTAAATGATGTGCCCCTATGATCATCCAGCTAATACACACCACAGGCAAGACTTGAATCCAAGTCTTTCCAACTGCAAGACTAACACACTCTGTTCTTCACAAATTTGCTTCTGCCTTATACATGCTACTAATTATTTCAATTTTACTTCAACTTGTTGCCAATGGCATTTCCTATTACACAGTGAACAAACACTATGTCTAAAGAGAGTCTATAGAATCGTTCTTGCATTTTTTTTTAATTTTTCAGTTCAGAAGCTATGTTGTGGAAGTTTTTTTTTTAATTCCCCATGTATGCATTTTCTCATCTCCATAAAATGTTTATGAAAATGGACCATGCACATGTCAATGATAATTATGAAAGAAACATGAGAAGGAAACAAGCAGTAAGTTTTTACAGACTTTTGTCTCCAGTATAGCACATCTCTACACTCCCACAGATGAGGAAAACATAAGAATCCCCTGTGTTTCTTATTTGTTGATTTAAAAATTTAAAAACAAAATGACTAGGTAGGTCAAAATTGAGCCTTGAATGTTCTCTTCAGAAAAGGTGTTTCCTATATGTATGTGAAAATAATACATGTATAGCAGCGTGGGGTTTAGATATATGAGTGGTCCCTCTCAGGTGCACACAGTGACAAGCTCACCAACCCCAAACTCTTTATGTAACAGAGTTATTTCCTTTTTAGTACTTTTCCTCTGGGTTCTGCCATAGTGATCATTATATTTACTAATCCACAATATACATCAAACAAAGCCTAAATCAGGAAGGCATACGCTTACTAAGCCAGAGCTTGTATCTATTTCTGGGACTAAATGAGGCTCTGTAGAAGCATTAGATGATCCAGGCAACAGTGAAAGCAAGAGACCATTTTACTTATGTTTCAGGAGGAAAAGTTAAAAAGCTTAACCAGGCAACTATGAGATTAGAAGGCAGGAATGACAAAGAATGAGCATTACAGGAGTTCAATAAAGCTTTTACATTGGGTCAGATACAACACCTTAAAATTATGGCTGCCCTTCAAACTCCTCACATTGGATCTCAGACCATATAAGAAATCTTTTAAGTTGCATGAAGGGGAGGCAACCAGGTTCACCAGCACAAAGCCTTGGGAATATTACTCTTTGGGCCACTTTGGGAGAAGGTAGTACTTAATGGGCTAGGTCTAGGACCTCATATTTCAGAACAATTATTCAGTCTAGGGATCACAGAAGTGAACCAATCAGAAGAAATGAGGTGCTTTATAGGGAAATGGATGCAATTCTACTCAGGCAAACCTGAATGATTTCCCAATGGATTACAAGGCAAGGAGATGCCAGTCAGCTTGTAAAGTTGGTGGCTTGAGACTAAAATTTAAAAAAAAAATGTGATCATGAGGGCTAAAGAAAAGATAGAGTAGGAAGAATGAGATACTAGAGAGAAGGAATGAGCAAAGATAGGCAACACATAGCCTGCTGCATTAAAACAAGATATTTCTTCAACAGGTACTAAAATTCAATAATGAGCTAGCCCCAGAATTTACTAGGAAGAAGAGATCAGTCTAGAATATATTTATTTTAGTTTATTACAGTAACTGAAATCTGTGAGATATGATTTAAAAGGCAGAAAATAGAGTACAGGCTATATACCTCTCCTCCATTAACTGGATATGGTACTTGAAATCCCAACATTGGAATCATTTTTTTAGTTAAGAGCTTATGGCTTCAGAAATACTTTACTAAAATGCAAATATCTTACCAGTAATACATCAATGTAAATGTGGTTATCAAACTAGTTAGCTGTCAGTTTGAAAAAAAAAAAATCAAGTGGTCCTTTATGGGTCTACAAGTAAGATTTTAAGGAGGAGAAATCTTAGACCTATATACATTATGTGATTCTGCCAAGAAAATCAGGTTAAGAAGAATGCTTTGGGTGGAGAAGAGAGGTAGAGAAAAATCAGGTGTCATTATAATGTAATGGGATACCATTCAAGAGAGGCACTCCAATGGTATAGCTGGATACTGGGACAAGGTTTACCTCCTAATTATATTACATAACAGATAATACATTTTAAAAATGTAAGCTGCTTTAGGTCTCCAGCTTTCTGTTTATCTTTCTAAAATGGAAAATATATGCTTTACCCAATTAATAGGATGCTTATAAAAACCAAATGAGCTCATCGATGTTGAAGTGCTTTGTAAGCAGCCAAGTTCTAGATAAAATAGCATAATATGTAAATATTATCATCACCATCCTACCCTGCCTTAAAAATAGCAGACACTTGAAAAATTTTTTTATCATGTCTATTAGCATGACTACTAGTAATTTTCCTAGAATAATGGTCTATGAAAGGATACAGTTTTTCCTGTTTTTTTTTCTAATCATAACATGATTGAAACATTGTATGGTGTGTATGTAGAGGCTCAAGAGCCCAGAAGACCAGGATTCAAGTCCTAACTCTGATATAGTAACCTATGACTCTGAGTAAATCAGTTGGTCTTTCAATATCCTAGTAACTCTTCAAGACAATAAACTACAGAACACCCACAAAAACTTGCTTATCTTTGGTAAATTGCTCAAAAAATTTTGTTGCTCTCATGGAACTCACTGCTGCAAATATCCGTCTTTTTAGTACTAGCATCAACTTGATGATAAATGGCATTAAATAATGAGATAGCACGATCTCATTTCTTGCTTCTTTGTATTAACAAGAGTCTACCTGGAGGCACTGAGAGGTTTAATCACAGGTGTAGACCACAAACTAACAAACCCATAGGATATGCTAAGAGAAGCATAATCCAGAGTCTATCAGGGGAAGTCTAATTTATATTGTTCTGGGACATTTTCACAAGCTTTCTAACTAGCACATACTTTCCATCATTTCTTGGAGAAGCCATTGAATGATGTCTAGGGAACTGGTCTTGGAATCAGGAAGACCTTGTATCAAATCTTGCCTCAGATACTTACTACCTGTGTGTCCCTGGGAAGGTCACTTACTTCCCTGTGTCTCAGTTTCCTTGCTGAGAAGATCATTTGCCTCCCTATATCTCAGTTTCCTTACATGTGAAATGAGAGAATTGGACATGATGGCTTCTAAGGTTCTTTTTTGGCTCAAAGTATAATCCTTAAAGATGTTTGGTAAAGGAAGACTATGTTCTTATATATGAAAGAGGCAGCTAGTGTGCAATAGATAGAATGCTGGACCTAGAGTCAGGAAGTCCTGGGTTTAAATCCAGGCTCAGACATTTACTAGCTATGTGACTCTGGGGCAACATCTCTTAGTCACCATTTCCTCAATGGCAAAATAGAGGTGATAACAGCATCTACTTTATAGAGTGGTTATGAGGATGAAATGCAATATTTATTTTTAAAAAGCACTTACTTGGTATGTATGATACCTGGCATATAGTAGGTACTATATTAATTCCTGTTCCCTTTTCTTGCCTTGTCCCATATCTTTGCACATAGAAAATTGGGGATCTGAGAATACTTCAACCATCTGTATATGTCTTAACAGTGAGTTCAACATTAATTCAACAAATTTCAAAGATGCATTCAGATTAAGAAAACATTTTTATAATATGTGAACTTTTCTAAAAGGAAAACAAATACAAAAATCCCAGGAAGAACCACTTCTTGTATCATAAACATGCCAGTTTTTCTTTTATTTCAAAAACCGAAAAAGGAATTTTATCTCTGATGACTAGAGATGAGCAATGATTAGAATAAATGATTGAGGCAATAGATTAATGAAGAAAGAAAGAGTGAAAAAGAGAGAGCATCTTAATCCCATGGTCATCTCACTCACTTCTGCCTTTTCTTTCCTTGACTTGATGCTGGTAGAGCATTTTATTCATTTTTATTATCATTAGAACACCTTCGGCTAGGAAAATAGATGAATCTTGGAATATCTTATCTTCTTTGTAGTGTCAATATTTTTGTGGGGAAAATTTCTTCCCTCCACTGAGAATGTGTCCTTTTCTGTTTTTATTTTTTACAAGGTAGCTTCAACATATCCATTTTTCAAGAAGTAGAAATGGGATATTGAAGATGTTGAAAAGTAGGTGCCTGAGTACTATTTTCCCTAATTAAAGAATAGACCATAAATTGATAAGCATTCTTTCTAAGAAAAATTTTTTGTTGTATATTTTGCTATCGATAATATTTTTATTATAGATAAAGACATAGCTAATTCAATAAGAAATTCCTCTTTTTTTCTAAGACTTCACCTTTATAGACATCCCTACAAATGACTATAGCCCTAACTAAGAGAATAAGTTAACTTAAAACAACAAACAACCAAACAAAATCCCTAAGATGATTTGGTTTACAACACAGCATTTCCTAGAATTATAATCCCTTTAGATGTTCATGGGTTCTTAGTCTCTTCATCTCTAAAAGGAAGTGATTAGAGTCATCCCAAAGTCTGAGGCCAAAAGAGGTTTAATGGTTTGTCCAAATTACTAGTGGAAGCAAAACTAAGATTATAACTCAGCAATTAATTTTATTTTTTCATTTGTTTGTTTTTTCATCATGGGCTTCTATGACCAAAGAATTTATCTTGGAAGTTGTTAAATTGGCCCATTAAAAATATCCTGTCACCAGACTCGTAAACAAACACTTTCCATTCATTTGCCTGAATAGACAAAATTCACTTGAAATAGCCTTGCTTTAGAAAGCATTTTCACTTATAATTTAGACATCAGTAAGCAGATATAAGGTTACATCCTAAAATCTCTGATGGTATCACGTATGGCCATATAGAAATGGCTTAACCCCCACTGCAATTCATTCTACTTACTCATTTTAATGTTTATTAGGTCTTTACAAAATCTCTACCTTGGCTAATTTGGTATCTATGATCCTTTCCTTTGGCTTGACTACCTACTTTTTTGAAAATCACTACTGTCTTTTAAAAGCTTGGGCTATCTCAAGATGGAAGGAGTTACCTAAACTCAGAGAAAGATATAGAAAGACTATAGTTTCAATGGAGACTGAAGCAAAACTCGTTATCGTTCTCTTTCATGTCTGGTTTTGCTTTTTTTTTTTTTTTTTTTTTCCTTTTCCCAGTGATCACTCATTGGTTACAGCCCTTCTATG